>VUYV01000196.1:1040010-1130045 GCA_008711295.1 Anarhynchus alexandrinus | reverse complement strand
CAGCGGGCGCGAGACGCAGCGGCGGCCGCGCGGGGCCGCGACGTACCGGGCCGGAGCGCGCAGCGCCGGTGAGTGCGGGAGGGGAAGGAAGGGCAGCGGAGCGGTGCGCGGTGCGGACGCTCCCCGGGACGCGGGGGGCACGGGGGCTGCGGGAGCCCGGGCAGGACTGCCGCGGCGGGGAGCACCGGCTCGGCCGGGCCCGGCCCGCTGTGCGGGCGGCGGCGGCGGTGGTCCCGGTACTCGGGGATAAAACTTCATTGTCCCGCTGCTCTGGTGCTTTTTTCCTTGTTTTCCCCGGGGAGAGGAGCTGGGTTATCTGCCTCGTTGGTTTAATTTATTTTTTTTTAATTGCATCAGGGCTCGTTTAGCCTTTTTCTAAACAGCGAGAAGGGCGAGGGGAGGTTTGGCAAAACCGGAGCGGGCTGGAGAACCTCCCGGGTGAGCCGCCGGGGCCGCTCCGCCCGGCCCCGGCACCGCCGCCGTCAGCGGGCGGGTGGGTCGCGGCACCTTCCCTCGCTCCGGGGGCTGTCGGGGTGAGGGGGGGGACGGGGACACACGACAGCGCCGTGCGGGCCTGGCCCCGGGGAGAGGTCTGGCTCTTCGGGATGGGGCATCTCCGTGCCCTTCGCCAGCGGGCCCGGCCCGAAGCTGGATGGGGAGGCGAAGCCGAGTTGGGAGCGCCCGCTCGGTTTGGGGGGTTTGGCGGAGTTCGTGAAGTTGCTGTTTGGATGCGTTTTCCCAGCAAGAGCCGGAGCTGCTCCCAAAGTTGCTGGGGACGAGGAGGCACCGTCTGGGCTCTCTTAGGCTGTTTTGCTCCTGTTTTCCTTCTCTCCCGAGTGGAAAGGGGGGGGTTCTAATCTTGCGTGCTGTCTCTTAGCTAACGGCGAGCCCAGGGTCGGGCAGGCTGTGACCTTGGCTGGGACGGAGGGGACCCCTCTTTCTAGAAGGTGTGAAACGTGCTGGGCAGGAGGGAATTACTGCTCTGGGACTGCTGGAGAACAGCAGCTTTCCCGGGCTTAACGGGGGCCAGATTCATCTCTCTGATGGGAGGGGTGGAAGTGCAAAGTGGATACTAACTTTTTGTAGAGATCTCCAGAACTTAATTTTCCTGTTTTCTGTTTAGCTTCGTATGTTCAAGTTTGTAACCGTCTCAGAGAATTTATTCACAAGCCAATTTTATTCTAGCTTGCTGGAAAAGTTGCATATCGCCACTGACACATTCAGCTCCCGTGCGTTCCTCCCAGTAGTAGAGTCAGCCCATAGTTGTTTCCTTTGCAGTCAGCAACGGGAATAAGAGAACGTGCCTCTCTGTCATTATCGGTTTCGTGCCTTGCAGCCCGAGGTTTCAGAATAGCTCGGCACCATCTGCATGTAGACAAATGTCTCCTCCTGGGTGTAGCTGCACGGTCCAGGCTGGTCGCGTGTATTCTGCGTGCCATGCGCACACATGCAGATAGCTGAAGTATTTGCTGCGGGACTGGAAAAGGTTTTTTAGCAACTCCTGTGAGCTGGTAACTGTCAGAAGGGGTTGTTACCTGCGCGTAATGGGTGTTGGCAAAGTAAGTTGCTGGATCTGTAGGCTTACGTGATTTCATGATCTGTTTTCATCACCTTTTTCTTCTTCTCATTCCCCCTCCCTTTTTTCTCTTGCAGGGTGATCTTGAGTTCTTCTTAACTTGCTAGTGCTCAGCCTCCTCATGCCTCCATCTCCTTTAGACGACAGGGTAGTAGTGGCACTTTCGAGGCCAGTGAGACCTCAGGATCTCAACCTTTGTTTAGACTCTAGCTATCTTGAATCTGCCTCTTCTGCCAGCGAGAGCCACTCCAGTCTGCTCGGCGCAGCTGTCGTGTCCCTAAAGACTGCTAATCTCACGTATATGCCCTCATCTAACGGCTCTGCACGCTCCCTGAGTTGTGGATGCAGCAGTGCCAGTTGCTGCACTGTGGCAACGTACGACAAGGACACTCAGGCCCATACTCAAGCGAGCACCAGCAGCGCCAACGCCGGAGCCTCCACCGCCTGTCCTGCCAACCAAATGGTCAACAGCAATGAGAATGCCGGCAGCTTGAGCCCGCTGGGCGGAGTGGGGAGCCCGGTCTCGGGCACCACCAAGCAGCTTGCTAGCATCAAAATCATTTACCCCAACGATCTGGCGAAGAAGATGACCAAATGCAGCAAGAGCCACCAACAGAACCAAGGGCCTGTCATCATTGACTGCAGGCCATTCATGGAGTATAATAAGAGCCACATTCAAGGGGCTGTCCACATTAACTGTTCTGACAAGATCAGCCGGAGAAGGCTCCAGCAAGGCAAGATCACTGTCTTGGACTTGATCTCCTGCCGGGAAGGCAAGGACTCCTTCAAGAGGATCTTTTCCAAAGAAATCATAGTTTATGATGAGAATACCAATGAGCCAAGCAGAGTAATGCCTTCCCAGCCGCTCCACATAGTGCTGGAGTCCCTCAAGCGAGAAGGCAAGGAACCCCTAGTCCTAAAAGGTAATCCTTTTCTTTGCACATGTGTAACCTCCAGGTTTGCTTTGCAGTGCGCGTATGCTGCCGTCAGCCTGGCTTTCAAAGCGCTTATTTCTAGGAAGGCCTGTGTGCCCTGAGTCACCTATGGCAAAGCCAGCGTCTTCCATGAATGTAGCAGGGAGATGCTTGCTTTTCTCTGACTGTTGTCCTTGGGTAGCGGGGAGGGTGGGAACTGGAAGGAGGAGGAAACGCGCTTCCTGGTGTCTGTCTGTGCAGACAAAGAATTTCCCCCAGTGCTTGCTCTGAGTATTTATAGCCCAAGGGGCAGAGGTCCAGGAGGGTATACTTCTCTTTTAGCTCCGCAGACTGACCTTTACTTAGCAGCTTTATTTTAGTCCATATAAATCTGAACTTGTAGGTGCTGGAGATGGGCAGTGGGAGAGCAGAAGGGAGGAGGAAAGATGAGGGAGGCCACTCATTCTGAAGCATTGCGTCGTGGACCAGTCAGCAAAACTTGAGAAGCAGTCAAGCCTTGTTTTGGTTGTATGGGGTCAGAATAACGGACAGAGTGAGACACTTTGTCTAAAAAGTGATCTGAAAGTTTTGTGTTAACATGTATACATGCTTATACATGTATATGGCTTTCCTGTAAAGGCTCCTGTTTTAATGTGGTGGTTGGTCTGTCCCTTAGCGCTTAGGGGAAGTGAGCCCCAGCAATTAAAGCAGCATCCAAGGCCACTTCCCTTTCTTTACTTGATTCTGTAGCTCCTACTTACAACAATGCTGCCCTCTAGACTGAATCTCCTTTTCCCCTGGGTGTTTATGCCATTCGGAGGCATGGTTGGCAGGGACTATGGAAGTAGTCTGTGGAAGGATTTGTTGCTTAGCTCGTCCTGTATGTAATTTTTCTGTACAGCTTACTACTCCTAACCCGCACAATATGGCGGAAGAATGGACTGGGCTAATAGTTTATGCCTTTTCCTCTGTTTACTTTCAGAATGTTATAGGAGCTTAGGGTCCTGTGAGATACTACTCTGTGGGTGTATCTTGTGGAAGCTTAAAATTGGGCTGAACTTTCTTCTTGCTCCCAGCAAGCGTACGGTCATGCTGGGTTTACTTTGACACTTGCTACAGGTTCCTGGAATGGTTTTATTGAATATCTCAGGTCGTGATGGTGCCCTTCATCTATAAAAAAGGGAGAGGAGGTGCTTTGGAGGGTGAGGTTACTGCTGAAGTCCTGCATTTCTGGCAGTAGCTGTTCTGTTGTACAGCCCTTACAACTAGATAAGTGGTTGTAGTCTCCAAGCCTTCCTATCCTTAGAAAAGTGGGATGCTGAAGGTGTTTTTCCTCTGTGTTTCTCTGAAAACACTGAAGCTTCTGTGGACCTCAAATTAGCAGTTTGTCAGTGCCTAAAGTACGAGGCCCTGGCTGCGATGGAGCCGCAGAGCTGTGGCTGGGCAGCACCGAGCTTTCAGGTCCTGTGGGCAGCCCCTTCTCCCACCTTTCAAGGCTGGTTGCTGCCCCTGGGTGCTGCGCTGGGTTTAACTGGGTGCTTGCAGGATTGCTTGGGCCATCTTTGGTTTTCAGCCACTGAAAACCTGTGGCTGCATCTGCCTTGAAGACCTGCTTAGCGGAAACCCCCCTCCCCAAACCGTTCTGCCAACAGATGTGGAAGTGTGCTAGAAGACAGAGGAAGCCCAAATCCTTTGCTTTTTGGATGTAGTGGTTGTCTGGGCCAGAGCAGACCTCGTCTGGGGAAGTGTGTAGGAAGGAGCTTCCCCCTCAATCACCTTAACTCCCCTCCCCTCCTTTGAAGTGGGGCTCGAACTGGGGTCGAGCGCAGGATAAAGCAGCGTGTAGGAAGGCTGTGGTTAAGTTTCCGAGCTGGAGGAGCGCTGCTGGAAGCACTTGTTATTTAGTTTCGCTTGTCAGAGAGCGTTTTTTCCATCGTGCTTCAGCATCCCAGGAGCTGGCGCGCGCACAGCCCTGGGCTCGGGCACCGGCACGAAGCTGGGGGTGGCTGGGGAGCCCTCTCTGCCTCCCTCCGTTATTTCCAGCGACTTCTCCTGCTCGCTGCAATCCGGTCCTAATTTACTGCCGGCCCATCTGATCCCCCCCGTGTTGTGTTTGCAAACACTGGTTGCTAGCCCGGCCGTCCAAGTTTATGTCCCCCTGATCCGGTGCCACCTTCTCCATGTTTGGTGCTGCCTGTCAGCCGGCGGCCCCGTTGCCGTTTTCGTGGCGCGGTGTCGCGTCGCGGGGTGAATCCGATCGGCAGAGCCGAGGGTTTGAGTTACAGCTTTGGCTTACGGCGCGCCGGGGTAGCGACGTGGCCCTGCGTGCATTTAGGTTTTAGGTGCTCGAGTCTTTTTAAGCAGCGGAGAGAAACTCTGCTGCTGACAAAGGCCTGGCTGTGATCTATAGATAAATGTATGTATGGGGGCACCTTATTAGGCTCGAGTTAGAAAGAGGTGGCCTGATTTATTTTTAATGTGACAGACCAATATATAAACTAGCGCCGTGGCAAGAGAGCGTTGGGGTTTTGTGTATGCTGTGGTATGGAGGGACTTTAAGACCTGTATTCCTTCCTTCCAATCCATGCCTCTTTTTGCAGCTTCCTTTATCACAGAGCATTTTTTTGGTCCTAAATATAACATTTGCATAACTTTGATTTAAGCTCTTTAGAAGCAAAGATTTGCTTATTTCTTTGTTCATAAGGTAGAACAGCACTTGAGACTGGCATAAACCCCCTATCTTTAAATTAAAAACAAAAATAAATCATGAAATCGTGTACTTCACAGTGCTGCTACGCGGGCTCTAGCGGCCTAAGCTGTCAGGGCTGAAGCTGCTGCTCAGCCTGTTTGTATACAAAATAGGAAGAAGTCACGTTCCCTCCAGGCGCTCGCGCACCTTCGTACTAGACCATGGTACTGCATGCTTATTGAAACGTAAAGGCCTTATTTTTGTGGATGCGTTTATTTTTTTTCTTAGTGTTGGAAAGGAGAAGAGGAAAAACCAGTGATGTGAGCCCAGCATCCCTTCTGCTTGAGGCCAGTGGCAAAGCTGTTGCCGAATTTGGGGAGGGAGAGCGTGGCGGTGCGGCCCCAGGCTGGTTCCGCAGCCCTGGCCCTCCTTGGTGGGGTTGTGCCCCTTTCCCTCCTGCAAACCCAACGGCGAGACATCTCTGCCCTCCCTGAGCACCTCTGCTCATGGTAAAAGTGGTCTGGAGTCTTGGGGGTTTGTGTGCTTGAGTTTGCTATTGGGACCTAAAAATAGGAAGTGGGAAATTCATTTGTTTTCAGATGAAAAGTATTATCCTACCCAGAATGAAGGGCTTAGATTTAGAGTTGAGCATCTTTTTTTTTTTTTTTTTCCAAGTTAAATGAAATCTACAGATGAAACAAAAATGTAAAATTGAAGCATCTGTGCCAACACATTTCAGCAGCTCATTGCAGGGGGGGGTGGACCAGATGACCTTTAAAGGTCCCTTCCAACCCAAACAATTCTGATTCTAACATAAGAGGAGTTGCCTTTGTCTCCCTGGCTGGTGTCTGGTGCTGTTGTCTTCATCCTGCCCTTCCTCCTCTGCTTTTGAGCCCCAGCAGCAGAAGCTTTGTGAGTCCCCTCAAGTCTTGTGTTTGGCTTTTAAAGGCTTCTGTGTTTGACTGTGGGGAAACACTGAATTCAAAAGCAAAGGCACAAAACGTAATATGGTGAATAATACATTTTTTCGCCCCCCCCCCGCATGCTGTAGACTGATGGCTGGACTGCTGCAAGGGAGATGGGGAGGAACCAGCTGGTGGGGATAACAACTGGTTGCTTCTCTGTTCGTGTTCCTGGTCTGAGGAGCTTATTTATGCTCTGGCTTTCAGTCTTCTCATTGTTCATCTAACAGGGAAATAAATGAAGTGACTTGTTCTCATTATAGCAGGGAGTATAAGACCTGCCAGCAAACCACTTCATGCTTTGTGCCACGTTCTAAGAATAGCTTCAGATCTCTTACCACACTGAAGTCTCTTATCAGGGAAGTTGAAACAAGTGCTGAGGGACCGAGACACCTATAAAAGGAATAAGTACCTGGTTTATGGTGTCCTGTGTCTGTGTAAAATACTATGATCAGCTGCCTTTAGAATACCTGACCCGGTCATAATCTGTTTCAAATACATTATTAATTATATAATTTAACAGTGCCGGTGTTACTTTAAACCCTAATTAGGTTACACTGCACAAGTGTATTTGAGAGTAAAACTTGACGCAATGGTCAACAAATCCAGCTGACCAACAAAACACGTGCCTGGCACTTATTTCCATCAGAGATCTCCACTGAATAATTATTAGGTCATGGTTGTAATAGGGAAATGTGTATTTTTAGGTGTTAAGTAACGTGTGCGAAGCATCCAATGTGTTTAAAACTAAAGTTTATTCCCTCTGTGCTGCAGAGGAATTCTGGCCCCATCAGTCACTGGGGAAGAAACTTCTGGCTCTCTTAGGGCTGAGATTTCACCTTCAGTTTTCAGACTCTGATTGCTGGAGCTTAAAGTATCTCTGTCTCCACTGGAATAAATAATCTTACTGGCTATAACTACTTGAAATTTGGTTGTCTGTGCCTGTACCTTTTGCATATAGATAAATTGGGGCAATAGTGTGAGTGGAGACCACAGTCTCTTCTGCACTTTGAGGAGATGCATCTGCAGAGAAGTGTACCTCTAAACTTTGCCTTTTCAACAGGAATGGAGGAAATGGTGCACTTTCCCAGATGATGGCATCTGAGAGGTCAAAATGCTGGCCCGCACAGTGCCTGTCATGTTTTAGCTGTCCTTGGAGGGGAAGAGAGCAATGACACTGCCTTGGAAAGAGAGGAACAGGAAGGAGACTTGATTTTTTTTATTTTTCATTTTTTTTAAGCTCTCCATCTTCTCATACCCTTGGAAAACAAACTAAGAGTCAAGAAGCAAACTGTTTCATTAGGCAAATATCTATATTTCAACCTGCTGTAGGTGAACCTGCTCTGGCAGGAGGGTTGGACTAGATGATCTCCAGAGGTCCCTTCCAACCCTGACCATTCTGTGATTCTGTCATCTCTGATGCTTGTAAAGAAAAATCTGGCTCCAGCTCTGTTTAAACTGGGGGGATATCCCCTGCGATGTTCTTGGTAGGTAGATGTTGGTTTATAATTAGCTGAATGCTTCGTGTGCTGCCCTTGCCCTCTTGGAGGTGAGGTGCTCTGCTGCTAAAATCTTTATAGAGTTGCTTGCTGGTGTGTCTTCTGGCTTTTTATTCTTAAGATGAGCACAGCCTTTTTGACACGGTCATGGTTGAAGAGTAGCTGTGTTTGAGGTTTCAGTGGTGTCTGGATGTTAACTAATACACATAGACTTTTTTTTTAGGACCTGTACATGGGTTGTTTTCCTTCCAAAGCAGCAGCTGATGTTTTCACTATGCTTATGAGCACAAAAGTTTTTAGTGAGATTACCTTGGCGTTACAATGCATTTGAAGTGGGGGATCAGCCACTTGTATTTAGCCTATGACTCTTTCTTTACTCTATGAAAAACTGTTATAATTATTTTTTTTATTTATGCAAGCAACTCTGAAGTGAAGAAATGCCATAAATAGGAGCATTGTGCACACAGTCTTAAAATTTTGTCTGTTTTGCGTGTTTAGCAGCCAACCAGGAGGGAAGTATTTCTCAAATATTCAGCATGGGCTTGCAGGGCTGTAGAAGTCATGCTGTTTAAAGAAACAGATTATGGTAATCTATGAAGATGACCTAATGCATTGTCCTTTTGCGCATAAGATAAGATTATGTGTGGATCCTTGGCCTTGTTGGGAAGTCTCTGGTGGGCCTGGGAGATTGCTGGCTACAGAAATGACAAGGCTGACCTGAATTATCGTGAGCGCTTGTTTGCCTGGAGCTCTGTCTCTAGGTACTCACCTGAATCCGTCTTCAGTGTTTTTTAAACACCTCTGTACTGTAAAAGATAAACTTTCTTTGAGTTTCTTGTTATCACAAAGGTGTTTGGTAAGCCAGCACATAACGAAGAGTGGTGGATGTGATGGATGTCACCTTTCCCCTCCTCCCCTAAAAGTCAGAGCTCGCAAAGAGTCCTGTTGAGAGGAGGCTGGATAAAGGTGCTGTCTTGAGCATTGTGCTTGCTGCAGCTTCAGCTGGCAGGTCTTTCAGGTGGCTGCCTTTCACCTGGTCTTGATCCAATGAATGTTGATGGTTATGGTGGTAAAGCTCACCTTTGCACCAGTGCCATTTGGTTCCGCCACCAGCCCTGGGTGTGCCTCTCAACGCACCCCGTGTGGAGGCAGAACGGGGGGCTGCCTTGAGCAGGAGGCATGGAGGGGTTCAGCGGGGTTATTTCTGCGGCTGGAAAGTCCTGGGGTGCTTGTGGTTTCTGTGTGCAGTGAAGCTGTGGGTTTGTTTTGTTTTGTTTTTTTTTTAATGCCTTGTGACTTTTTAGTACAGGAAACTCTTTGCTTCAATTAATATCTATGATTAAGGCAACCTCATGTCTGCAAGCATTTCAGCCCTCTGGAGGTTGGTTTTGGTGTGTCCTTTCCTGCTCTGGAAGATGTTGGTTCCCCAGGAGCATGTGTGCATCCAGAAGGTGTTCTGTGAGTTAGTTCTGGAGCTGTACAGCAGCATTTTAGTGCTTGAAGGACAGGAGGAGGGAGATGGGAGAAAGAAGTGTCTCTTCCGTGTGGTGCAGAAAGGGGGTAATCTGGCTGGAGGGATAACTCCGTGCCTAGAGAGCAGGGCAGTCTCAGGGCTGGGGAGCTCTGACCAAGGCTGTGCAATGGTCATTATCCCACTCTGTGACTAAGCACACACAACAGACTTGCTGTGAGGCCTTGGACAAGTCACTCTAACTTATCTGGGTTTTCTTTTTCTGTCCTCACCACTGTTTGTAACGCTGAGCTCATCTCTCTTGTTGCCCTCAGTGCTAAGTGTGGCTGATCCAGGTTCATCCACCATCCCAGTGGTGCCCTGGCACAACACAGCTGCCTGTTGGAGGGAGACTTGCAAGCACCCCATTTCCCTCCTCCATTAACAGTATGTCTTTGCTAAAGTGATAAACTGTATGCTCTGATTTGCTTCTAGGAGAGTTTTGCTCTTTTAAAAATTTGAGGTTTGTTTTCATGTCTCGCTCTGCTTGGGTGGGCAGGTAACCTTTCTAAAGGAAAACTCTGCTCCCGGTGAAGAGACCAAGATCCAGAAGGGGTGCAAGCTCATGATCTCCTGGCACTTGCTTTCAGCGGTGCCCCTAAGAGCGTGTCCCAGGGGAGTCCGTGCAGAGAGACCTGAGCCAGCAAGTCTGCAGGGAGCAACTGGGACCTTGTAGGTCTGGGTACCACCTAGTCCCTCTTGTCCTGAAGGAAGGAGCCTCCGATGGCTGCTGCTTGGGGCAACGCTAGCCTTGTCTAGCTCAACTACACCCGCAGCTCCCTTGGCTGGGGTCCAGCCAGCTCATATGTCCCTGCAGTGGGCTGTCCCCACTGCAGGGGTCTGGGGTTAGTGCTGTCAGGGTGACTGTAAATCTGTCATCACCTGCTGCTGGGGGGACATGAATGTGCTCAGTGGGTGGGAGGGCGGGCTTGGGAGCCACTGCTCCCACTAGGGTTAGATGCTGCTTTGCACATATGCATCACTCCGTTTCTGAGATAATAGCTTTGAAGGAGGAAACTGGGGGGAAAAAAAAAACCTCAAGAAAATAATAATAAAGTGATGTGAACACGTTGGTTCCAACTCTTTTAGTGTGCTCTAGCTTTAAAGAGTCTACAGCATGCCTGGGTTAATTCCCAATTGAGTCACTGCAACAGAGAAGAACAGCTTCTAATTAAAGGTAATAAAAAGAACAAATGTAACTCCTTGTCCACACATGAATTTCATATATATATATATATTTACAGTTGCTTAAAGAGGCTTGGAAAATAGAAGATAACTTGCAAGCTTCTGTCATATCAGTTGTATTGGTTGTCTCTAGTTTATTATGCCAAAGTGTGATATTAAGCCTTATGTAAGCAGTTGACCAGTAAGATTTTAAAGCAAAAGCTGTTGTTAGAGCAGTTGACCTGTACTGTGTTGGTGATGGGCTCTAATTCTTCTTGATCTCTGCTGAGATAATGGGACTCTGTTTAGTTGATGCAAACTAAGAATAAGCCTTTTGCTGCTGCTTAGAATCTGCTGGCATATTTCAGGTGCAAAACCACTTAATGTGATCATTTAACGTGAGGTTTGGGTTCATAGGTGTCTGTGTTAGGCCTGCAAGGCAGCATGACATCTCTGCTGAGGGGTAACCCAGTGCTTATGCTTACTGGGAAAAGTTAGTGTTAACTCACCTGTGGAGACAAGGAGACCTGGGTTGGTTTCAGTCTGGCTGAAGAGATTCCTTGTTTGATTGCTATTTAGCTCTGGATTCTGTAAGTATGTCCTCCTTTTTTTTTTTCCTCTTCTTCCCTTGACTTTAGAGTATATGGATGCAAACTGGGCCAGCTTCCCCTTGACCTTTGGGGTTTTTAGGGTCTATCCTTGCCTCCCTGACCGTTAGGATTAGGATTTAAGTACCAGCAGGGCTGGTCCTGAAGTTTGTGTTAGAGTAGAACTAACTAGTAGTAGAACCTAGTTCCAGTAGTTTGCTGCTTCTATTTTTGGGCAGTGTGGCACTGGGATATGTCAAGACAGCACCCGTTATTTTTTCTGGGTTTTCTTCATATGCTGTGAAATAACTTGCTGGGAAGTGTCGAATCAGAGCCAATTATTATAATAATTTCTAGCCCAAAGGACAGAAACTCTTCACTTTAAAAAGATCCAGCGGGAATAGATGGCAATCCCGAATGTTGGTGTGGTATCTCAGCACCCTCTTAATTTCGTATTAATGCAAATTTTGCTGGTGTTTCTGATGTGGAGGAGCAGTGGTCCGGACTGGAAAAGAGCCTGTGTTGAAACAAAGCAGCCTGCTCTCTCTTGTTAGAAAGAAGCTGTCCTGAAGAGGTTGCCCTTAAAAGGGTAAAGCGAATAAGTGGACGGCTGAACCATGAAAATGTTAGTGTTCTCTAAAACATGCGAATCAAACAGAAATGTCCACTCCTACGCGTCCAGGATTGCAGATGTCTGACGCGGTGCTGGGACCCTTCTCATTCTTCAGGCTTGCTGAGCCAAAGCCCTCTCTCCGCATTGCGCTTGTGTGCCGTCACGCCGGCTGATGGCTGTCTCCAGGCCAGGCGGGCCAGGTGCTTGAGGGATGCTCGTGGTGATGGGCAGGGAGAGAACTGGTAAGAGGTTAAAAAACAAACCAAGCCAAACCTGGTGTTTTGGGCAAATCTGGTCTGCTCTACCTCTGTCTGTGAAAACAGACCCGTAGCTCTTTGTCAATATAAAACCATCTGTGGTATCTTTATTGCATTAAAATAGTTTCTGTTCCCTCCCCCTGCACTTCCCCTGCCTCCTTTGTACATAGCTCTAGCATTTCTTGATGACCTTTTTGTTAATATGATTTCCAGTGGGAGCATTTCACAGTAGAAGTATGTATTCCTTCAGGGTTTACGCTGACATTTCCAGTGATTATTTAATTGGACTTCATGTTAGCCTACATCCCCACGGGAACGCATACTTTTGCTATGAGAGGTTGTAATGTGTCTAATTTTGAGTTTCTGCTATAAACGCTTGCCCTCTAGGGAGGGTAAGTCCAGTCCTCATCTGTGGCTGCAGAATTGTCACCGTAGTGTGTTTGGGATGTGGGGTTTCTTCTCTTGTTCCTAATTGCATTCTTGTATAGCTTAATCCTTGTACCAAAATTGAGAGCAGGCCTTCTCTTTTATGTTCTTGACCGCTCCCCAACGATAACACAGCTCTTTGAAGGATGCTGCCATGTGGTTTATTTTTCTGTGAATACTTTTTTTTCCCCTTTCAAATGGGCAGACTCCACCTTCACCCAGCAGAGGGGTTTTCCAGTTGAAAGCTGGAACCACTGTCTTGAATTCAGAGATGTGGCCCAGAAGTATTCACAGTGGCTTCTGGACAGGCTGGTGAGTAGTCCAGAAGTTAGTGGCATCTCTTGGAAAAGGTGGTGAGTAAGGTAGGCAAGGGACCTGTGGGACTTGCATGGGTGTCCTGGGCCCAAAACTTATGGTCCAAGGAAAAATTAAGTTTAAGACAAGAAAAATAAAAAAATCCCAAACTGAGATCCCAAGAAAGGCTCCCTAGTGGCAGGTCAAAAAAAAATATTGTTTCTTTCTAATTGGAACTACCATGGATGATGTAGTGGTCCTTGGAAGAAGAAAAGCAAAGGGGTGAGAGCTGATGATGGAAAGAAGCAAGTTCTGTGTTGAGGTGTGGGAGGCATTGGGAGTGACAATGTGGTGGTGGGACAGGAGGAGCTGAGAGTGGAGCTGGGCAGAGCCAGCACTTCTGGCCCAGCCTGGGAGGGGAAGGGGCTTTCAGTGACCTCTCTCCTGCCTCCCTGGGACGTGTCTCCAGGACAGCCGGCTGTGCTGTGCCTGGTGTTGAAGTACAAAATAAAAGTAGATGAGACCAGGGACTGCAAAGGCCAGTGGGAGAGGATGTGCTGTGGCAAGGGGCATGAGCCATATTGAGATGAAATTAGAAAGAACATGCAAATACACGCGCACGTGTCTCAATGCTGGGGGGAAACCTTTCCTCTTTATCCGGTGTCACAATCTTGACTTCTAAAGGGACCTCAAAGAGGTTGTATCAAGGATGTGCTTGTGACTCCTCCAGGCCAGAACTTGTGTACAAACTGACCTCTCGGGATAGTTCCCACATGGAAAAAACCTGACCTTGCAAGTTCTCTGGAATGCAGGGTTTTGTCTTTTTTTTGAAGTGCCGTTGGCAGCTACATCAGGGGCAGAGACTAGATTAGATTGAGTGTATCAAGGTGGAAGCTGTTCTTTGTGAACTATGTTTACTTTTGCTTTTTTCTATGTTTGTTTAAAGCTTAATCTTTTGCAGCAAGGCTGATGCTGAATGCCATGTGGGCAACAGGGAAAGAAACCCTGTGATGGGTCTTTCAAACCTCCTGCAGACAGGTGAGAAATACGCTTGCAGGACCAGAAAGTCAGACCTATTCTACTTGCTAGTAGCAGTAGAAGTAGAAAAACCTTCAGTGCCTGTGATTTTGGAAAACATGGGGGTGATGTGGGTTGTTGAGGTAAATGTGGATACTTATGTTGTAAAAGGATGGATTTTTTTTTTATTGCCCCCTGCTTCTTTAACAGCAGGAATGGTAATGTGTAAAGCAGTCCTGGTGTCACTGTGGTCTCCTTGTACTGCAGAAGGGTGACCTCGCATCATTCTCCCTCCAGTGTTTTGAAAACAAACAAAAAACCCCAAACCACAATTTCCTTGAAATCAAAGGAGCAAGTCCTTATGTTACCTAGGTGAGTGTGATCTGATGGGTCCCCACCCCTTTTGACAGAAGGGAGTTGCCCTTCTCATCTCAGCTTCCCACTGTGTGGGCCAAATACGATATTTTCAACCATGTCAAGCTTTTTGCAGCAGTGAGGGCAAGCCCTGAGCGCTGCTGAGCAGCAGCTGTTGTGAGAAGATCTGTCTTGGAGAGTAGGAATACTCCTACAATGACCTGCTTGGATTAGCTCCGTTGCTCTAGAAGAGGTGTGGGAAGCACAGTTCTTTGCCACAGCGAACGGAGCCCTGCTTGGACAAGAAAAGTGGCTGTCTTGTGTTGTTTAGGAAATTTGGGCATCCCTTCTTTCAGTACCACAGGATGAGCAGAGAATCATCCCGAGTGTGCACTGTTGAACCATCTTTGATATGGTTAAAATGTTGCCAGAAACAGCTGTGGGAAGGTGTGATGGCTAGATCTTCTACTACAAGGTGGAAGATGGAAGGTGGTTTTAGCTCTTGTGCTCTGGGTGCACCCTTAGTGCATCCATGCCTTCCCTGCTAGTGCCGTTGGTACCCAGTAGACCTACCCCTGCTTGAGGCTCAGGGAGTACTGCAGAAGAAATGTGGGGAGTTAGGTGCTTTTTCTCCTGCTTTTTCTCTTTCCATGTCATCTGGTGGTGTTGAAGATAAGGTGGTGGGCCTTTGGTTTGGTTACAGCCCAGATACAGGATCCTTTGTGCACAGCCATGAACTTCTGCAGGGATGGCTGTGTTGGTTGGTGGTGTGAAGAGATGGTCTGGGTGGTTGTCCACATTCTAGGAGTGGATTTGGCCTATACTGGCTGAATTCTGCTTCAGCCTCTACAATTCCTTTTTTCTTGGTAGAAGCAAGCAAGTTGTGATGGATTCGCTGCTAAAAGCGAACTCGTGTTGGATGGGGAGCAATGTCCCTCAGGTTGCCTCTGTGCTGGAGCTCACTGGTTCCCCTTGCGTGGGAAAGCACTTCTGCCATATACCTGTGACCTGGGGACAAGCCACTGCCTCCAAACAAGCTCAGCCAGCCTTGGTCCTCTGTAAACCTGTCATGTGAAGGTCGGCACAAGAAAAGTAATGCTCCCTACCCGGTGAAGCTGCTGGTGGTGGTAGCCTGAGCCAAAAGGGAGGAATATGTGACAGTAAGGAAAATTAGATAAGCAAGCATGGTGCTCAAAGGTAAGTATGTCTCACTTGAGCATAGTGCTACAGACCACAGCGTGCCCTGCCTGTGGTAGAGAAGCGGTCCCGAACACCAGCAGTAAAGCGGTGGTGGCTCGACACCACCGTGCCGCCCTGCACAGGACCTCCGGGCACTGCTGGCAGCATGGCAGAGAGGTGGCCCTGGGGACTGAACCCTCCTGCCCGGGTGGAGAACGGGTGCAGCACCAGGTGGGGGAAGCAGCTGGCAGTACCTGGCCTACTATTTTTACATTCTGGAATCACGTTTGCTTAACCTTGAGGCATCCCGTGCTTTGAATCAACTTGACACAAAGTCATCTGTTCATTAATAACACAGGAGCAGTTTAATTGTTGTCTTAGTGGAAAAATACATGAGACTGTCATTAGCTGTTGCTTCTGGCAGTGCTTTTCTGCAGTAATGTAAATAAATGAGGTCACAGGTTCAAAGGAACAGGCTGTACTTGCACAAATTCAAAGCGTAATCTTAAACAGATACGCACCAATTGTCTGAATATCTCCGTCCTGCACCCCAAATGCTCACTGTAACATTTCGACCTTAAACGCACTCAAAGGCAGCCGCAGAGGCTCAGTTTGCTGTGCCGGTACTGACAGGGCACATGCTGAGTGGGTGTTTTAAAACTTGGCTTCGTTCCTGAGCGAGTGAAGCTTTTGGTGGCCACAACCCCGCTATCACAGCATTCTCCGCCGACCCCTCTGTGAAAGCCCAGCAGCTCAAGAGGAGGGGAAGTTACAGACCAAATGTCTCTTCTGATACTTCGCAGCATCTCTGGGATTTCTGCTCTTGTTGCGCATGTGTGTTGGTTTTTTATTTTTTATTTTTTTTTCGAGATGGCTTTGTGGTATTGTAATCGAGGATGAGCGGATCCAGAAATCTGCCTGGACAGCTTTGAAAGCTGTATAAAAGGTCTGTTTGTCTCCCGGGACCACGTGCTCTGTCTAAATGTGGATCCCGCATCTGCAGTCTGTCATGTATAGAAATATGTTCCTGTTTGTAATCGTGGCGGGAACACCCAGTACCTGCCTCGCTCAGAACAAAGTATGGCCAATGCCGATGAGGTAATGCAAAGGTATTGCTTTATGGTGAGGATATTTCATGGTAACTGCCTCTCTATAAGCTCTCTCGCTGTAGAGGGAACAAAGTCGCTTACTCTCATTACTGCAGGGCAAGAGTCTGTTTCCAGAGAGGAAACGTATTGCAAATCTACCGAAACATTGTAAACCCCCATCCTAGTTTGTATCTAGTCATACAGCCATAGAGCAGCAGTGACGGTTGAAAGAGGTGCCAAAGAAGACCCAGAGAAGAAGGACAGATGTTACTGTACTCCTTGTACTTAGTCTTCTCTTTTTTAAAAAAAAAAAACAACAACAAAACCAAAACAAAAAACCAACTTGTTTAAAATGTGTGCAGGTAAGGTTTATTTTTCTTGCTTGCTTTGAAGATGATTGTTCCTACTGCAAGGTCATGGTCCCTTGTAAAAGCTGGTTGCCTGGTTCCTGCCGTACCTTTTGTGCCTGTTTTGCATCATATCTGCCTCTTCTGATGGCAAATGACAGACACCATGTTTGGTGTGGTTTTTTTATGCGAGCACCATGCTGCTTGTCTTTTTTCTTTTTTTTTTTTCCTTAATTTGTCCAGAGCTGCTCTGGCCCCTGTCCAGCCACTCACCTGGCCTTGTAGCACTGGTGCAAGCCCCGGGCTCCTGGGTGGCTTCGGAGCTGGGAAATCTGTGTGCAGCTGCTGCCCGGGTGCTGCTCAGCAGGGGATTTTGAGAAGCATTAAGTGAGATGTTTATGGGCAGATGGCTGCAAAGAACTTGAACAAACAAGTATGAATAGCTGGAGCTTGTACAGTGCTGACTTGAAACTTCCTAAAAGTTTTGAGGTCTCGGACAATCCAAAGCCTGTTGTTGCTCACTAACTGTTCTGGCAGGGCAGGATGGTGGAGTATGTCATGCGGTGATAACTGCAAAAATCTCTGGCTCTTCACAACAGTGGCGAGCAAGAGTCCTCAGGCTTCTGTTGTGTTTCACTAGATAGCGGGCAAAGCCATCTGCTGTGGAGGGTCCTGCTTCATTGATTAATTTCTTTATGGAAGAAATATCATGGGTTCCCCAGCGTGCTGGGCATCCCTGCGTACCCTTCTTCATCTGCATTTGGGTAGGTTCAGCCCCCCGAAAGCCTGCTGCTCTGGAGCTGAGTGTGCACAAAAGCACTGGAGATGTTCTCTGCATCCATGCGTGGGCTGTGTCAAACTGGCCGGGGTGTTCAGGTGTTTTGCCGTACTTTGGTTATTAAAGCTCTGTGGGGTGTTTAAAGCTAGAAAAGACAGGTTACAAGGATGGCATTCTGTAGAAGTGAACGTTGGTGGCTTATCTGGCTGTTGGCATTTTGGTTTGTCATCGAAGGTGGTTACACAGCTGAGTCTACTCTTCATGGTTGCCGTTCAAACCACGCTGCCGTGCATGCTAATGGTCTTTCCTGGTTGGACATATTGTAGTGCCGCTCTGCTTAGGCTGCCTGTATATGATGAAGGCTTTTTTGCATATTGCAAATAGCAGCTGAAAAGTTGCTTTTAAAATACAGCTTACTCTTGTGCTAGTGAGAGGCTTCTGCCAGGTTTTGCTTCTCCCCCAGCCTCCCTGTTAGTGCCCTCCATAATGTTTCCTCCTTGTCCCAGGTTTGGGAAGGCTCGAGCAGCTTCACTCAAAGGAGCTGCTGTTACAGCCGTGAGTGGAGTCTCTGCATCTGTGCCTTGAGCTTCCTCGTGATCTGGAGTTGCTGTCAGTAGCGGTGTTACGTCTTGGTCCTTGCTGAGTTTAGCAAATCAACTCTTAGACCAGGCTTGCTATAGCTATGTGTTGGGTTCTTCTCCAGCTATAGCCTCTTCTCTCCCACGTCCTTTCCCCCACTGCACGAGGACTTTAAATGCTGAAATAGCATCTGTTTGACAGAGGAATACAGGTGCACCTGAATACCCTGTACATTGTATTTACCTTCATGTGGAAGGTCCGTTGCTGTTTGACGTTTCCGACTTGTCTAACTTTTTTGGGGAAGTAGTTCTGTAAACTTTTGAAAAACCTGAGCGTTGTGCGTGCATGAGCTCCACTTAAGTTACACCAGTGTCTCATAAATCAACTAGGAGCAAGGATCGTGTGTGGTACGTGGGTGTGGATTAAGGGAACAATGCTTATAAGGTGCCTGGATCCTGTTTTGGGACCTGCGTGATGCATATGTCATTGCATAACCAAGCTAAGCTCCTACTCCTGATTTTGGAGTTCAGCTTCCCTCTGTGACTGCAGCTTCCCTCTGTGACTGCATCTTGCTGCATCCTTTCTGGGCACCGGTGTTCTTGTCCAGTCCTCCCTTGCTCACATGTCTGAGCCTGTTCAGCTTATTAATCCTCTACCCAGGAATGTATCACTTCAGGGATGTTTGCTCCAAGAGTTGCTTGGGTATGGTATTTTAAATATTGCTTGAACTGACTTTTTAACTCCCTACCCACATGAGGGAGGAGAACAAGGAGAGCGGGAATGTGGACTGACTTCAAGAAAGGTTACTTCTTTACTGGTGAATGTCAGGAAAGAAACTGTGGGTGAAGCTGTTGTATCTTTGGCTGCTCCACTTGTTTGGGCATCTTCCATGTGGCATATTTGGGATCACCTTCCTATCCTTTGGCCTGATGCTCCTGCTGGAGTGGTGGGGATTGCCCTGTGCCTTTTGGTCTCTGTTGGGTATGGTGATAGTGGGGGAACTCTGCACCATGTAATGGTCTCTTGTCCTCTCTTCCCTGTTCTCATTTGTTGGGTCCAAGCCCACGTGGTACTGAGGAAGAGTTGGTAACAGGAGTAATAGTGTCTTCTGTCCAACAGGGCAGGTGGAGGCCCCAGAAGGAGAACATAGACATAGGTGGTGAGGAAAGCTTGCTCTGGACTCTCCGGCTCTGATGTATCTTATAGGGCAGCTGGTGACACAGGACGGTGTCTGCCATGCCATCAGTGTGTCAACACCTGAGTGTTGAAACAATGGGATCCTATGTCTGCCTATGGCCACCTACTCCCAGGAAGCTGCAGGAGAGGTGGAAAATGAGCGTTGTCTCTGGAGTCACTAAAGCAGCTTATTTTTCTTGGGAATCCCAGCATGCTCAGGTTATTGTTTAAACAGCAGTGTTTAAAACACTGAGTGGATTGCTTGCCTATGCAGAAGGATGGGAATGTGGGTTAGGGCTTAGCCCAACCTCTGGGCTGGGGCTGTTGGTTTGGATGACACTTCAAACAAGACTGTGGTCCCCAAGCTGAAGATGTTTGTTTTCTTGCATGGCCCAAGAAGACTTATCAGACCCTGTCAAGGGCAGCAGTTGAGCTCAGATTTTTGTCCTTGCTCTTCCTTCCATCCTACTCCCCTGTTAAACAACTTTGCGAGTAAAGATGTTGAAGGCAGATCTGTTTGCTCTGTGTCCCATAAACAGCAGAAACAGGTGAAGATAAGCATGCTTTTGAGGTGGGGCGAATACTCTGCGTTTTGTAGACAATGCAAAGATTTCTGGGAAAATGAGTTACTACAGCAGCGTGTGAAGGACAGAAGTCTGGACATTAAAAAGGCCGCTTGTATTGGGAGGGCTCAAATGGTTGTGGCCTGATCTGGTTGCCTCATGCCCATCGAGTACTGCATAGGGCACCAAGATGGTCCCTGGGGGGGTCTCACCCCACCCTATGGGGAGGCGTGCGGACATTTGGAGTTGCGGTACTCGAGACACAGACATCGAAACCCTTTGCTGTGTGTGATCCTGAGCCTGTGTGACAGCATGTTTTGCTCTTTTGCTTTGTTTTAAAATCTTCCTTTGCTAATGATCGCCGTGAAAGAACATGGAAAAGAGGAATAATCCCTTTTTTTTTTAAGAAATAGCTTTATTGGGATGGTGATATTCAGCATTTATTTTGGCTAGTGTAGCTCTTTCTAGTAACTTCAGCGTAGCTCTCCCTCCTCTTGGGTTGGGTTGTTTTTTTTTTTTAGTCTTGTTTTTTTTTTTTAGTCTTGTTTTTTTTTTTTAGTCTTGTTTTTTTTTTTTAGTCTTGTTTTTTTTTTTTAGTCTTGTTTTTTTTTTTTAGTCTTGTTTTTTTTTTTTAGTCTTGTTTTTTTTTTTTAGTCTTGTTTTTTTTTTTTAGTCTTGTTTTTTTTTTTTAGTCTTGTTTTTTTTTTTTAGTCTTGTTTTTTTTTTTTAGTCTTGTTTTTTTTTTTTAGTCTTGTTTTTTTTTTTTAGTCTTGTTTTTTTTTTTTAGTCTTGTTTTTTTTTTTTAGTCTTGTTTTTTTTTTTTAGTCTTGTTTTTTTTTTTTAGTCTTGTTTTTTTTTTTTAGTCTTGTTTTTTTTTTTTTAATATTTATTTTTGGGGTGGGTTTTTTACTTTTTTTTTTTTTTTTTTGCTTTCATTTAACAAAGTGCAATTGAGTCTGAACACTTGGCCGGTCTCGATGCGGTGCATGACTCCAAGTATCCTGGTACAACAGAAACGTGCGCTTTTGTGGGCGAGGCGGGGGGTGGGGGTGGCAGTGGGGAAATATATCTTTGCATTTCTCCTCTTTCCGCCTTTTTCTTTCGGAGGAGCCACCTGTTAGCATTACATCAGCGGCTCCCAGGAACGCCGCCTCCTACCAAAGGCCTTACACAAAGTAGTTCTTCTTGTATTGTTTGCGCTCAAAGAGCTGATGTCATGCCAGCTGATGTCATTGTGTGCTTTGTGTAATCGCTATGGAAACCGGGCAGGTGGGGAGCCTGGGGCTGATGTAATTGCCGAATGAGGTGTAGAAAGAAGGTCTGCTTTTCTTGCTCCAGTTCTGCGGAGCCGCCCTCCTGGAAAAAAAAAAAAAATAAAAAAAGGGAAAAATGCTGCTTGAAAACGCCAGCAAGACGTGCAGTAGAGCCAGGGGAGGCACGAGCCAAAAAAGTGACTTCTCCCTCCCCCCTCGAATCTATTTCCCAATCCATATTAGCGTCCTAAAAATAACTCTTACTAGATATTTTCAGGCAACCAGGGCAGAAAAAGGAGAGCTGTTTGCCACATGTTAAGTGAGCATCTCAGTCGCTGTTAGGTCACGAGGGGCAGTTTTCTTTTATTTGGCCACACGAGCGTGTACGTACGGTTCCCCAGAGCGATGCCAGCGTGAGCTGCACCCGCCCCTCCTCGGGGGGCGTTGGATGGGGGGGATGCCCTGCAGGGCTGCTCCCAGCAGGCAGATCTGTTGTGGATAGGTAAAGCTAAAAGACTGTCCTAGCTGGCTCGTCCCTCTGCTTTGGTGTGCTGCTAGCTTATTTGCCAGTAGTTTTGGAGATGTTTTCCTTCTTAGAAAAATGCCTTTTATCTTCCCCCCGCCCCCCCTTTGCCTCCTCCCATGGGCTTGTAGGTGAGGCAGCCCCAGCACACTGGTGTTGCACAGAGGCATGTTTGTCTGTGAGGCTGTATCTTGGCACCGTCAGCCTCGTGGAGGAGAGGACAATGCGTGCTGCTGATTCATGCCACCCTTGCCATTGGCAGCCATGCCCAGCATCGGTCACCGTGACAGTGGTGGCGGGGACAATAGAGCCACCTCCAGTCCTGGTGGCTACCAGTTGTGCTCTGAAGAAAGGTGGGTCCAAAATGTTGCTGACCTCGGGATGTCTAACCAAAATATCTGCTTGGTCTCTCTCCCCAGGAGGACTCAGCAGTTTCAAGCAGAACCACGAAAACCTCTGCGATAACTCCCTCCAGCTGCAAGAGTGCCCGGAGGGGGGAGGAGGGGGCGGTGCGTCTGCTGTGCCCCCCATGCTACCTCAGTCCATCCCCACCACACCAGACATCGAGAACGCTGAGCTCACCCCCATCCTGCCCTTCCTCTTCCTCGGAAACGAGCACGATGCTCAGGACTTGGAGAAAATGCAGAGAATGAACATAGGCTACGTAATCAATGTGACCACCCACCTGCCCCTCTACCATTACGAGAAAGGCTTGTTCAACTACAAGCGGCTCCCGGCCACTGACAGCAACAAGCAGAATCTCAGACAGTATTTTGAAGAGGCTTTTGAGTTCATTGGTAATTACCCTTGACTGGAAATACTCCTGTGTTTTTTTGTTTATGGTGGCTTTTTTTTTTTTACCTGTTGTAAGAATCTATAGTGAATTTTATGCTTCGCTAACTCCCCTGAAGGCTCCGTAAGGCCATATTTACTTTTGTTTAGGTTGTCAGAAATACTGAGCACCTCATGTTTCTACTTGTTCTCATCTCTGGCATATCCAGCTAAGTAGCCTGGGGCTACAATTTTTATCCATTGATATTGATGCCTACCTCCAGGCTTCCAAATTCAGGAAACCCCAAAAAACAGAGTTTTGTCATCCCCTCTTCTTAATTCCTTTGTGTTCCTAGTTTCCACCGTGGCTTCCAGCCAATTTTTCATACTAACTAATGATGGCTGAGTCTTTCCTAACTTAATTTCATGACAACACTGACAAACCTTCACACTTCACTTGTTCTACCCTTAGATTTATAACTCTGGAGTGTATGTGTGGTTGAGTAGATTGTGATGAAAACTTGTCCTAATAAGCTTCTCAAAAACCCTGTAGGCTGTGTGAGAGAGTTCACCACAGACATGCTGCTTGTTGGGGAGGTTGCTGAAGAAATGACCCAGCAATGTTATCCACATTGCTCCAAACCTTGCTATGATCCACACAGCGCAGCCCTCAGCCAAGTTCAGGGGGATGTTCAGCACTGGTTAGTCACCTAGGCTAAAGCCAGACAGCCACTTTAAGCAGGGCTGGTCAGTGAGGACATCAGCAGGTGATACTGAAAGCTTTTGAGGACCTTGCCTTGTCCCTCTACATGTCTTTGTGGGCACAGCTTTTGCAGCATAGTGAATGTCCACTTGTGCTTCCCCAGCACAAGTACACACGCTGAGAGGTTTTCTGAAATACGCTGGGGGGGACCACTAAAATATAATTTTGTTTTCTTGTGCTGAGGCTGGGCTAATCTCTTTACCAATACTTCAATACTCGATGGTGGAGGGCTAGGCAAAGGAAGCTTGCTTCTGTGCTGCATCACGGCTTAGGTCCTTAGCTGACCCCGTGCTGAAGTGGGTGCAGAGCTGTCTTCCTCCCTGCACTCAAACCATCAGTGTTTGTGGCCCTTGAGTTATGTATGTGGCTCCTAAACTCAAGCCTGCTTGTGCTGGCTCTGTGGGGTTGCTCTTGGGCTCAGCAAGGATTGGGCCCCAGTCATGAGACTGGGTCTCCCAGGCAGCGGGTCCAAGCTCAGCATGTTCTTCTGAGCCCAGCTGACCCTGCCATCTGCCTGGGCAGGGTCGTGCTGCTCGGAAGCAGACGGCTCTTCAGCCCCGTCTGCCTGTGTTTTGGTTGGCAGAGGGTTGTTGTACGCTGATGCGTGCAGACTGTAGCCGTGCTGCTTTAGTGAATGAAGGTGAACAGGCAAATCACTGCTTACACTGCAGTTTGGATGGGAGTACAGCATTGCAACTTGAGTCTTACCACTGAGAGCTTCCACCAGTAGCCCTTGTCCTTGTCCTCTGCAGTGTGGAGGACCAAAGGATCTCTACCTACAACCAAATTTTCCCTAGGGTTCTTAACCCAACCCCAGCTCTAGCAGTGGTGCTATCACCTCCCCAAACTGCCGATCCCTATGTGCCTGGGACGGTGAAGGGAAGGGGTAGAGCCTTCTGGGAGGGCAGGGGAGAGGAAGAAAAGCTGGGTCAAGAAATCCAGTAAAACCCTTAAACTTTGAATTCTACAAGATGAGGAGATGCAATAGGCTAAGCTTACATAAAGAAACTGCAAAGCTCTGTTGAGGTCCTTTAGGGGTGGGAGGGAGATTTCTGCACCCGGTGTCCCTACAAACTGCAGGATTAGAGCTCTCGAAACCACTAAAAGGTGCTGTTTGGCTTATGACTTTACCAAGGGCAGACAGAAAGCAGCCTGGCTCTGAAAAGGTTTAGAAAGTGTTTCAAAACCCATTTCACTTTCATTTTTAATAATTACAGCTTGAGGGTCTGTCTTTGTTTTTAATAAACAAATATTTCTCCATTGAGAGTTCTTCTCTGTAGCAAATTTAGTCAGCTGGGGAAGTAACTAGTCAAAGATTTCCCTTCCTCGGGGTAAACTTCAAATTGCATTCGAGAAGTTTTGGAAATGTTTAAACAGCAGATGATTGGCCTGTGTTTCTTTAAATATGTCTTGAACAAACCACAACCGAACCCAGGTTTAGCTAAGACTGAAGCCATAGGAAGTGAAATCATCAAAAACTCTCTGGGAAAGTGTGTCAAAATGCATTAGAGAGTTTCAGCTTTCTGAAATACTAACTGGCAAAAACGTCTAGAGGGAAGCTGGCTTCATGTATGCTTTCACAATGCAGGTTGAACATGTGGGGTACAATGAACCACAGTGTTGGTGGGGTTGGATTCGTGCCACAACTTGCAAACTGAATTCATGCTCCTCCTGTGGATTAAAACAAAAAGAAATACTTAGTGCCACATTTTTGAAAGTTTTATCTCCCATTTAAAAAGCAAGCTGTGGGAGATGAAGGTGGTATGGTAGTGACTCTCCTCTTTCTCATGTCCTATTGGCATGTGGTTCCAGAAGCTTAAATCCTGCCCAGGTTGCATCCCTCTAAGCGATGTATCTTGGTGGAGTCTATGTATGTGATTGTCTGTGTGTGGTGTCGTTTCCCTCCATCCTTTCCCCACTGCTCCCGGTGAGAAGCTCTGGAGGGGGAAGCATTGAGCAGAATGAAGTGCTGTGCTTGAATCCCAGAGAGACGGGTGGCAAATCCCCTTTTCACACTGCTGAAGGTGACTCAGAGCTTGATATTCAGCAAGTCAGGAGGAGTCAGAATTTGAGGTCTTTTACCGCTGAAGTCTTGCTAAGTTATAAACCGGATCCAGCTCCTGCTTTTGCAGAGACACCACAGCAGAGTGCCCCCTTGAAGCTCATTTCAAAAGTAGCTTTGTAAAATCCTCAAAGAATAGGGCTTTGAAACGGATGTGTTATTATGAATCGAATCTGAAAATACTTGTTTTTGAAAAGGTGGTGTCCTGTTTTGAAAGGCAGGAGGGTTCAGGTGGTGACATAAGGCAGCGGCATTGCAACAGAGGTGGAGATGGAGCCCGAGCTGCCTTGTCATGGCCCTTGACCTCCTAAATAGACGCTCCCTGGCAGCACACATGAGCAGCGCAGTGGTGTCTCTTGATGTGCAGTTTGTCTAATAAAGAGATATAAGTGAATGTGAAGATTTTCAGTGGTAGACTGACCTGTGCATTTCACATTCAGTAACTGTGAAACCCCCGAAGGAAGATGGACTGGAGGGGAAGGGGAGGAGATGCTGCTGTGCTTGTAGTCGCATAAAGGGACTTTTCACACTAAGTTCCTCTTAAGTGCACTGAGCTTTTTCTGATTTACAAACTGGCAAAAATCTTACTTTCTTCTGTCTTTCTTGTTTCCAGAGGAAGCTCATCAGTGTGGAAAAGGTCTCCTCATCCACTGCCAGGCTGGTGTCTCCCGATCTGCCACCATAGTTATTGCGTACTTAATGAAGCACACGCGCATGACCATGACGGATGCCTATAAGTTTGTAAAAGGCAAACGACCAATCATTTCCCCTAACCTTAACTTTATGGGGCAGTTACTGGAGTTCGAAGAAGATCTAAACAACGGTGTTACACCGCGAATCCTCACACCAAAGTTGATCGGTGTAGAGACTGTCGTGTGACAGCGAAGCTGCGAGGAGGTGGTCAATGAAGGGGTTAACCTATTCTTCACCTGATTTGGGGCAGTGGTGGGTGGGTTGTGGGTTTTTCTTTTTAGCTTTCAAGGGGCAGGGGGGAGGGGTTGTGGCAAACCTTTTTGTGAATAAAAACCTTTTTTTCTGTAAGGAAAGGTTTTTAAAAGAGATCCAAGAACTTCGCCGTGTTTGGGATGCTGTTGTGATTTTCTTCCCGGATGCCAGCAGAGCAGGGAGGATTCGGAGAAAAAGGAGTACTTTTTAAAATCAAAACAAGAAGAAGAAGAAGAAATATTGGGCTTTTTTTTCTTTTTATTTTTCCCTCCTCTCCAGCTACTTGTAGAATTTATGGCTAAGTAGTCTGTGCAGGTTCATAGACTGAAGAAACCTAAGTTGAAGACGAAACACAAACAGCCAAAACAAAGCAGAAAAAAAACCTCCCTGAAACATAAGGGCCTTCGTTCTGCAAAGGCTTCGCTAAAGATAACCTAGCAAAACGCTCACTGATGCAAAAGAAATTGGAGCAGCTTAAAAAGTCTGTAAGGCACTTTTCACACTCCTGACTCAAACTAAAGAAGAAGAAGAAGAAGAAAAAAAAGTTTATTTGGCGTGTTTCATGTTCCAGTTCTATTTTTCTATTTTGGGGTGTAAGGTTTTAACAGTAAGGGACTTTGATCATTCTATGCCATATGCCTTCACTGGCTTCTTGTGCAATAATAATTTGGGATTTGTTTTGAGTGTTCAAACCAATGAGAGTTGGCTGCCCACTAATAATAAGATAATAGTTTTTAAAGTCTAATAGTGCAACGGCAGCCCGCTTGGTTCAGAAAGGATAAATGAGAGCAATTATTTCGTTCCTTTGTATGATTTTGATCCTGGTTACAGTGCCATAAACCTTGTTACATATGTATATCAGAATGTACAAAAATCGAGAATGAGCAAAGTTTATTTAAAAATATTTTTCGCACAAAATATTGATGTGTTTCAGTTGTCTATGTAAAAAAAAATTTGATTATAAAACAAAAAATCTTTTGGAAAATGTGTGTCCTTTTATTTCTTTAGCAAGTTCCCATTTTCATTCTGTGGGATGGGTTTTTGTTCTGTTACTTTTGTTTTGTTTTTTTTTTTGTTGTGGTGTACATCTCCCCTTGACAAAACTGATATCCCTTGTTTGGCATCTTTTCAGTGTTTCGTTCCTGTCCTCTGCCAGTGGAACATGTTTTCTTTATTTTCTACTGTAGTCTTGCATCCTTCAATTTCTGTAACCAGATTTTTCTGTCCTGGAAGTACATTCAGTTCAGCTGAATTAGCACTATTGGTGAGGACTCTTTGGGACAGACCTGTTCTTTCTACAGCTCAGTAGCCTTTTGGAAAAATAAGAAATAAGAACATTCTCCACCAATTCCTTTTAATCTTCCTGCAATTAGCTTATGTTACGAAGTTGTCTGGTTTCAAGAAATATGTTGGTCTCTTATGTGCTTCTCCCTAGCCTCTCTGTAGCCTGCTCCTTTAGCAGTTCCACAATTCCAGGGAAATTCTCCTCCTGGAATTTTCCCGTCTCTCTTGCCCATCTTTCCTTCATCCCGCTCCTTTTCCAGCTGTGTCGTTGTTAAGTGTGGTGTGTATTGTAGGGCTGATATTTCTGCCTGACAGCGTCCCTTAGGTGGCTGACTTTTGCTTTCTTTGTTTGTGTTTACTTTTTTTTTAATAATATGGTATAACCTGATCTCTTCTGGACTGTTAACCAACTCTAAAGTTTATTTGTATGAGCCTAAAGTGAGATAGAAAACATTTCTCGTATGATTCTGTTGTGCAAACTGATATATCCCAGGAAGTCTGGTAGCAGGGAAGGTTTTTCCTAGATGAAAGCCTAGATGGACTGAACCAAGTTTAAAACAGGACCTGTTGGAAAACTTATGTATAATCACATTAGACATGTATATTTTTGTGGACATTTTACTTAAAATGTTGTTACTATACAGATATTTTCTCGAAACTTATCCCTTTATTAAATTATTTTTCTACTGGAATTGATTTATTTTTTTTTCTCCTTTTCTACGATCAATATTGGTCCTTTTGCTGAGACGCCCTTGGCAGCGAGCGTTGCCCAGGTGGCAAAACCTGGGCAACTGTGACCATTTCTGGGGCTTAGGAGAGAGTGGCTGGACAGAGGAGTCACCCTTTGCTGGTTGGGAGCCTTTGTGCTCCAGGAGGAAGGAGGTCACTCAGCAGAGATGGTCTGTCTCCCTTCCTCCTCCCTTTCCTTGCCTTTGGGCTCAACCTCTTCCAGCTGTTCTTCATGAACTGCAGGTGCAGGTCGTTCGGTAGCAGGGACGAGGTTAGAAAACCTCTTTGTTTCTTGCCAGAGAAGCAAAAGCAGCAGCAGGGCTGACTGAAAAGTCGGTCCTCACAGCCCACGTTCATGGCTGTAAGTGCTGTGCAGTAGTACCGATGGTCTGCCAGGGAAACGGGTTATTCAGCACGCGGAGCGTGTGAGCTGCGTACCCAGGACACAGCGCTCCTGAGCGCGAGGGGAAGGAGGACCAAATTCAAAATGGGTCTTCCCTGTTGCTCCTGTTTTCTTGGTCCTGTGCTAAACTGGCCTGATGCGAGCATCTCCAGTGGGAGGAAGGGTCTGCCGCGCCGACGTGACTCGCAGCGTCCTCTGGTTCAGCCTCAGCCACCACACGCTGCCGTGGATCAGGAACAAGTTTGCAGCCATGTAAGTTCTTGCGTTTGGGAGGCAGGGAGCCCTGCCTGAGTGCACGTGTCTTGGAGATGCCTCCTTTTCTGGTACGCTATATGATATATGGCCAACATGTGCCTGTGTATCAGTGGAAAGCCCCTGTCTGAGCACTGTGTGCTCCTAGCCAGAAAAAAAAAAAAAGATATTTGCCCTCATTTCTAAGAGGGGAAGGGAGGCTGAAGGGGTGGGGGCCACAGCCACGAGGGAGCCTGAGCAGACATCGGCATTGCTCTGCCACAGAACTTCCAGAAAGATTATTTCTGACTTTAAGGTCAGAACTAAGACTCGATCTCAGCTCCCCTGCTCTTACTGCAGGCTGTAGCACACTCCCAGCCTCTCTGAGACGGGACGCGGTTAAAACAAAACACAAGTGAGGAAAATAACTCGATAACCTTCACTGCACGTGTGAGCGTCAGCAAGGACAGGACCTGCTTTTCCCCACTCGGCGTCAGCATTGCGTGCTCGTGTGCGAGGTATGCTAAAATAGGCGCTGTCCTGGAAAATTTGATTACCTCATAACTTATTTTCCACTTCTCCTCTTGGGGAATCTTGGGGTAGACCCCTGAGTGCTCGTTTCTGAGAGCATTACCCTCAAGACCTGGGTCTGGGGAGTGGGACCCTGAGATCCAACTTGCAAAACTAAGGCAGGGTGTTCGGAGCAAGTGCTGCTTCTGGTTTTGAATCTGCTTTCTCTTTGCAAACTGGGAACTCTGCCAAATGGTGAACTGTCAGTGTGAGAGAGTTTTAAGGCCTGCTGTAAATCTCTGTTAAAGCTAAAACTGTTCAATTCGTTGATCTTGCAAGCCATACTGGTTTTAAGATTGGACTTTCAGAGCCACGAGATTGTTTAACTTTCTGTGCAAAGTATCTCATATGCTTCATTCTTCTGGGTCACACTGGGGACCAAACCGAATCCCCCTTTTTGTTTTGGCAGTTGATTTTCTGAGGCTTCCTATGCCTTTACCCTTCACAAGTGTTGTGCTAACATCCTTTGGGGAAAGACAAATCAAAGGTCCCTCTCCTACCCGCTTGACAGATATAGGCTAGGAGTGTTTCAAGATGAAGCAATCGTGTAGGAAGTGCGTTGTTACCTTATGGTCACAAGATCTACCAATGACTCGTTGTAGGGAGGTGCGTTCAAAAGCACACGCAGGAGCTGATGGGACCAAGATAGGAGACATGCGGGGTGTGGGAAAGTGCCGAGCAGAGTGGGAGCGTTTTGGCCTCGGGTCCTGCTCGGCCGCGTTGGAGCTGGCTCCCAGCGAGTGCAGTACCAGCAGCAGGGAAGCCTCTGGGAACTGAAGATGCTGATTCAGTAGGGAGGACAAAAATAAAGCGTGCTATCTCTTGACTGAGTTAAGGAGGTAATCAAAGAGAGATAACAAGTGGTTGATGGCTGTCTCATTAGCAGGTATCTGCTTTCCTGTGGCATGTTTGCCTGCTGCTCTTGTAGGTACCGCAGAGGAGGTTACTGATGAGCAGGTTTCAAATGGTTTGAGCACAGCCTGACACCAGTAGCCGATAATTAGAGCCCTTGGTTTTCCCCCCTGAGCATGCTGCTGCTGGCAGCAAAGGGAGGTGGTTCAAGCCATGCCATGTTCCCAGGAGCGGTCCCGGGTGCTGTCAGCCCCCGTCATCCTCCCACTGCTAGGTGCAATATGAATCTCTCTGCTCAATCGGGTGCTCCCTTTGCTGAGGGGTTTCTTTCTTCTGCTATCTCTACTCCCTATCATGGACTTTTGTCCCAGCGGATCATGAGACAGAGGAGCAGGCTCCTTTCTTGTCTTGCTTTAGCTGTCTTGTGCATCTTTTCCAACCCTGTCATTCCTCAGGCTAGAGGAGAGCAATTTAAAGCTGGTCATTTTGAAGGTGTATTGCAGTGGGGTGAATGTTTTCAGACACCCTGATGGGCTCCTGGTTTGATTTGGGTATTATCCAGGCAGCATCTCAGCTGGGGAGGCCAGAACCCAAGACCTTCTCCTGCAGCCATTCCTGCTTGCAACAGCCTTGTTATTAGAAACAAGGGACATTGATGGGATGACAAAATTACATATGGAAATCACCTGCTGAGTATCATGCTTGCCAGTCTCTAGTTGGTGCTGCCCAGGCTGTCAGGTGTGGAATGAGCTGTAGCAGAACTTACCTTGTATGCAGCCAGAAGTCCCACTGGTGACTCAGCAGCTGATCTTCCCTTTCTGTCTTTATGGAACCAGTATCCTGGAGTATGTACAGATATTGGTCCTTTGCCCCAGAAGTTGTCTGAGCTCCTGTTGAATTTGGTTGGATCCAGTCTGGCTTAAATCCTCCACCGTGAGACCCTCATCGGTTCGGCATCTTCCCAGGCTGTGACAGGAGTTTGCCACAGTGAGCACAGAGCCCGTGAGCTCCTACCTCAGGGCTGGGTTCACTTCAGTGATGAGGAAAAATAGCAAAGTTTTATTCCTGGGGATAAGAATTGCTGTATCTGGGAGGGGGAAGAGTTCAGCACAGTACAGAAACACTTTAAAAAAACTAACATGAAACAGGGAGTAAAGTTAAAACACGTGACAAACTATTTCTGATAGATAAAAGCACTAAACCAGAGGTTAAATGTAATTTGACTCCAATGTCTTGTCTTCACACTTCTACTTGAGTACCTTAGCTTCTTTGATTGTCTATATATAAGAGGTGACACTGGAGAGCATGGATTTATCACAAAGATTTATTTGTCATGGAGAGATGAAGGAGCTGTCTGGCACTTGGGGGTTTCGTATCAAGTTGCGCTTCTGGCAGACGCCAGTGGAGCGTTTAAAGAAGATCACATTGTAGAGCAGAGTAGTAAGTTGCTATAAGGATGGGCAGAGGTTTTTCTGTGATGTAGGGACTCTGAATAGAGAGCCACTGGATTTGTAAGGTCTCTCTCTGGTCCAGGACGCATGGAGATACAAAACATCTAGCCAAAGGCATTGGCTAGTGGTTTCCCCGAGAGTATGTTCTCGTCATTTGTTGAAATCCATTGGGGTGATGGAAGAGGATGCTGGCCTGAAAAACCATGAGATATTGGCATCTGGGCTGAGGAGCTTGCCTGGAGCTGTTTATGTTGTCAAAGGTGTGTCTGACAGCCCTGCACAAAGCTTTGCCCCGCTAGCATCCATCTGAAAGCTCTTTTCAAGGCGTCCAGTTTCAGTGCAGTGCTGCGCATCTGCCTCGTGTTGCTTTGCTCTGTCTTGTAATACCCCAGCACCTGAGACCAAACTTTCGCAGTTACCGGTAGTAACTTGCAGGGATTCGTTTTCAGCAAAAGGCAAATGGGTGCTGAGGAGCACACTGACAGTCTGTGCTCCTTCTCCAAACCCTCCACCGTTTTCAGCTGTGCTCCTTGAGTGGGGAGAGCTGTGGTGACCATCAGGTCACAGCGTGGAGACCAGCTGTGCTTCAGATGTTGCTCCCGCTGGAGTGCGACCTATGGAGAAACCTCTCTGGGCTTGGCTCTTCTGGGCTGGACTCCCTGACACTGCCTGGAAGGGAAACTCAAGTGCGCTGGGTGGGCTGTTGATGCCAGCTGACTTGGCTGAATTCCTGCCCACGTAGCATCAGTAAAAATCTCAGAAAACTTGAAATGTGAGCCCAGCTGCTACTCTGAATTTCTGATGTGGATAGAAATTTTGGTGCACAATCATGAATTACCTTTGTCAGGGGATCTAGACAGATAAAGTGTTGACAGCTCCAGAAGATCTGCATGAAACACAGTATGTTTGCTATAAGGCAGGATTGGGTTTCTCTGGGAGTCCCTCTCTGCCCCTATCACCCACCTGTGCTTGTAAATAACCCTGTGGAAGCAGGAGGCAAGACCTCATCCTTTAGACGGTTTGCAGCTGGGGTGGATGAGAGGGATGCCCATGGTCACAGAGCAGAGTGAAGGAGCCAGAACTCCTCTTGCTTTATTAATGTCGCAAAAACATTTCTTAAAACTTCAGCTGGTTGTTGATAAACGTGGTGATTAGCTACAGCTTCAGACACCAAGGCCCTTCTCCTTGAAGCTGGAGCAAATTAGGTCCTCATTGTGTCCGGATCTCCTATATGCACTGAAAATGCCAGAGCGATTTTAGCTTCAGCGAAGTGACACTGAAGTCTTATTAGTGCCGTTCACTAAACCCCTTTCTACCCCTTTGCATTAGCAAATGGTCCTTTGCACCTTAGCTCTAAATGAACAGCAATGCATACGTATGGCAGTTTACCATCCTATATTTAACGAAGCCGCGATTACATGGAGATATAGAAAGGGCTGATAAGCCGTTTGAGTACTCCGCAGAGAAATGGCACCAAAATAGTTGTAGTGTCGTTTCTAATTGCAACGGATGAGCAGCCTGGCTCATTAATCCTCCCTATCAGCAGCACATAGCCTGTCTGCACCAGAATAGCCCTGATCTCAGCAAACCTGCATCCAGCCCTGGCCTTCTGTTTTCGACGTATTTGGAAAAGACAGGCTTCCAGCACAGCCCCGAAGGGACTTCCACTTGGCCGGGCTGCCTTTCCACCGCAGAGATGACCCGGGACGTGAGGGGCTTTGCAGCGTTTCGGGAGACTCCCAGGGTGCACGCGGATGTCTGTGCGACCCCGACTTTACGCTAAGCAAGAGCGGTGGTTTGGCGGATCCTGCAGCCTGGGCGGTCGTGCTGGTGGGTGGTGAACCATCACACCAGCATCTCTTGTTTCTCAGGGGGTGGTGGGGCTGCTGCCCATGCCAGCGACCATCAGCTGTGCAGAACAACCACCTGTGTGGTGGGAACCCTGTTCCCTCGCCCCACCAGCCCTGGACACAGCTGGCATGGCTTTACACTGCTACAGCCTCGGCTTTAAAGCCAGAGGATGTAATTCAGAGAGAACTGTTGGGCAAAGGGCCCACACTATTGCACTTCTCCCTTCTCTTTTTCCCCTTTCTTCTTGGACACCTGCACAAAGCTTTTCCACGAGCTATAACGAGCACTCTTAACAAGCCAAGACCATGTTTTCTTGCTGTCCTCAGTGACTTCAGGTCTAAGCTGTGTTTGCAGAAATTTTCTCCCAAGACACAGCGTGGGCTACTCCTGAAAACAGAAGCTGAGTCTTTAATAGCGTTCAGTACTGTTGCAATCATCCTGAAAACCTTGTGGTAGGATCCTGGAGTCAGGGACTACGTGAGCAAGAAAGCCAAAGCTGAGGTCTGATGGTGACTCGGGAAATATTCCTGCTTAAGGCAGAGGCTGCGCAGTGCGTCGTGAGATGCAGAGCACTGCCTACTTGGTGTTACAAGATGGAGGAAAGCCATGCAAAGACAGGGACCATAGCAACAGCGCAAGCGCAGGTGTGATGGTACCACTGTTTTGGCTGCTAAATGGGGATTTGGTCTTCTGCACCCATATGGTATGAAGGTCACTAAGTATTATGCAGGTGGGAGATTTGGTTTTGGCACAGGCTAATGCCTGTTGAAAGCTAGGAATGTTTTCCTCATCTATTTTCTTCATTTGGATCGTGTGTATCCTATTGGTTTGAAGACTGAATGGCTAGACAGCAGCATCTTATAGCACACTCTGACGTGGTGGGAATGTGTCAGCTGAGTGCTGGCCGCCAGCTGCAGACGCTCGGTCGGTACCAGCCTGGTTCTAGATGGGCTTCTGCAGAGCTGAGCCCTTTCCCGCTCACCACCTTGCAAAGAGCTGCTCCTCGTAAGCCATACGATCCAGGGTATGCTGGACCTAATGTCCTTCCCAGCTGAATTCCTGGGATGATTGGGCTGGATATGGTGAGATAAACCACTGAGGAATTAAGTAAATAAACTCCTGCTACCTTTGCCTTGCTTTCACTAGGATGACCGCACATTGTACATGAGGAAGCAGAGGAACCATGACTTAGTGCAATCTGTCAGAGTAAGGGTCATGTATGGAGAAACTGGGCAAAAGGATTTCTGGATCATCCTAAGATCCCAAGGAAATATACTATAGTATTTTTGCTTCTTTTACCTCTCCTATTCTGTGTTTCTGTCTGACACATGCCTTCAGTAGCACTCCAGGCACATCATCTACACCCGCAGAATAATGATGTTTTGCCTCTTATAATTCTCCTCTCTGTTTCAGCTGGAGATGGTATTTCTCTTTGCTTCCTTTTTCACCTTTAAGGTCAAAAAACTTAAGGCTTTTAATGATTGGAGGGTGGAAAATGCATAAAACCACCTTGCTGAAAAGTACCATGCAAGGGAGATGCCAAGAAGCAGCAAATGGTACACACAGGGAAAACTGGGCGCAGAAGTGCGAGCCCCTCCTCACCTGGGTTTGGGGGACAATGCCAGATCTCTGCTGAGTGGTGGGGAATCAGGAACACCATCTCTGGCAGTCAGTAGGTGAACCTCTTGACAGGAGCTGTTGACCAGGGAAAGAAATGGGTCCTCAGAGCTGCGCTGGAGCGAAATAATAATTTTGCTTCATGCATTTCTTTATGATATTGTTGACCTGGTTCAGAGAGATGGAAACAGTGACCCAGTAGAAAGCGAGTTTCTACATGGCCAAAAGTCCACCTTAGTCCCCACTCTGGGCAGCAGGGAGAGCTGGGTTGAGGTAGGATACCTGCAGAAAGCAATGGAGACATTGTGTGCCTGTCCAAGGGTCTGAGAGCGTCCTGGATCCTTCAACTTTGCAGGAAGGGCCGAGGGCTAGCTGCATCCTGGTGACTGAAAGCCAGTTGCGTCCAACTGGCGTCATAATGCTGGGAAACCAGGCTGGACATCCAGCCTGTTGACAGCTTTGCCCACCTGAGATCCGTCTTGGCTTCCCTGCAACCCTTTTGCCATGAAGGTTAAACCGTTGCCTCAAGGAGGGGACTTGGGCGCTTTGTCATCACCCTGCTGGCTCTGTTAGTCTCATTGCGGTTTCCTTGCACTTATCCTGAGAAGGCTCAGGTTTCAGTTCCTTATAGCTTTGCTGAACTTGAGCTATTTGGGGCTAAAATTTTCCATGCTGGGTGGGTGTCAAAGCTAAGCACCCCTTTGTGCTCATCAGAAGCTGATTGACTCTATTTCCATTGTGCTCTTAGGTAATTGTCTTTTAACTTGAACTAACAAGAGTTTTTGGAATAAGGTGTTTTGATTTTATTCATTAGGAAAATTAAAATAATTTAATTTACATTAGGAAAATGATTAATTTCATTAACAGCAAGGCATTGCATGGAATGCATAATTCTAATACAGTTTTTGCTTAGAAAATAATTGGAAAGGAGCCTTTTTGATAAGGTCGGAGTGTGTCACTTTGACCTTTTTAGCAATGAAATCATTCAATTGCTCACCCCCAAAAAGGATGTCATTTTCTGAATGCATCTCTAAAATGAAATAGAGTTGCTGTTGGAAAGAAGTGCTTTGACTTTTGTAAAAACTTTTTGGTCATCTGTAAATGAACCATTTTTTAAATGGCTCAGTGCAGGCAGCTTTTTAAATGATGGTGTTTCTTCTAATAAGGAATGTCAATATTTCCCAGTGGTTAATAATCCCAAACAGTAAATGTGAGCAGAGAGAGGGGTTTTGCCTGACTGCCTCTTTTGTTTTACAGACTTGGAAGCACCCTGAGGTGCCTCCCCAGGGGCTGGTGAGTGGTCTTTGTGGGCCGCCGGTGGGATGGCCGGTGCACAGCACCTGCCTCCACTGCCTGCATCGTGAGTGTGAGTTAATGACATCAGAACCATGTGCTGACATCCTGAAACGCGGCTGCTGTTTTTCCAGGTGAGTCCAAGAGTTCACTCGTGGCTGGAGCCATGTAGGAGAAGGGTCCAGCCTGGCCTTGGTGGGAAAGAGAAAACAGAAAGAGGCTCCTGTGTCCTGTTTGTATTGTCTTCAGGCAGTTTGTTCTGCAGCATGGGCTCCCAGTCATGCTACTGCTAAACCAGACTTTATGGGGCTGTGGTTGGGAAAGGAAAATGTTCCTGTCAGTGGTTGACAGCACTTGCAAGAGTGCTGCGTCTTGCCTGGAGGGTAGGTGTTGACANGGGGGGGGGGGGGGGGGGGGGGGGGCAAATAGACATGTATTTGTGAATTGGGTCTTAATGTGAAGGTGAAATTCTCTGTATTGAAAATAACGACATATTCTTACACTCATGAGAGATCTTAAAAAATATTGACTTACAGAGGGTCCCCAGAGCTTCGAGCTTTCCCAAACTACTACTTTAGTCTCTTCAGCCTGCCAAACTTAGAGGGAAGCGAAGCTTTCCTTCTAGATGACAGTTTCTAACAGCGTAATCTATGCTGGTGTTTCTTTTCTTCCTTCCTGATGTTTGTTTGCCTGATCCCCTTTGGAGCACTCAGACTAGAAGCACTCAGCTATGTTTACTGGGAAAAGCCTTCACTTGATATCCTGAAGTAGGAGAAGGCCTTACAGGAGTTTTAAGTTTGTAGTCTCAGGAAACGCAACTCCTCCTTTGCTATTGACTCTGGGCATGTGTTTGAGTTGGTTGTTCAGTGTTGGATCTCCATGTGAGAGTTCAGCCCAGCTGAGACTCCTGGAAACTATTGACTCCAAGACAACATCAAGAGCAAACCATGCTGCCAAGGGTGATGCTGTGGCTGTAGCGATGCTGTGTTCCCACTCTGAGGGATGCAAGCTCCTTCAGCCCTTTCCTGGAGCACATCCTGACCCAAGGCCAGCCACCAGCCCATTCAGGGGTTACAGCAGGGACTGGTCAACCTGATCTAGGATCTGACCTGACAGCTATGTTGGGGAGATTTCCTTGTTTCTGGTCCTCTTTCCGGGAGGGCAGACATTTATGTGGTGAAGTGTGATGTTAATTCTTCTCCTCAGCATTCTCGCTTGTAAAACGAGGGGAGGGAATTGCTTATGTCTTGGGGTTCAGTGCGGCTTGCAGAAAGTGGGGATGGAAGAAGTTAAGTTGGGGGCCCTCAAAGAGGAGCTGTGGCCTAAAGAGCAAATGCCGGTGCATTTCTCCGGATTCACCCTGAAAGCACTTGAAGAGCGTTTGACACTGCATGTGGTAACAGGATAGGAATGCTTATTAATGAGCGCAGGAACATTGATATGTTTGTGAAACAATATTATGCAACTGAAGTCAATGTAGTGTTTTGAGTTGCCAAAGAGCGACTCAAGAAGTAGGGAGTATCAAAGTTCGTACGTTTGAAAGCCAAGGGCCTCGCGTTGCCCACGACTGACTTGTTCAGCTCTGCTTTTCCAGTGCTGGGCCGTGCCGACAGCCTCGTGCCTGAAGCGCTGTGCTTGTTCTGAGCTTGAGCAAAAGCATATTTTTCCTATTGCAAGGTGCTAGTAAGAAACCAAGGTATGCCTGAATACCAGGCTATAGATAAAGGCAACACATGGCTTTCTAATTCAGAGCATTTAATTCATCTTGGGGAAAAACGTTCCTGTTGTCTTTACAGCTATATGACCCCCATGACTTTGTGCATAATTATCCTGGGTCATTCAGCGGCGCAGCAAAAGGGTTTAGGTATCCACTAGGGATGATTAGTGTTAAATTAAAGGAGGCTTGATGTTTAGCATAGTCAAGAAAATTGTGAAGGGAAAAAAGCACCATGTTGAAGTTGGTTTCTCTGTGATAAAAGAGAACAAGCACTAAAGGCTGGTACAAAGACCTGCAATACAATATATGAAAATTAGCTGAAAATATCTTGAAAAGAACAAAATGGTTCATAATTACGATGAAACCAGTCCTGTGGAGAAGCTGCCATCTAAGGTCAAGTTAGAAGCAAGCAAAGTATGCCAAAAAGGGATTTTAATATCTTGATAGTTCAGATATATTCTTTAGTTGGTAATTTCCCTCTTATTTCTGTAGAAAGCATCTGCATGTTGTTTGCAGGACAGCTACCAGGGGCATTTGTTTCATTTCATACAGATAATTCCACTGATGAGGTAAAAGTTATAATTTAAAATAATTTTCCAGCAGCATTTCTCTATTAAAATGTAAATTTCAGGATTTGGTGTCTTCTTTGCAGTTTTGGTTTTGCATGGATAAAACTAGGATTGCCTCCTCTGACTTATTTTATAGAAGTTTATAGAATTTTTTCAAAAGTTGCTAGCAAAATTTTTACAGACCTGTGATCACAACATTATCAGTCTAATTTCCTCAAAAGCGCCCTTGTAATTAGCAGTTTGAGTAAGTTTTTAAGAAAGTGAGAGACACACGGTCTTTGTGCCATGGCATTTTCTGCCTGTTTTTGAACAGTGGCCTCAGGAAAGATTGTGGTTTCTTGGAAGACCCCTGTTAGAACTTGTCCAAGTATTCAGCATGGCACAGCTGAGCAAACACGAGTTCAGAAGCCAGGGAGATGGAGGATATGGCTGAAGTGTCCCCTCTGTTGGGTTGGTGACCCAGCGAAGGGGGCATGGGCATCCTCAGCTCTCTGAGAGAGACGATTTCTCACCCCAGTGAGACTCAGTGGTGGGAGGTGATGTAGCTAGAGAGACACTCTAGTGCTTCTACATTTACAGCTCCATGTCCTCTACCAAAGTCCAGGTGACTGATGAGTTTGCAAACCTCCTTTTAAGCATCTTGTTTTCCTTTTTACTGCCTCGGGGATGAAGTCCTCAAAGCTTCTAAGCTCCTGCAAGGTGAAACCTTCACAAACCGCTGATCTCAGAAGCCCTGCAAATGCTGCCTGAAGCTGAAGCTCTCAGGGAATAGGAGGTTTTGATGCTCTTTCCACACACCTGGTTCCTGTTGCTCCTCTCTCCAGGTTCTGGTTGTGTTCTGTAAATGGAAACTTAGGGATAATTTGTAAAGAAAAATATCTATCTTTTTTTTTTCTAGATCCCCCCCTTCTTATTATGTTTTGAACATTCGATCACCCAGATCCAGACAGAATGCAATATTTCTCAGAAAAGATGGTCCTTTTTAATTCCTTATCAGTCCCACTCTAACCCAGAAAATAAATCAGTGAAAGTTCAAATTCCAGTCTAGTTATCAAAACCGCAATGTTGGAGAGATTACAAAATAAGTCTGCTTCTCTGTACCCATGCTTTTAAAATTACTCACTAATTTTGGCGGTTCATGCCAAAAGCTGTGTACCTGTTCAAAAGCGGCTACTTATAAATCCAGATTTTCAAGCTTTGTCGTGTTTAGCACCAGCTTTTTACCGCTTGCTTACTTCCCGACTCCATGGATGGTGATGACCATGGGTCACGCTTACAATTTGATCTGCCTCAATCCACCGACAGCATATTTTTCCCACTACTGGTAGCTCATGCGGTTTATTTTGCTCTTGCTTAGCTTTGCTCCTTCATCATCTTCTCCTTAACTGACCCTGAGGTTGGATGCCACAGCAATAACCTTCCACAAACAATTAGCTAGCCTGCTTTCTGTCATCCTAACCACATACTAGCTGGTTGACTGACTCATTTTATGTCAAGCTTATTCAGTAATCCTTTAAAGGATTTCTTTTTGAATGCAAATAAGGGGGATAATTATTTAATGTAATTATTTTATTAATGTACTTTACATCAATTTTTTTAACCTTAGTTGTGTTGAGGTTTTTATATCCTTACTTCATTACAGTCCTGATAGCAACACCGGGTTTTCAAATGTCAATGAATAACTTAAATTAACTTCCAAGTCAGAAAGAAGTAAACCTCATTTGTTGCTTCTGAGCTACTCTGACCTGACAAATTCAATGTCTGGAGCACCATGTTCCCGTGATCTCCTCCCTCCCTAATGGACAGCAAGATCTTTAAGTTCTTATTGGAAAAAATAATTTGACTTTGAGTTTGAGTGTTAACTCTGCTGGTTCTGGTGATCAGATGGCTTGGCAGAAGGGTGATGGGGCAAGTCCCTCTGTGTTGTCAGGTCACTTATCAAATCCAGTCCAGCCAGGTACTTCCCAAAAGCTGAGATATGCCTGTGGCATATATGAAATACATCAGTTAGTTGTGAATGGATTTCAGCATCAGTGAAACCCAGTTGTAGTTTGGAACCTGCAGTCCTCCATTAAAACCTGCTTTTTTTTTTGCTATGTAAGCAATTTAATTAGCGGCGGAGTCCACATAGTTTTCATTCAAAGACATTGTTGTTCTTGGTCTGTGTGCATGGGCAGGGAGACTGAGCTACCTTTCCTTTTATTTGCTTTAAAGTAATATAGTGCTACTGCCAGCCTGGATGGAGTTCTTTGGCAATAACACTCTTGCCCTCAGTGATCACTTGCGGTCTATGAAAGTTACTTAAAAATAACAAACAAATCTGCTGCCAGAATCTATAGAAGCCTTTTCATAAATCCTGGGACAAACTCGGGCCGTTGTAATTGCCACCAGGCTGGGCTGAATAGTGTTTCTGAGTGGCACAAAATTTGGGGTGAGAAAGGGTTGAATTAAATATCTTGAATGAAGCAAATTTACGACACTTAAAAAAGAAGTAGCTTTCTGGATAATAAGCAGAAGCATGGTCCTCTCTCTGCAGCTGTCCCTGGTTGATCATGAAAGAGGGACTTGGTTAAGAGGACATAGGTTAGGACTGGGCTTGCGCAAGAAATAGCATTTTCTATCTGCTTGGAAAGGGTGGAAATAGGCAGTTGGCAATGAGAATTACCATCAGAGGAAGTGATGTGTTGATGCAATTGTTATGCAGTGCTTAAAAAGGGACTTGGAAATGATCTTGAGTCTGGGACATCTGCACCTTGCCTGAAAATGTCTGCACCAAACACTGTTCTAGTTCATCCTAACGTAACGGTGAGCTTTCCCAAGAGATCCTGATGTTCTGGATCCTTTCTCTTGGAAGGGGAGCTGGTCAGGGGGGGTGAGACACTGTTTCATGCAAATATGAAGTTACAAAAGTCTGTGTTGCCTTGCGCTTTCCCTCCTGTCCCTGTGACAAGTTTGCAGATGCTCCTCACTTGAACCTTGGTGACACGAGGATGGTGAGATACAGCTCCCGTGCTGCCTCTGCTTTCAGGGGACTGCGTTCCCCAAGCCTACAGGCTGGGAACCCCAAGGGAATAGAGCCTTTCATTATAAATGTAGCATGAGCTTGGAGTAAAGCTGAAATGTAAAGGGGATTACAATTCATAAAATGGTGAGTATCACATAAAACTAAATAGCCAGCAACCGGGTGTGAAATACAGTCTCATCATAAAGTCATGTCTTATAATTAGATGCAATAGGATCAAAATATCATAATTAAAAATCATAAAATGACAATAATTGCAGGATAGTGTGAATTACAGCATGGCTGAAACTCATGAAACTTGGTGTCAGTTTTCATGCGTGCATTGCTAGAAGTGGCTAAAGCAGCAGCTGTGGTGAAACGCAGCTCTCTTAGAGCTACCTGACAGAAAGGCGTGGGCTACTCACAAGTGTCTGAATTTGGGATTTTGGTTGTACGCCAGTGCCCTGTTTTCAGAAAACAATGAGCTGGCTTCCTCAGGAGGGTCTCTAAAATGACTCGTTCTCATCCAAAGCATGAGGTTTTGGTTGTGGCTAGGTAGAAATGTGAGCATTGTTCGTGTTCCTGCATGTTCTCATGATCCCAAATCCCCGTTTTCCCCAGCTTTGTGGAGACCAAATGGGTAAACATGCAGGCTGAAGCTTCCTGAAGCTTATACTGTGTTTTCCTTGAGGGTTACAACAGAGTGTGACCACAGAGTGAGAAGTCTTCATCTTCCTCTTCCCCTTTCCTGTGAGGGAGGAGGCCCTGTGACGGAAGAGGCAGGGAGACTCCTACCAAGCACAAAGTGAAGGGGCAGTAAGGTCAGGACATTATCTTTTTATTCCACAAGTTACTTGGTAGCAAAATTTCCAAAGGCAAGGACACTTAGAAACTTTTTGGTAAATATGTCTGGTTTGGCTTGTTTAGTGGATATGTTTGTTTGTTTCCTTCTTGCTATCTGTAGTCCTAAAGTCTTGTAGGGCCCAATTAAGGAGGAACAGGACAGATTTGTAGGTGCTGGGACTCTTTCATAACATGATGGTGTACTTGTGGAGCAATAACTTTGAACAGAGTAGATGTTACCATTTGGCCTTGACAATTATGTGCCTGTGTATGAAAAAAGCAGTGTTCCCGGGGAAAGCGGACCAAGAGAATCGGCAGTTGTTAAGAAGAACCCCAAAGCAGCAGATGAGATCATTAAGTCTGAGGGTAATGTGGTTCCTGGGAAAGGTTTAGCAACTAATTAATTTTCTTTTTCTGCTTATGCAGACACTCTTCTGGGTACTGCCAATGGGTGATTAAAGCACATCCATTGCTTCATGAAGTGGAAGCTTACCAAGTCCCCGCACATGACTCAGTTGACCTGGCGTGTGTTGGGGTATGTGGGGCTTAGCATGTGTGTATTCCTAGTGATCAAGGGACCCTGTATTTTGTGCGTTCAGGCTCCCTTACCTCCTCAAAGACTCTCTTCCACTATCTGCTCTTATTGAAAGCAGTGACTGAATTACTCGATGCCTCTGAAGTGTTTGTGGGTAGAGGGGAAGGATGGAAAAGCGGAGGAGATAATGACTGTGCTGTCTTTCCAAGAGCAGAGAATGCACAAGGATGCAAAGAAAGAGTGATTTGACATTAAGACACTATGTGCCGATCTGTAAAATATTTGAGCGTCAACCATACAGGACAAGAGGGATGATGCCCCCAAGTAACAGCCAGTGGTGTAACTTAATTTCATTATGGCCATTAAAATGTAGCACACCAATAAAGGCTGTGCCTCTACATCTGCCTGGGCATAGGTGTCTAATCATACATAGTAGATATCAAAGAGCAAAGGCAATAACTACCTCCAGGGGTCTGTGTGTGGCTTTGTGTATACTAGTAAATGCTCTGCTGCTGTCTTATAGAATATTAATGAAATCCAGGTAGTGAGAAATCAGTGTTATGTTTTGGCTGGCAAGTAGCAGTGTGCTGATTTTCCTCTCCTCCCCCCACCCTGTGCAAATTATGAGGTGTGTGGATTAGTGACATAAGAATGAGTAAGGTTTTTCTGCATTTACTTACATACCATCTAGTCCAAGTACACTTACTGAGAGGATACAGTTTTTCCTAGCATTAAATCACAGACTGTTACAGCAGTGATTCTCAAACCTTTCCAGTAGGCAAAGCTCCCTTTCCCACCAAGCCATCAAGAACTGCGGCCTCAGCCCCGTCTGCCCCCAGCCCTGTTAACGAGTCCCAGGAGAAGAACGTATGTATTTTATGTGTGATTAGTAAATTCCATGGAGACACAGTCCTAATATTGCTTCAGGCAGCTGTTATGAAAGTGCTGCTGCAAATAAATACAAATGCCTTTTATATAAATTTTTTTTTAATGGAAAAACCGTTCATCCATGAGGTGTGAACAGGCCCTATCACCACCACCTGGTGAGAAAGGGACGCAGCCCTGCTCTCCAGACTTTGTTAGTTCACTAGCTGCGTCTCAACAGACTCTAAAACAGTTTAAGATTTTGACCTCCTTAGGAAGGACCTAGTCAACCTGACTGGGTTGTCCTAGACACCATCTGCATAAAGGATCTTCATGTATTTCATGCCAGTGAAGCTGCCAGCCAGCTCTCCGAGCCATCTGAGACCTCCTCTGGGGCAAGGCACATCTCAGAAACCTAAACCAAAGGTTTTCCTCTTACACAGAGGAATGCTATTGTTTGTGGTCCTCTAGATGAATGGGTGTTATGGTTTGAGAAACCCATAACAATTTATTGTTGTTTAGACAATCATTCTATCACCCGATGACCCCTACCCACCCGGGAAAGGGAATCGGAGAAAATACAAGGAAACCCGGGAGTTGAAGTATAACCAGATTTAATAGAGTAAGATCAGATAATTAACATTAACAGCACTAAAGAACCGATATTGATCCCGATACCAATACATAATATGCAAAGATTATACTCAGCCAACTGTATCAGTAGGAAGCTGTGCACTCGCAGCAGTGGACAGCAAATGTCGGACACTGTGAGCGCTACAGCTTCAGGAGGAAGGGAAGGGCTCCAGAGTCCGGCACCAGGGCAAGAAGTTCTCAGGATGGCAGCCATCAGGGGAGAGAGAGAACTTAGCAGCAAATCTTCTAATTTATATTGAATGTGATGTTGATGGTATGAAATAATCCTGTTGGCCAGCTTGGGTCAAGTGCCCGGGTCTCGCTCCTCCTCATCCCTGCACCTGGCAAGCTCAAAAACACTGAGACCTTGAAACCCACACAACACAGCTGGCTGTAAATTAAATATTTTCACAAATTCAGACACTAGAGTCTTCTAAAAGTGCGGTCTCCCCAAGTATTAGAAGAGAAATTAGTCCTGTGTCACTCAAACCAGGACAATGGGAGATACGGAAGGAGACCGGTCTGGATTTTGAGACTAAATGTAAGAGCACCCTGGAGAAACACAGATTGCTGGAGACGGAGGCTGTAGCAGTAGCTTGGCCTTGTGGTATATTTGCTGTGACACAGAAAAAATGCATTGCTGTTTCTGGATCCGTGCGCGAAATATTAAAAGGCGATGTGATGTGCAGCAAACAGTGCGGCAGTGCCCCACGTCCCCCGGCAGAACCTGTGCTCTCGCAGGGAAGCAAGAGAAAATAACAGGAGGGCTGGGGGTGCTGCCTCCGTCCTCCAGCAAGGGAGATGGCAAAAGGGGTGCAACGCCGACCACCAAACGAGAAAAGGCAGAAAAGTGTTAATTAACCCAGGAGCTGATTAAAACAAAACCCTTTTGCTCGTTCTGGCCTCGAGCATGGCACGCCATGATGAAGCAGCCACCTGCATCCACCGTTCTCCCGGGGCTGGGAGAGGGGGAGAAGGACAAAAGCTGTGGTGCTGCGTGGGGGAAACATAGGTAAGAGCAAGCACTTGAGCCTAACTGAACCTGCCACAGGATGTCACACCGATGTGCGCGGATGCATCCCGGGGAACATTTATCTGGCAGCTTCGGATTCGTCTTGCGGAGGCGCCTCTGCGTGCAAAGTTCAGGTAGTTCAGCGCACGGCGTTTCCCGCTCCTCTTGGTGCGGAGATGAAGGGCGTGCGTGTCTGTGTCCCTGGCTCCCCGGCATTGTCTGCCTGTTTACAAACTGAGCGCGCTGCGATTTCGTATATATTAATACTTGGCAGCTTAGATAAATAGGCTCGTCACTGATGCGCAAGCAGGGGTGGGCTCCAGCCTTCCTAACTGTGACTGCTCTGCTAGCAGAAATAGAAACCAGTTTTTAAGTCCTTCCAACTCTGAACACTGCCCTGGGAGCCAATCTTTTATATTAAAAATAGCATTTCCTTACAAAGCCACTCCAAAAGGGACTCTGTATCTCCGCTTTCCCTTCCTGTTCTGTGCTTAAATTCTGTGCTTAAATAAAGACTGATTAATTAATCAGGCTTTTCTCTGCATAAGTGATAAGGGTTTCTGGCAAGCAATCTGATATTGCTATCTTCATGGTGTCCATTGAAATTTAGGGAAAGCAAGCTACTTGCAAATGACTAAGAGCAACGCAAGACAGTGCTGCGGGTTTTGAGCAAGGGAAATGATGTGTAAAATATTAGATAGGTGCTTTATTTGAACTAATCTGATTTATTTTTAAAAAAAATGAATAATTATGTGATTGCATAACTTAATTGATTAGACTTCCCTTCTTTTTCCACCCGTGCACCGGTGTGGTCAGCACATGGTGTTATACCTGACCACAGCAATATGAAAAATTTCAACTATGAAGCTGGATTTTTACTTTTGTTTATTAATTTTCCCCACTTTGCCAGGGCCCTGCATGCCCCCAGTCGCTGAGGTTGGGTGCCGTAGCTGTCTAGCCCAATGGTAGGGGTTTTTTTGCCCAAAGGACATCGTGCAGGCAAGCCCACAGAGGAGCCACTGATTGCTGGTGGAGCTGACCGCGGGGACGGGTGACCCCACAGCTGGACAGGGCTAAGGCTGTGCACAGAGCTATTGGCCACCCTGACTTTTAGTTAACCTCTGGGTGGAAATTAGAGCTGTGGCTGCCCTGCAATGCCAGCTGGCTGGATCTGGGGACCACCTCCTGTTGGGAGAATGTGTGATGAGACATGGACGTGACCTGTTCAGCAAGAAGGGATGTTGTGGTATGTAATGGAAGGTGTTGTCTGGTCAGGGAGCCCACCACAAGGAGGAGAAAGGAGCCAGGAGATACCCAAATTACAGCTCCCATCAACCTTTGCCCAATTAAAGGTAAGGGTTATATGTGAAAGCTCACTTGAGGACCTGAGCCTGTTTTTTTAATGACACAGAGGTCACATGAGGTTGTTACAGGGACTTTGCACCATTTTGGTTTTGTTTATGACTTTTCGGTGTCTTTTTTTCCTTGGTTGGTTGGGGTTTTTTTAACCTCTGTATTGATTGGAATTTGCGTCTGAAGCTTTCGAAGCTCATTCCTTCTGAAAGCTCTGCCTGGGAAGATAGAGGAAGGATTGTTTTGATATCTCAGTAATAAACTAGATCCTCTATCAGTGTGAGTTATTAGATAAGACCCTGGGCTGGTGTCGGGAAGCGTGTGCTATATTCTCATCTCTGTACTGACATATTAAGCAGCCTTGATAATCATTTCGTCTCCTCCTGCCTCTTCTTTCTCGCTTGTAAATTGAGGCTGATGATGCATGCCTGCCTTTGTAACATACTTTAAAACCCATAGAAGAAGATTGCTGTGGATGATCAAAGGAAAGTCTGATTGCACTGTTCAATACATCAAAAATGTGTTTTATTACATGAGTTCTACTACTGGAAAGCTTGAATTTACATTTACAGTGGTATGAGTCTGACTGAAAGCTCACTGACGTCAATGCAAAGCTTTACATTGATTTCAAAGGACATTAAATGAAGCTTTATATAAAGATGCAAGCTTAATTTTTTTTTTTTTTGCTGACTGCTGTATTTGCCATTTGCCCAAAATGGCACTTAATTCACTTGAACTATCAGAGGATATACAACAGATATAAAAAATGGCAGTAGCTGTTCTGGTTTTACAGCAAGAACAAAGAGAGGACTCCATGAAAACTTGGAGGAGAGTCCTGCTCATGGTCATCTCTTGTAATATTGGGCCTCAAAGTCTAATAGAAAATAATATAGCACTTCTGCGCAGAAGAAGCACCATTATAAACTGGAGACTGTAATCCCGAGCTTCTTGCAGGCTTCCCTCCCTTCATACTACACAAATGTCTGCTGGGTCTTGCACAGCAAATCACTCCCAGTGATGGAGTGGCAGGCATTCAACACGCTAAGAAGAAACAATATACTTGGGCATATAAAATACATAAGTATATGCCCTTTTTTAAAAGATAAATCCCAACATGTTGGATGATTTTGAATTGATAGGGCGAGAAGAGATCAGCAGTCACTTATACACTCTGTCCTTTCCCATTTGTTTGCACTGTCTTTCTAAAAGGAGTCTTTCATGCAGTGGGCTAGGTGTGTACATGAAACCTCTACCCTTGATGTTCAGGCTGTACGTACATGACCTTCAGTAGCAGTGAGTCATATACATATCAGTGAACCTACCCCTCTTAAAAAGGCTGCTTTAAAGACACTGCTATCCCTTCAACGCATGGAAATAAAGCAATTACAGTCTTGTTTTCTAGGTTATTTTTCTAGCCAGCCAAGGCTTGATTTTTTAGATCTCCAATTATCCCTTTAGAGGCAAGTAATAACCCTGACAATTTTTATTTTTTACTGATTATAGTTAGCTTTAATCTCTTCTTTTCTGCAGCAACTCAAAGACAAATGCTCAGCTGAATTATTTCAGCAGAGAATCAGACCCAAATAGGTGCAAACTGTGGCTGGGACGTGGGGCCATCATGGACAAAGAGGAGAAGCCCTTCAATCTGTAACAGTGGAAATGCCACATTGTCTTGGCAGTGCCCTTGTGTCACTTTTGGAGGAGAGATATTCACCTACTCATTTTCTTTCCGTGTGCTTTCTGGCTCTTGACTCTACCGGAATCTGGGCATTGCCTGGCTGGAATTGTTAAGTTATCCTCATTTCAATGTACCTTTCTCAAAGCCGGTCTGCCTGCAATGGATTGCTGATGAACCCTTTTCTTCCTGCAAAGTAGTTTATTCACCCATTCCTTAGAATAACCACAGTTATGGACAGTAGCAATTATGGATAAGGTTTGATCAACATCTACAATATTTTCTCAAGCTCCAAAATCAGATTGCTCTTTTCATCATCACACTGAGGAATATGATATTATGGGCTGTCCCAGAGCTTTTTTCTTTATCTCATGCTTGTCTTTCAGAAAATGGCATGATTTTTCTTTCCATCTCTCTGCCAGACCTCTTACCTCTGATTTTTTTTTTTTTTTTCTAGTCTGGTGTTTAAACAGGATAACCCTTTCTACGAAAACTTATCTTCCTGTGGCTTTTATCATGACCTGCCTTGCTGTTGGTGTTTTAAAGAGACTGCTGTTTCGAAGATATTTCCATTTGAATATTTCATGCTTAACTTTGAATGACTTATTGACCCTACAGTCATTGAGGCAGTCAGTGTGATAAAAGAGTTCTGCAATAACGTCTGTCTGAGAGTCCTTGAGCTGTACACAGCATTGTGTAGGCATTTAGGGGCAAACCAGGGATGTTTTGTACTTAGATAACTTGCGCATCAGGCAGCCTTAGGCATTTTGATACGTGCCTTTCATTGTGCCTCACAGCACCTTCTAGTTGTGTTTCAGAGATGACTAAAGCGAGACACAAAGTGTTAATGGCTTATTTGAGGAAATGCCAGGAGTGAGCAATACAGCTGGTGGGAGGCTTCTGGAGTTCTCCCGCAGCACCTTTATCCCAGCTCAAGTTTAGGGTACCCTAATTCCCACCAGCAGGCAGCAGTTCTTCCTCTGCTGTTTACCTTTGGGGGGGNAAAACTGTGCAACAGGATGAGTTCAGCTGGCTGGAGATCCAAGTGTTTGGCTCATCAGAGCTGGAGAGGTGGCAGAGCATCAATCCCAGCAGCCCCAGGCTTGCCTTTAGCTCTCGGAAATGCCCCGAGTGTGTTTTAGGTCTCAGGTGAGCTTTAGGGGTCTCCTTCAGGTACCCAAGAGAAGAAAGTATAAAATCTTAGAGATTTATTGAGGGAGCAGAACCTGAGTTTGGCAGACTGGCACAATAAAGCCAGTTTGGGCTTTGGCACGCTGGATTCCCTCTGGAGGAAAGGAGATGTCCCAGCACAAACGGCAGCCTGGCTAGGGGATGGAAAGAGGGAAGTTTTTATTGCCAGAATTTCCCTGATGTTACCATTTCTTCTGGATTGTAAGTTAAGCGTGACGAGGCTACAACAAACAGGTTAATATATATCCTGGCTTTCAGGTGTGCAGCTTGTTGTTCCTGTGCTCCTCAGTCACCAAAATGTCTTTGTCCTTAAAAATCACTTTCCTGGGAAAATCCTCAATCAAAGTGGGATGTCTTCTCCTTTATGCTTCGTCCATCAATGCAGAGCAGAGTGGGAGGGTTTTGGAGCTCAACATGGGTCTACCGGCTTAGATGCTCTGTTACACCCTTATAGGGAGCAATGGGGATGTGGGCAGTGGCCGTTTGGGCAGTTAAAACCTGTGAGAGCGGGGGGAACGGACAGCAGTGCTGCCACAAGCGCCCAGCTTCATGGCATGGTGGTGTGGGGAAGCAGGACAGGACAGCTCAGAGGGTGCTGGGACTAACTCTGCTGAAGTTCACGGCACAGTCCGGCTGCTGGCCGTGGCCCAAAGTCTCGCTTGTGAGGGGCCTTAGACGCACAGCTGCCTCTCGTCTTCAGCAGGAGCAGCCCATCGGGCTTTCAAAAATCTGCCCTGCTTGCTCTCAGAACGTATCGAAGACTAGTAGAAAGGCTGGTTTTGTTATGTGTGTCAGTTCGCCTTTCTCTTTTGCCCCGGCCTTTTCAGATATTGTTGCTGAGGTGGAGCCAAGTATTGAATTCTAATGCTGATGTCTGCTGCTTCCAGGACACTGCTCTTTCAGCAATCAGCATAACAGATGTGCAAAGATATATCCACGCAGAGGTACTGTGAGGTCACGGGATAGCACAGAAGCCTCAAAATGGATTAAAAGTATTTATTTTGGGGAATTATATTGATTTCCATTTTCAAATTTCAGGGTTACAAGTAGATATGTTTGGAGAATACGTAGGGATGAAAGTGACTATCTCCTGTGTTGCAAAGGTCATAACAATTCCCCAGAATTAACTGTGATGCAAAGTCCACTTTAGAGTTGATCTGGAGCATAGCTTTCGGATGATGATATTTTTTTTTCTTGATTTAAGCTTCCCAGTGAGGGAAGATCCATCACAGGTTATGGGATACATTATCCCAATGATCAGTTATTCCCCTCTTGCTTTGTGTTTTATTTCTAGGATGAATTTGCCCAGCTTCATCTTCTGTCAGTTGATTCCTGCTATATTTTTGGTTGCTGAATGTGAGAGCTATTAGTTATGGCAATTGTGGAAGCTGATGATTAAACTGTGATGAAAACATTTGCAAGGTTCTTTTCCATAAATTAAATAGACTGAATTGTGTACATCCCTCATTCTTTAGCTGTTTTCATTATTCACTGATCCCTTTACAGTTTTTCAGCTGCTTTCTAGGCATGTGGACACCAGAATGAAGCACAGCAGTAGTTGCACCAGAGCCAAATGAGAGGTTGATCAGCTTCTTGATATTCCCCTGTTTGCATGCTTTAAATATACTGATCTCAGGAAGTCACAGTGGATTGATAATTGCTGTAAACATAAGCCTTTTTAAAAAGTTTCTGGTTCCCTGGTGAGCGTGGCCTGGTGTCCTCCCTCAGGGGCAGAGAGCCACTTGGTTGGCTCTCCTGGAGTGGGAGCTGTTTTCTTGGCCCACCAGCAATTCAGGCCACCAAGCATCAACGCCCATCCTCCTTACTTACTAGTTTTTAGATCTCTCTGTCATTTGTAACCCTGGATCAAGAGGGATTTTGCTTGTGCTGGGAGGTCACTGACAAAAAGTGGTAAATAACACCGAGTGAGGACTGGTTCCTACAGAAACCCACAAAACCCCACCCATGTCTGGAAGTGATCCCTTATTTACTACCGCAGCTGAAGATCTGACCACTGTCCAGGTTGAGAGCTGCTTGGCATGCGCCACATGGATTTGTATTGTTGTCGTTCTTTGGTCCAGAAGGCAAGCTATTGCAGAAGGGTAAAAACTATATTACCTCTGTTATGAAGTCCCACATCAGCTGTGCTTTTGTCTTGGCCACAATCGTGTCTCTCTGATACAATATATGCTTTCTTGTACTCTTCTGGAGCTTCCCCAGCTTTCAAAGGGTTAAAGATTCAGGTTCAGTGACCTAAACAACCCTTTGGACGACTCTTTTTAAAACTTGAATCCGCATTAGCTTTCGTTAAACCTTTTCCTGTTATTTTTATAACACAGGGTATTTCATCACCATATGATATAAGCTGATGCTCTTTTACCTATTTCTGTAGCACAGAAATATCTGTTGACTACTACCATATTTTCTTCATTACTACTCATAACCACATTGTTTCTGTCTTTTCTTAGCATATTCAGAAAACCCCAATCCTCTTTATTTAGTGCTAAATTCAGTTTCTTTTTTCAATTGTCTCTTATTTTTTACTTAAATTTGTATTATCAGTTAACAGATTCTGCACTTGGCTATGAGTTATAGTTTGGGGTTTTGATGTTGTTTCAAGTGTAGAGTTGCTCACTTCTCCTCTTTAAGCCAAGGGTTTTTTAAATTATTGACTGCATTTTTTTTTTTTTTGTAATATGGAATCTTTATTTCTAGGTTATTTAGTAAAATGCTTTTAAATAATGATAACTCATGTTTTTACGTGTCTGTTTTCCATCTCACTGTCAAATATTTTTAGCTGTGTGAAATGTCAGGAAGTAGAGTTAGATCAGCGGTTTGGGCTGTGCATTTGTGATGTTCAAAATGAATAGCCAAAGCACTTGGCGTGTACCAAAGTGTAACCACTTGGTTTCTGTTTTGGTTTTGTGTTTCCTTGTTATCTGCCAAATTGAGTCAAGATACAGTCTTTTTGAGTGAGGAAATGGTTGAAATTGTTGTCGATTAAAAAAAAAAAAAAAATATGGGCATATTTTAGTTCTGGCAGTTTGACGTCTCCAAAACAAGATCCTTGCACTGAAATCCTGGTCGTAATGCTGAATGAGAAAGCTGTAATAGAGAGGGATGTTTCAGGAGCTCATTGCCTTGTTCACTCACATGATTTGGAGGTCTGCAGGAGATAATGACTCATTAATCTGTCCTGTATTTTTTCAGAGCATTGACTCATATATTTGTATTTGTTGCTGGGATGTCAATGACAACATAGTGCTGTATTTGACAGAAAAAGCTACTTCTTCCAATTAAAACCTCTCTGTATACACAGTTGTAGCCAAGAACAGATTTTACTGTTTTCCCCAGGCTGTCTCAAATTTTTTTCCATCTTTCTTTATTCCTTACTTTCCCTCTAATAACCTCTTTCTGTCTTGTGATATTTACATGCTGCTCCCAATAACATCTATAATTTATAAACCTTACTTCCAGTGCACTGAAAGATCAAAATAATGTCCAAAGAGCATGACGCAGTCATATCAGCTTTGATAATACTTTATTTTTAGTTGTCCTCCCTACACAGAGCAGCATGACATTTTCTGTCAGCTCTTGCTACCAAATTTCTAGCCTGCATTGCCTGAGGCCCAAATGATTATAAATTTGTATTTTTGAGGTGGACTATTCACTGGGGCTTATCTTCTTAAGATTTCACTGAGATGTTAGTAGCAATCACTGCTGAAAGAGCTGTTTTTCCCCACTAAATATTTTAGCTGCAGATTAAGACAACAATTTCACTTCAGCCTTTTTGTATCTTTTTCAAGATGTGTGAGATGAGGTTGCCTTAGAAGCAACGGGGCAAATAGTAATGAAAGAAATATTTACTTCTTTCTTTCTGGTATTAGTTCCAGTTAGCAGCTCACTGGCTTTCATCGCATACTTTTCTCAGCGCTTTAGGGCTTAGAGAGAAGAGAAATGCCACCAGCAGGGAAGCCGAGTCACCAAGGGGACAACTGTAGACAGCAGATGAGTGGCAGAACTGGAAATAGGGCCAAGCGTTCTAATTCCGGTGTCTAAAATGCTGCTTGCTGCCTTACACTGATTTAGCAGGCTAGAAGGTATTTTTCTAACTTAATGTGTGCCCAACAGTTTGAGTATCTTCAGCTCCTCGTTGTGCTACCGAGAGCCGCTCTCCAGGGGAGCTACAGGGAGGGAAAGGAGCTGCAGGATGTGTTGGGCTGCCGCCGGGCAGCGCTGCTGGCTGTGGGGAAAGTTGGGATGCAAAACTCTGTCTGTCCCATCCGAACCTTTCCAGAAACTGTTTTGTGTGATATTTCCACAACTCCCAGTCCCCGATCGCCAGTGGTTTTGTTGTATGCGCAGGAACTGAACGAGGCGCTGAGGCTGCTGAAGGACAACATTTATCATGGGACAGTGCGGGTTTTATTTCTGTGGAAAGGGTTGGGGTTTGTTTGTGTATTTCTATTCTTGCCTTTGATATGAAACCTAATCTAAAGCACTTCAGTAACAGCTGGAACTGCCAGAAGATTTCTTTGAAAACTTTGATGAGATCAGGTTTTTTTATAGGTAAAACACCTTCTGACTTCATTGGAAATCAGAAGTCCTAATGATTATGCCATGCGGTCTGAATTCCCAGGGGGGTATTTTTAGGCCTGCCATTAATGCTGCAAGCTTTAGCCTGTCAGCTCCCCAGCGGGCATTTAAGCTTTTCTGAAAGCTGGTTTGTGTGTTGGCTTCACAAGCCCGGTGTTGTACTTGGCTTGGTGTGCCCAGCTCCTGGGACAGCTGGGGCCAAGCGTGCCCACAAGCTCCTCCAGGCACCCTCACTGTGTGCGATACCAAGCTCTGCTCCCTCTCCTCTAACACAACCTGCTGGACGCAGCCAAAGTTGGTAGGCGACTCGAAAGAATAAAAATGTCCTGGCCTTTACTAGGTATCTTGTACCCAGCTAAGGGCAGGAAGGTTGGGGAGGGCAGGAGATGTGTGGTGGGGGCTTCGGGAGGTGATTGGGAAACTGAAAGCAGTGGGTTTGTCAAGAGGAAAAATGTTTCTGAGTGACCCAGCAGGAAAACGGAAAGGAGAGAGAAAGAGAGGGGAATGAGGTGTTTGAGCCTGAACTCGAAGTAGAAAAAGAAATAGGGAGGAGTGGTGTTGGGAGGATCCAGAGAATGGTAAAAGAATTAACTGTGGGCAAGCAGGGTATAGAGAGGAAGGGTTTTTACATTAAAAGAAGACTATAAGCAGGAAAATGGGAAAAGGCTATGAAAAAGGAAAAGAGGCATAATTTCTCAGCTAGACCAGAGGTGTGAGACTGAGTTGGTTTGTAGCCTCTTTAGTATTTGACTACTTGGGAAACTAAGAATTTGGTTTTGGTGGTTTTTTTTTTTTTTTTAAGACGCTGTCCATTGTAGGGCAATTCCTGCTAAAGGAGGCACTCACAGCCCAGAATTTGGGGTAATCCAAAAAAAGGGATCAGGCTGCGTGTGTATGATGCAATGTCCATGATGGCATGAAATAAGGTGCAAATAGGTAGGGGGCATAAAGGCTCCTGCAACAGGCCATTACCATGTCAGTAAGAACTGTAATCTTAAAGAGATTTAAGTACCCTCACCTGCCTTTTGCAGTGCCTGTGGCCATGGCATATGGGAAATCTCTGTGCATGATTTGGCTTTCTATAGTCCCTATGTAAGGTATGTGAAAATTAAATGCCTAACGAAGACTTTCTTAGAAACCAGAGTATATTTGGCGTGCTGTTTAGACAATCAGTATTTCAGGGCAAGAATATAAAGATACGGATTCTAGCCAGGAAGATAAAGATGTATGGACACAACATAATGAGACCAAATCCCATCTGAGACCTTCCAGTACCATGTCAGTAAAAATGTCTGCTGTCCCCCGGCAGAGAATCAGCTTCGAGGATGCGTCCCATGAAGGGAACATGCTGTTGCAAACTCTTGGAGTTAGGAAGGTGTTAAAACCTCAGCCAAAATATAAAGTTGTATTACATAAGGTTTGGATAAGTGCAGATTGCCTCTCCTCAGCTAATCTGTCATAGCCATCTGCTGGCTTGCTGTTGTCTCACAGCAAATACAAGCTGGTTTAAGTTAGTTTAGTGGGGTTTGAGGGAAGGCGGGTTGTTTTGTTTTGTTTTTTAACGGAGGATTAACCTAGTTCAGTCACGGCGTGCTCTTTGAGGTGATAGTGTGTCCAAGGAAAGGTATTGCCAATCAGTTAGCATGCTGTACTGTGTGCATGGGAGCCCACAGGCTGCTGGGAGCATCTCATCAGGCATAAAATAATCCCTGTTTTAGTAGATTATAAACTTTGAAATGTGACAATAGTGGTATTTAAAACAACGTTCTGATTTTGTCATTCTGGGGGAAAAAAAAAAATAATCTTCAGTGGATGTAATTGTTGCCCAGTCTCTAATGACTCTTCATGTGAAAACAAACCAGTCGATTAGAGCAGGTGGCTTCCCAGCCAATGTACCCAGCCAGGTGCAGGGGACAGGTTTGGTCTCCCAGCCTGGCCACCGCGCAGGGGGTGACAAACGCGCTTCTCCTGGGAGTGCTTGAAGGGGGTTACTGAGCTGCGGCTCAGAGCAGCAATTCAGGGAATGTGTGCCCTGAACACGAGTCGTGGGTATTTCTGCTATAAACAATGGTATAAACATGGTTAAAACTCCATGGAGAAATCACGTTTGGTTTGTTGTTTTTTTTTTTTTTAATTAAATCACTTATGAGGAGGAGTCAGAACCATGTGAGCAGGCAGACAAGATGATAATTGGATTGAGTAAATAGATCAAACTCCCTCATTTTTTGTTCATGTTGCTCTTGGGACCATCTCATTGCCCAGTTTTACGTGGATAAATAACACAAGCATTGCATACAGGCTGCGCTGTGAAGACAACGCTCCCTGGAAGAGGAGAGTTTTACATAAAATCGTTTTCCCCCACCTGTTTGCACATGTTCCACCAAGTTTCCTTGACTGGATGTGCCTGTTACCGGCTCGCTTTCTCTGCTGGCACTTAGAGGGAAGCTGCTGCCGCCCAATCCGCAGAGCCAGTTATTCGGCAGCCAGCAAGCCAGCTACAGAAAGAAACTTCGTAAATGTCATTAATTTGGAGGCCTGCTCTGCAGCTACAAGTCACTCCAGTTATGTAGGTCCTGCACCTATTTATAACTTAGCAATCTGTCGCCGGGGGCTTTGTGCAATTCTTTGCTACATGCCACACGGGTTGTAATGTAATAGCTGGGTATATTATAAGATTTCCTCTACCACTTTTTAGAAGCAGCAGGTGCGGTGTCAGCAGACAGCCCTGATAACAAAGCGCAGGTATAGTGGGAGCTGCTTCGTGTAACGCTCCCTCCCGGGAGCCAGCTCCCGCCTCCCTCCAGCCCGCTCCACTGCATCACCTGATGTTCAGAGGACTGTGGTTTGTTCCCTGCTCCTCTGTGCCGGTGAGCTCTCGGACGGAATTGAATACGAAATGTATTGACAGAGAGGTGTCACTTGTGCAGTAATGAACAGTTGGAATGTTCCCTTATAGTTTTTCCATGCAAAACCTGGGGAGGAGACGTAATGTCACTGCCTGCTTCCTACCCAGAGTGTGGCAGTGCTGGGTGCTGGGTGGCTGAACCCTCCCCTCCCCAAGAAACTCCACAGTCTGAGATGAAATGGTCCAAGACACGCAGGAGAGGACAAGGAAATAAGAAAAGGGTGCTAGTCAGCATCACAAACAGAGGACCTAGGGCAATTGGCAACCTACCAGCTCTCAGGTTGTCTGTGGGTGACTTGGCAAGAGAGCGCTGCAATGGGGAGACACTTTGTAGGAGCTTATAGGAGTTTCTCAAAAAAAACTTTTTTTTTTTTTTTTCCCCCCCAAGACAGTCTAGCCTACAGAGAGTACACTAGGGGCATTGGAACTGAAACCTCCAAATAAAATTAGTCTTGGGGAAAAAAACACAGACTGTTTGCTTATGGAGGCTCTTACTTATGTGTTTTGCCAAATCCAGAATCAGGTGAGACGGGTGCTTGGAGAAATGAGGTCTTTTGTTTCTGCCTGCACAAGGAAACTGAGCAGAGGGAGAAAGAATAGGATGTGATCTGGCTACTTAAGGGAACTTCTCTGTTGTCTGCAGTGGCATGCTCCTTTTAATCCTCAACTGCTTCTTTTATATTGTGCTTGTGGATTTGATGTTGAACAAACACCTGATGGGTGGGCTTGCACAGTCCAGCCAGACGTCTTCACAGCTGCTTCATAGCGATGGAGATGGTTAAAAGCCATTAGTTAGAAAGCCAATACTTCGTATATTTCTTCAGTGAAATATACCATATAAACAGGTTAGAAAATGCTTCAAACTTTGTGTGTGGGTAGATTGCCCAAATGCTAAGCACTCACCCAGCATGTACCTCGCTTTCATTGGGATATGCAGTGCAGAGCACTGTGCTCTGAGTGATGCTAATTATGCCCGTCAGAGCTCTGCGCAGCTCCTGCGGGCTCATTCTGCAGCTGTTGCAGTCGGTGGGAGCGCTGGCTGGTGCTGCTAAAACGAGAACCCCTCTGGTCTGGGGAACGGCTGAACTCGGATCCACCTCTCGTGTTGAAGGTAGACCCCAGCATGCCTGGCCACGTGCAGCGCCCTGGGAAGGGGAATACATTGCACCTATTACTGGTAGTGACTTGAAGGGGTGCCAGCTTAGAGGATATCCCCCATGTGAACCTTTGAGGATAAAGGGAAGGCTATTTCGTGCAGTGCTAGCTGAGAGACAGCTGCAGCTGCCTGTGCCTGCTCTATTACCCAAGAAAAGTTCTCAAAATAAGTGCCCCAAAACAACACATTTTGATTTCTCATTTTATAAGCCAAAGCAATAGGCTGAGTCTCAATTCAAGGGAGGGCAAAGACTTCCCCTAGGAAGACTGGTGGAGGTGGTCTGGGGCAAGGACCTGGTGGGGAAGGCACCGAGACTGGGATGCAATGGGGCAAGGAGGACAATGGCACAGGAACAGTGAACTTGGAGGAAATGGAGGTGCTTGGGAGGGATCCAAGTGCATTGGGGCAAAACCGAGACTGGAAGAAGAGCCAAGATAAGCAAGGAGTCAGCAAGTGAGAGGCAGAGAGTAAAGAGACCTTGCAGGGTGCTTGCATCCTCCTGAATCTTACTGGAGTAGATCTGGTGCAGGACACCCCAGGCCAACAGTCACAGCATTTGCTAGCTGAGATATGGGGCATGGGGCGTGTGGGAGAAGAGGAAGGTTTGCTTCAATAGCTCCTTATTGAACAAAACAGAGACTAGGAAAAAAAATAGCTAGGCATCATATAATTAAAGACTCTGTTATAGTAGGCAAGATTGCCTTAATTTCTCCCTCCAAACAACTTTCTGAGTGCTTGACTTTTTAGCCTTAGTGCCTTTTGGTAGATGTTTGGGGATGTAATTTAGCTGTGAAATGCCATACAGCAGAAGGGGACAAATAAGTTTTGCCCACCTTGTAAAGTTTTTATGGGATTCGCAAGAGGATCTCCAGTTGGTAACCCTATGTCTTGGCCTTTGAGTACCCTGGTGCTAATTTTCTAGCATGATGCAATTCCATTTCAAAAAGGGTTTCCAGCTCCAGGGAAAGCCAGGTTTTAAACTAGGCAGACAGATTTTGCTCCTGTCTTCCATGACATCTCTTCCAAGTGAATATTTTTATAGTTTGGCCTTTCAAAACAGGTGAAGGAATTAGTGAAAATGTAATGCTTCTCAGGCTATGATATCATTCACATTGTGTCATAAGATGTCATAAAAGGGCAATAATTCATGGGATCCTGCCTGCTGCTACAACGACATGAATTCCTTCTGCCTGCAAAATGTGTCTGGGGATGATGTAGTCATTGCAGTGCTGGATGTTATGGAAAGGGGGCAGGAGCAAAAGTTTTAACAAACTTTAACACAGTTTTTATGCTCAGCTTTGGCATTCTCATTTTTTCTCTCATCTGCTGGCACCTCAACACTTTGTCCTTTAGAAAATGGGGAAAAGCTGTCCCTTGGGTGAACGCTGAGGTGTGAGTGTGGAAGGGGGATGTGGTTTGCTGTGTGCAGATGCTGACTGTGAATTTGTGGATTTTGATGAAGACTGGCCGCCTGGAACAAAGGAAAGGTGGTTTGATCCAGCACATGTTCTTGCTGTATTTAATCAGCATTACAAAGAGATGGGACCCAGATCCCTATGGGATGCTGCTCAGCCAAGCATACACGCATCGGGGGATGTCCATGGTGAGGTTATGCTACAGGCAGGAACAGTGGAAACAATACCCTGTAATTCCACCTCTGCCCACACTTCCACCCACAGGCCAGACACAAGAAACCTTCTCAGCCATCCAGACAATCGCCATGGCTAATATAGGCTGCATTGTTTCCAAAAACTGGATGAAACACCCTTATTTTTACACAGGATGATTTACATGAAGATCTTTGTGTAATCCTGCAGCTGTTAAACTCCCTACCAGGAGAGCAGCCATGCACATTAGCTCCCAGGCTACAGGGTCCTGCCCCTGATATTTTCCATAACCTGTCATCTGAGGGGGACGCGAGGGTTCAACAGCGACAACCGGGAGAAGGGCTAAGTGGTTAGAGGCAAATCATGCTGCTTTGATTCAGCAGGATCCACTGATCGCTGGGGAACAGCAGCACCGAATGTGTGATACAGTGATTTATGCTGCAGGTTTGAGTTACGCTGTCTAGTTGTTTCTATACCCAGGACACAGCAATATTGAAGAACTGCATAGAAATGAGCAGGCATTAAGTCTGCGTATTTTCACAGAACTTATTCTGAAATTCTGGGCAGTGCAAAAAAAAGTCTTTCATAGGCAGTTCCTGGTGTCCTCTCTGTACCGATTTCTAAGCCTTCTAATTGTAATTGGAATTATTGGTATGGTTAAAAATCCTATTGGTAGGTTTATTGCTGCCCTGTAATTCCCAAACAAAAAAAAATATAGAAGGTGCCAAATAAAACTAGGCAGGTGCTTGGTCTTATCCAGGATGGCTGCTCTTACCATCATTCTCTGCCTCAGTTTCCTCCCCTGGGCAATGGTGTTAATGGCTTCATCTGCTCTGCAGCTGAGGACGTGGCTCTGGCTACCCTCTGCGTTGCAGGAGACTCCTGGGACTGGGTAACCCGTGCCTGCTCTCCTTTACCCAGGACCTGCTTGCCCTCTATCCTTCAGTGTGGACCAGGTCAGAGTTCTGTTAGGAAATGTATTGGAGCTCACCAAAGAAGGCCCTAGGAAAGACCTCTAATGGTCTGGGCATGCTTGGAGTCCCTGCCTGTTCCTGGAAATATCAGGCTCACCCTAAACCAGGTCCAGCTGGTGCTCCTGCTAGCCCATAGCACAGGAAGACAGCTCCCCTGGGCTTGTCTACCCATCTGTGAAGATGCAAGCAGTGGTATCTCCTCTGGAGGATGCTTTAGCTCTTCATGAAAACATGAGATTTGGGTTTCGAGATCCCCCTAGCAGACAGACAATCCTGAAACAAGGGGCTGTGGCACCTACAAAGAGCTGTAAAGACTCACCTTTTCCTTCCTCCAGAATGAACATCACAGATGTTGTACTTGGAGATATTTTCTGTAATCCTCCCCCTCCTCAGCGGCCATACCACAGTAGGAGTCATGAACAGGAGACACATACGGAGGACACAGACTAACCACATTAAAAATTGGGGGTTTGGTTTCAGTGAAAGACGTACAGTTTCATTTAAAATGCAACCATGCCACGGACCTGGCATGAATTTTGTCTCCTTGCTATTCCAGTTAATACTCAGAGTAGGCTGACTTGCCCATTCTCATCAGGGTTTATGCTCCCTGTGTATCTGCAGGGCTCAGGTGACTTCTGTTTCCTCTTTTTATCCCAGGGAGATCTAATTGCATCAAATCCTGCTACGTAGCTCAGCAAATGCTTTGCTGATCTCATACTTGAGGGAAAAAAACCCCAACAAAGTATTTAAAGTTAAAAGTAAGAAAAAATGTCCTTAGCAAGTGGGGGGAAGAGGCTTCCTGATGGTCAGCTCTTCCCAGCAGGTGAGTCAGCCTGTGGAGCCTGACACAAGCTATTGCATTCAAAGCAGGAGTCAGAAGAGCTCCTCTTCACCCCAAAGGGCATAAAGTCTTCTCATCAGAGCTGCAGCTCACATATCTCTGGTTTGTGTGTTTGCTTTATGGGGAAGCAGTCACAGATTGCACTGTCCTTTATTTCCTGGCCTCGGAAGGGTGTGAGGCAGTGGTGTCACTGTGGTGGCTGCAGGACAAGGGACGTGTCTCACCGTGGGAGGAATTTGGAGCCGCTGCTCCTTTCCTGGCTAAGGAGGTGATGGCCGTGACAGGCATGCCGGAGGCTTGGTTCAGAGTGGAGAGATCTGCTCTCAGCACCCTGTATTTTTCCTTGCAAGAGCATAACCCATTCCTGGAGGCTCCTTTTTGTCTCAAAGCGGCACTCAGCTGTTTGCTTACAGGGATGAAGTAAATGAAAGACCCCTCTCAGTTTTCTGTATGACCTGCTGGCTTATGTCTAGCCCTACGTGCCAATCTCAAGGCAAAATATAAAGGGAAGAGCACAGATCTTCTCTGAATTATACAAATAACAATGGATGGCCACGTTGCACCAATCTTACTTGAAGGAAAGTCAGATTTGTGCCGCTCGCTCAGCTGTGATGAGTGCCCCGCTCCACCTCTTGTGAGATTTCTGGAAAGGACTGCACTTTCTGCAGAAAGGAAAATATTCTACTTAAAACTGACAATTTTTGTGTAAGTTTCTCTTATGCTTGCTTTTTTTTTGCTCTGGGATTTTTAAAATATGCTTTTAATTTAAAAGAAAGCTTTATGTCCTGTTAGTCCTGATTAAAGGTTCAAAGGTGATCCAAAGGCAGGTCTAGTTCTTCCGTGCCATACTGCTGTAGCCCCTCCCACCGCGTTTTACTGTTTAAAAGAGACCCCTTGGTCTTCTCCTTCACTTGCCCTTCTGGTGCTGGGAGGGTGGCAAGGTAGCGGCGACTCCTTCCCTAGACGGTGCGCTCGGAGTTGGGTGGGATCAGTGTACAGAGGCTACATCAGAAGAGCGCCTGTCCAAATCCTACCAAAGACATGACCTTCAACGTAGCATCAAACTTCAGCTGAAATGCAGGCCTGACAATGTGTCAAAGTACAGTAGCATAAATAAGATGTTGGCCATAGATCTCCTGATGACAGATGTAAGTGTAAGTATAAAGTGTGCTTTCTAAAAATAGCGTACATGTAGAAGGTGCTGGAAGTGCTGGCTATCAGAGAGGCTTATAAGTAGGTCATAGATGACCGAAAGAATAAAATAGCAACGTCAGCAACATTCATTGTGAAAGTCCAACACTTTAGGGCACCTGCACACTCTGGACCAGCTGGGGTGAAGTGGCACCTGTACATGGTAGATCTTTCTGCAAAAGTGTGATATGAGATGGAAAGTCAGGCTGGGGTTACATCACACAGGTTATCCGTTTAATGAAGATGAGGCACCGTCATTTTCCCGCCCCCCCTTTAATTCCCTACAAAGGAGGTGGAGTTTTCCCAAGACTTCATGCTTTCTTTTCCGCTCTCTGCTGTTTTGAGATATTGCTTCATTTGCTACCGATCTGCTCCCACTTTGGGTAGTGCTGTAGATGTGTTTGCCTACTAATTAGTATGATAGAAGATATGATAAACTATTTGTCTCAAAAGTGTATGCATCCTCTTTAGAGCCAAATTCTGCTGCCTTTGATCACTAGGGCTTTATTGCTTTTGGTGATAGTACTGGCAGAGTAAGGTACTAATCAGGCTGAGCAAAAGTGACGAGACTCAGCCGTCAATGAGTGCTCTGTCTGTGCCCTTTTTGCTTTGCCCTCGTTGCCGAATTGGCAGCCAGTGGTGCTGATACAACAAACACGCACAAGAAAGATAGCGTGAGTGCGCCTTACGTAGCCTGGGAGTTTGAAGGATCTGCCCTTGGTTAAACCAAACCCCTCAGTTAAAAGCAGGACAGAGAGAGTGAACATAAAAGCTGAAGCAGGCTGCTAGTATATCATATGTATTTTTACCTTACTGTAAAAGGTGCGAGACATACGAGTTCACACTTAAAAATGTTCTCCAAAAACACCTCCATGCTTCCCAATGATCTTTGCACATTGAATATTTGAAAAATATACTTGGCCATGTTCTGTGCCTTGTACTTTTCTGTGGTACTTACTGCACTGACACATAACACTGGAATGAATAAACATGTTCCAGTGGGTAATTATCATTGCCGTCTCCCATTATTTTAGCTATAAAAAATTAGGTTTTTCTCCCCTTTTTCATTTTCCATTTTACTTTGCACCTGTAGTTACACATTGTCCATAGGTAATCTAAGGGTTCTTCCATTCCCCCTCATACCTCCAGTGAGAGCTTCAATTAGTGAGAAACTCTAACCAGACAGTTCCCCACCTGCTCATATTGCTTGTTTCATAGAGTAAGAGTTACTGTTTCATAGAGTAAGAGTTGCAGCATTTTCCTCAGCAAGAAGGAGCTAAAGTATTTATTACAATAGGAAATCCTGCGTTATTTAAAATCATAGAAGTTAGCAAAAAATAGGATTTACCTTTTTGGACCTGAAAGCGCTTTACGAGCATTCTTGTAATGTGAATGTGGTATAGAAAGAAAACATGAATGGAGGTTTCTTTTATGGTCTCTTAGGGACTTCTAGGTCAAATACAGTTGTTTGACAAGTAGGCAAATAGGTTTTATTTTTTATAATCACTAAGTCTTAAAATGCGCTGTGATCAACAGCGCTACAGTTACTGAGGGCTGAGTAAGGATAAATAGACAGTGACTTGCTTTTTTTAGGGCCCAGTGGCCCTTAGAGCAACTCTTTTGGTGCCTTTCTGCAATGCATTTGCTCAACATGAATGATTGTAATGCAGCAGAGGATTCCTGGGCAGATGCATGGTGATCGTAGTCTGGGGATCATAGTCTGTCATCTGTTTGCTTCCAGTCCCCCACATCTCACCCTCTCAAGGAAGAACATCTGGATCCCCTTACAGTGGCCCAATGAGTCTACAGCTGCTGTGCTTGTACATAAAAAGGTCATGAACTTGGAAGTGTTCATTTTTCTAACGATTAATTCTGCCTGGCTCTGAAGTTCTTTTTGTATCTGAGAGAAGACAGACATGTTAGGTATATGCCTGTAGAGATACCTATCTCTGCATATAGTATATACATAAAATATGACTATTTTGTTTTCATTGCATCCCAGACAAATATAATATGAACAGATCAGATGCTTGGCTCCGTAGCAATGTCCTTTTAAAGAATGCCCAGTCTGTTTTCCTCATGAATGATCTATCAAAGGCAGAATCCTGCTCATACTGCGATATCTATATGCTCCAATGGCTCTTGAAGCGGTTTTTCCAGAGTGCCACCTTCATTATTGTGTGAGTAGTCACTCATGAGTGACAAGCCATCAAACGTTTTTATCCTTTTCTTCCATTAGCAGAGATTTGCCATTTCTGTGCACATCCCAAGTCACAACCAGTTTTTCTACTTCAGGTTACCGGAATGGGCAAATGACTGCTAATGGACTGTTGCCACTGATGTTATGAGTTATGATGGTGTTATGGCTGGATGGCTGATGTTTCTCCATGGAACATCCAAGATTCCATAAGACAAGTTGTCTTCTCCACAATACCCTTTGCAGTCCTCTGCAGGCTTAAAGGATGTTCCAGGGCATTACTTGGCCGATGTGGCAGCAGCACACTTATCGGGGTTACAGGGAAAAGTTAATAAAAGGAAGTGTAAGTAACAGCTGAACTGAGGAAAAAAGGGGGATGACTTTTTTCACCAGTCTGCAGAGAGCAGTGTTATTGGGGAAGATCCTGCCAGGGGAGGGTTTGTTCTGTTTGCAGTTGTGAGACAGTAACTTCATTCATAGTTACTGTAATTACTATAGTTGCTCTTTAAAAAATAAAGAAGTGTTGCTTAGTGATTCAGCTGTGGGGAGTGGTGGTTTTCATATCCAGCATGGCCAAAATTTCCCTAGGTGAGTCTTCAAAGCTATCCTATAATGCTCCTATCTAGTAAGTGACTGGAGCTCTCCATCAGCATGAACTACATTGGAATTTCTGGAGAAGTATAAAACACAGCAACCCTAATTCTTTGCTCCAGGCACCAAAAATCAGTTGTGATTTTGCAACAAAGACCAAACCCAAAGAATCTGAGTTTTCTTGAGCTTCCTCAGTTGTGTGCTTAGCCAGCAAAATAGGAAGTGATACAAGTTGTATGACTCTTCTATGGCCAGCATACAAAATTACGGTAGAAGAGTAGGGCCATGTGGGCTGGAGTGCAGCATCCCATAGGTTGAACAGCACCATCCAAATCCACGGCCACTTGTTTCCTCTTCAGGAGTTGTTGAAACACTGGGCTACGTGGCCACTCCTGCATGAGCACAGAGCTAAGGTTAAACCTTCCTTTCTCCATAATTCAGATGTAATGAAGTCAGGTGAAGCATCTCTTCATGCAAGTGTGGTGAACCTACCAGATTTTTTCATCGGTAAATTAACACAAGTACATCTTCCTGAGACTCACCATCACTGCGCCCTCATATCATCTCTTAGAAAGAAAGAGAGGGAACAGCAGACACAAACTGCACAGTTTAGCACTGACTCACTGTTTCAGAGTTTTCTCTATTTGTTTATTTTAAAGCGAGGTGAGGAGGAGGGAGGACTGGGAGAGGAAGTTGAGATGAAGAATTCTCCTTCAGGCTGTTGGAGAGCTGCAACATTTGCATCTCCTATTTAAGTTCGAAGACCGCTTCTGCCTCTGTTCTGTGGGTCCATGATTGGTGTCAGAGAGAGAGAGCGCTGCAAACACCCCTGGGAGGGCCTCTGCCATAGGGTTTGGCAGTCTGAAGGAGCGCCCACCCCTACATTTCTCTAGTATTCAGCTTTCAGATTGTTTTAAATAGTTTTGAAACATCAAATGAAACCATAGTGTTGAAACTGATACTTTGATCTTCAGGGAAGTGATGCTGAGCCATCCCTGGAGTATTTTTACTGCGGGAAAAGTCTAGTTTAGGAAAATGTCATAGCAGGCTATCAGTTCTGGCATGAAACTGCTAGCAGGTGGATTTCATGATGGGAAGCGTTAAGTGGGTTTTGCTGGCTCACTGGTGCAGCCGACTTGTTCTCTCACTTACATAAAAGAGAAGTGGGACCTGCCCTCAGGCTGGAGGGAGAATTTGGTTTTGGCGCGGGGTGGAGAACATGTAACAGGAACAACAAAGCCTGAAGTGAAGCCTCAGGCTGAGGTTTTACACAGTATATGTAGAGAAGCTAGGGCAATGTTATTTTAGCTTTCTTAGCCAGTGTCACTGATTTCAGTGCAGCTGTTCTAGAAATCATAAGAAAGAAGGTGGAAGGGACTCCAAAATGTCATGTCCTGCCACAGCCTGGGATTAGCTTTTTAAGAACATCCTTGAAAAACAATTGTTTTACCGGCTCTTGAGTTCTGATGCAGTCTTCTGCTGCCATCCTTGCAGTGTTGCACTGGCCTTGGCTTTAGAGGTTTTATTCTCTCTCCCTGCAGTTTTTGATCACCAGTTCCTGGCCTGACCTGGACAGGGAAAATGGCTTTCCCCTCCTTCTTTCTAGTGATTCTGTACATTCAGATGGCTTTCATCCCGAGTCCTTTAATTTTCGGGGTTGGGGGGAGGCTTAGGGTTTTTTCTTCTCACTTTCCCCAACTGGGCCAGTGTTAATATACGTGGAATTAGGAGAGATAATTTCTGTGCAATCAGAGTGTTGCCAGCTTTTACTGGAGAATCTTGCAAAAGTTGTAAGATTTTTGAGTGGGGAAAAAATGAATAACAGCCTTGACTTGGGAAGAAAAGCAATTCAGCTCTGGATCCATCCTGGAGAAACTCTTGGCTAGGCTGTAGTATACCGACTCTAGTCCTTCTGCTCAGAGTAAAGAGGAGAAAGTGATGTTCAGAGCCACAGATCTTATCTACAGCTCTGCCTTTAAAACAAACAAACAAAAAGGAAATGTTAGAATATTGTGTTTAATTGGGTATAAGCGCTTTACTATTTATCTGTCTCTGTTTCCTCTATTCCCTTAGGCGTCCATGTAAATTATAAAGCAGGGATTTCCCCAGAGCTATAATTTAATTTGACTGTTTAGTGAAGGAACATTAAAGTGACATTGCATTTTGAGTATGACCATATTACCTTCACCGCTGCCCCTGTACTGACTGGAGGCTGCGGCGGGAGCACTTTCAGATCCCAGCTGCCCAGCATCTACCAGCCACGTGTGCCTGCCCTGTCCCCCAACCCAACAGTGGGGTCGGTTCTGCAGGAGCGACCGCTGCTCTGACTTCTCCCCGCTGTTACCGTCCTTGCTGTTTTCCATCACAGCCTTAGCGAAGCACTGACAGGGCTTTCGGTGTGGATGCAGAGGCACATAGGGGAGTACGGGGGCTCCTGTCTACCTGCCCTGCTTCTTCCACAGACTAGGGCTTCTTTTGGGCTGTTCTATAAACAATTGATCATTTCAGACATGAGCACCAAATGCTTTTAGAAATATATAAAAATGATCGTGCCTAATCTTATACCTGACACGTACATAGTTCTTCACACATCTGAAAGCAAGGTTATTAATTAGTTCTCACAGTTCTAGCTGTGAAAGATGATTACTTTGCTGTTGAAAAGGGCATACTGAATTAAATAAACCATGAGACAAAGCAAGGGCACTTTTCCTACAGCCTTTTGAAAATGTAAATAAGTTGTGACATTTCTATTTTATGAGGGAACTTGAGGTCCAGAGAGTTCAAAAAAGCCCGTAGGTACTGAAGTCCCATTTGCCTTCTATTGTAGGTGGCAAGTCCGCACTGGAGTTCTCTGCACAACTGTGCTCTGCCAGAGTCTAATCTTGCTTTCACACCAACTTATTTTTAAAAATATCTCTAGCAGAATAATCGGATGCATAACTAGATGAACAACTTAGTTTATAATAAAAATTCCTCTTGACTCTTTACTTAGGCGTTATGTACCATACACGTAATTACATCTTTGGGATTGTTTTTTTAATTTGCTTTCTTTTAACTTATTCACAATAATCCAGTGAGGAAAAAGTGAGATTTAAGTTGCTAGTCCTAAAACATCAGTAAGGCTGAATACGTGAAGCACGTTGTAGGGATGTACTGTAGCTCGGCCTTTCTGGATGAATGAAAAGATGGTTGAGGGGAAGGTGCAAGAACCATCCATTGCTTTGCTTCTCTGTGCAAAGTGTTAGTCCTTATTCCACCTGGTGCGCTCTGCCTGTGGAGACTGCTCCAGGGTGTACAGCAAGAGCCTTGAATTCCCAGGTGGTTGCAAGAAGAACGGTGTCTTACACCCCTGGCAAGTGAAATGGTGTGAGTGAGGAAAGGAAGGCCTGCCACCATGCTTTTACCGTTCTGGCCTGTGTTTCCATAGGAAGCATGAACGTACGGGATGAAGATCAGACCACATTGAAGACAGTAATTCCAGCCTGCTGGATGAAATCCTGCACCTGGGCATAGCGGCTTTGCCCCTTTGCTCTCTCGCTTTAGCTTCAGCACTGCGAATTCATTAAGCCCATTGGAATCGCTCTTGATTTATGCCAGTATCCAGAAGACGGCTTGCAAGGCACACACAGCGTAAATTCTGATCTGCTCTTGAATGTTGAGGTGCTGCTTCCCCACCACTGCCATACACAATCTTTAGATGCAAAATGAGCACAAAGGTGATGATAGAAGGTTTCCCTCTGGCTCTGGGCAGCAGTGGTGGTCAGAACACCGCCAGCCCTTGCAGCGGAGCAATTGCACTGGAAACGGGAGTTCAAATGAGATAACTCACAGAAGTTTTTTTTCAGCAAGGGGAGGGTATGTCAGAGCCATGTCTTCCAAAATTTCCCAGAAGTCTGAGGAGCCCAAGTGCAGAGAACCTTAAACAAGTTTCCCTGCTACAGCTGGAGAGGTGTCACCAAGTGTCCTGCTAGGAGGCTTCCTGACACCTGGGTCCTGCCAGGAGGATGGCAGGGCTTGAGGAAGTGAGTGGCAGCTGCATAAGCAGGGGAAAAATGAATCACATTTTCATTCAAATGAGTGCAATGTGATTGGTGTGTTTGGCTTAACAGTCGTTTATATCTCGTAAGGTTGATTTCAAAAGCAGGGTATTTTTTTTTTCCATTAGGGCAATACGTAGTGTTTATTCTGCTTAATCAGGTGGCAGAAGGAGGATGTAGGTTCATTCCATTCACTCTCCTTTAAAAATGTGTGAATGATGTGTGGCTGAATTGATGGGTGATGCATCTTTCCTGGTCTTTGCTGCATTAACTTACTCATTTATGTTTTTTGGCTGGAGCTGGGCTGAACAAACTAGGTGAACCGGGAGAGATGACAGGTAGAGCTCTGTCAACATGTGGGGTGTTTTGCCTTTCCTACAAAACCGTGACCTCATTGCAAAGCAGACTTCTGTGTGAATACAGCTCTCTACCTCCGCACATCCATGGGTTAATCTTTTTGACAGGTTAATCCTTTTGTGTGCATGTGCAGGTTATGCAGCTGAGGAAGGAGTAAGCATAGGATTACCTCCAAATTAGAGAAAAAACATTTGCTGCCTATCTGTAGCCATGATTATGCTAAAAGCTGCACTGTTTTCAGGAAACAGAGGCTAAATTGTGGTTCCCGTCTCCTTTAGAAGCAATATTTGCATTGGAGGAACGTGTGCTCAAATTTATTTGATTATTTCCCCATTTAAAGACAAATATTTTCCAGTAACCTCTACCCTAAATAAGACAGGTTCAAAGAGCAATAGAATTCCTTTAAAACTCATTTCTTTGGGCTTAATTACGATTTTCTCCTTGAGAAATACATGGCTGGAGTAGCACATTGCCTAAACAAGTAATTCAAATTACTGACTTAAAAAGTCACAGTGCCAAAATGCCCGAAGGGTTCATCACTTGGACCAAAAATGAGAAAAGCTCTGTCTCTGTTTCAGTTGCCTGTTGCTGTACCATATATGAAGGTGACCCTCCACAACCCTTTTTCCAAGTTTTATACCGGAGCAGGGAAAGCTGAAAGAAATTTGTGCCAGGGTGATAGGTTTTCGGCCAGGTTCAGCCCCTGGCAAGTTACCTGTTCCCAGAACTGCTGGCACCACACCTCCCACCTGGGGCCCTGGTGGCCGGTGCCCAATTGTCACCTGCTGTCAGCCAACCTCCAACGTGCCTTTGACCTAGAAAGACAAAAATACCTTGATAACAAGAACAGAGCTTTTGTGAGATGACAGCCAGCCGTGAGCAAGAGCCAGTTTTGGTGGTGACCTGAATCAGGAGCCATGTATGGTCTGTGGCACCACTCAAATGACAAGTATGAAGCATGCAGCAGCTCTGTATCCAGTGTTGCTCTGTGACCCTGCACAAGCTCTTGTCCCTGCCTGTGCCCCTCTCCCAAAACTCATGCAGGTATGAAGATAAAAATAGTGTTTGGACAAGATCTGGCCCAAGCCAAATGCCTCTTTGTGAAGGTTCATTACTTAAGAAATGTCCTGTGTAACATCATACTGACTCAAATGGCCTGTCTGGCAGATCTTCTCATCAGGTTGAAGCTAGTGGTTGTCTAGAAAAGGTTGGAAGGTGATAATGCTAAGCCCTGAAAAGCAAATCTGATTTCTCATCAATGAATTAGTACCTATCAGGAGGATGGGCCATGCCTACAGCCCAGCCCTCCAAGGCATTTTGTTCTCAGGAGGTCACTTTAAGTGGCTAATACATCATCCAAGGCTTACCTATACAGTTAAAATGGCATCTCTGCTTCCATTGGTAGAGGAGACAAAGGTGCCACATTCCTCAGGTGCCTTTGAAAAGCTGGTAGAAAAAAAAAAAAGGCTTCTACTTAACTACAGCAGAGGTGCTCCTCAAGCACTTCTTTAGTGACTGTATGAAGGTATACTTAAACTAGAAAAACAATTTTCTGTCAATGCGCTGCTGATAATGCACAAGCACAGGTGAAGGGGAGGTCTCCACTGAAGAGATCATCTTTGGTCTTCAGGGTAGGTCTTCATAATTGCATAAAAAGCTAAGTGGAAAAATTACTATTGAGATCAGAAGCATCTCAATATCTAAGTGTTTTTAAAGAACCAGGGAGACCTTTACATATCTTCAGACACCTTGATGTATCTACACCTTCCTAGTAATAAAATGTTTTCCTTCGTAACTATCAATCCCCTTTTCTGTACCTCCTCTCTAGTGCAACAGAGAGAGCCAGCAAGAAGCATGTCTTTCAGATGTTACCTGAAAGACATGTTGAAGGTGAAGGGTGTGAGCACCTCTTAGCCTGGAGAAGGTCTCTTTGGGCTGAGGCCTTGGTGTGGTTAGTGAGGGCAGTCCCAGCTGAAGGCAGGGTTGCTCTGTGCACCCACTGCCTTTGGGTCCCGGCAAAGGCTGGCCAAGCTGCCCATACACAGCAGTGGTGTTTGGGGTAGAGTCATCCTACACAAAAAGTCTATAGAATAATGTGCAGAAGAAGCAGGAAATGTCAAGTTTTTCATATGCAAAGAACAAACAGGTCTTATACCTGAAAGGTGTGTTTCAGGAGAGGGAGAACAGCAAATCAAGTGTTAACCAAAGCAAGCTTTCCTTCTCCCAAGGCTGTGGTCAGCTTGGGTTTGGATCAGATAAAGAAACTGGAAGTGTGCTTCATCCATTGTATACATCAGCTTCGGAGAAAGTCATCTTGGAGCTATCTTCCCTTGCAAAAACCAGAAAAGGTTATCTTCCTCTGCATAAAGCTGTCTCCAGTAAACAAACATTTTCTAGAGGAACTCTCCTACCAGGGGGTGGGAGAAAGTCACACCCTTCAATCCATGTCTCTTCCCAGCCTATTTTTTTCCTGTTTGCTTTCCCTTTTGCTTCTTTCAACCTCAAATTTCCCCATTCTTTCTTTCTCACAAGCTTTTTAAAAATATGTTGGTATAGGAAATCAGGTTTAAGGGAGAGTGTTGTCTACCCGTTATTCTCCCTGCTTTTTCACAGTCACTTCTGAATCAATGCTCAGTATCAACTAGGTTTGATAAAAAGATCCATCACAAATATGTTTCCCCAAATGCAATAAGTTTTATGAGAAATGGAAGCTGGGGAAAAGCTAATGAAGAAAAAAAAGCTGTTGGATGGTTTGCCATTTTGCTTGCAGCAGACAGGTGGCCAACACCCAAAATGCGTATCCTTTGAAGCTATGACCTGTATTGTCTTGTTTGCTAAAGACTGAGGAATATACACACTTCCCCCCCACCCTTTGTCATCTGTATGACAGAGAGCATGAACAGTAGGAAACTGTACTTCTGCTCTAACATCTCTGCTTTCTCTTTTGCTGTTTTGAAGTTTTGCCTTCTCCAAATATAGTTTTCAGATGCTTTGAGCTCTGAGCTGAGGCTGTCAGCAAGTTTGCTGTATTGCTAGTGACAGAGGTGATGACTGTGAAAGGAGCAACAGGAGCTGGGCTGAGCTGTCCACTCTTTTCTTCTGGAACTTAAATATTTCTTGGTAGTGTTAGGAAGTCAAAGACTGGAGAATCATCATGTAATACATTTTGAAAAGGCTGTACGTCATTTGTATGATCTTTCAAAAAACATTTTCTTCTCGTTTTAAATAAAAGGAAAGGGAACTTTGGAATAAAACCCATTTCAAATTGAAAATTCTGAACGGTTTGCTAAGGAAATATAAAAGGCAGATGTTTCAAGGAAAATATGTAAAGATATTTTTCCACTAAATATTTCAGCAAAATCAATCCACGCTCATGCAGAATTGCTAAACTTGCTCTTCCCCCCCCCTGCCCCAAACAAATTCGTAGAAGAAAAAAATTGCTCCAAGATTTTGGCATAAAAAATGTCTTTGGTCACATGTGAAGCTGACACTTATTTCCCTAATGGTACTCTTTAGATATGGTCATATTTTTTAGTTGACGAGTTAATCATAAGACTAGAAGCCAAGAGCTCACAAGTGCTAGTCTTTTTCTGACCTTAGTCTTTGTGTGGAGCTAGGTATGTCACTCTCAAGTAGTCACTCACAGACCTCTGAGGGTTTGTCTAGGTTTATTCAGCAGCGTGAAGATGCCTGTTGGTGGGTGTGAGACTTAAAATCACTATCTAATAGCACCAATGTAACTAATATTGAATAACACTTGTGAACATTTAGAAATACTGCTTTTCCAGTCAAGAGATTTTGGGCTTTGCTACTGAGTGGGGATACACTCCATTTCCTGCTCTGCCCAGATTTCCTTTGTGATTTTAACAGCTCACTCAGGCTTTGAGTGCTTCAGGCACTTCAGATATACTTCTTTGCATTGTTTTTTGAGGATTGTCTAAAGCATTTATTGCACAGTGGTGATAACACACCACCATTTTTTCATTTCCTTTGTCTGAGTCCCAAACACGTTTGAGCTGTGCTGAGAAGTTGGTAGCACAGGAGCTTTCTGTGATTCCCCTAATTCCTTAGGCAAACACATACTGAGTAGTGCAGGTTGCTCTTTCTGCTCTTCCAGTCTCAGCTCTTGCCCTGACCTGCCAGAAGAGGAGACCACACCTGAAGCAGAGGTCTACAAGTGGGAGGCTGCAGCATATCTATTTCCAAAGAAGTGTTGGAAGGAGCACAGCACAATGTTGGAATAAACAGTGTGTTTGCAGCTGGCAAGGCTTGCTGAAATACAGGATGAGATCGGTGATTTAATCTTTTTTAGGATAAACCTTCTGTGGTCACTCCTAAACCAGTCAATCTGACGAGTCCCAAACTTACAGTCTTATCATAGCTTTGAAACAACATCATGTGATCCAGATGAGCGATGCACATCAGATGTTGTTGGTAAGACTAGATCATACCAAACTCATAGTTTGAGTAATTTGCATCAGGATTTCTTGACAAAATATTGTGAGTAATGAAAGAAGAATCCCCATGTCAAAAGGTGACAGGGAAAAGGTGATTTTCCAGGTGGAGCCGGTTGGGATTAGGGATATTGAAAGGAGCAGTAGAGTTCCTCAGCTGGAGAAATGGAAAAGCTCTTTTCACAGGCAACTGGAGAGGGCTGGGGACCTTGTCACCATGTAGATGGACATACTGGAAACCTTCCCTTAAAGCTCAAGCAATTTGAAACTGACACGTGTATACAAAGAGATGAGATCACAGTTGGAAATGCTGTGTAGGCAAGGTGTCTGCACTTAATTGGAGGGATTTCAGAAAGACTTATAAAATAATGTAAAGCTCTAGAGGATGCGCCTTACAGTGGGGAAGTAGTATTTTCCATCGACCAGACTTATCTAAGAAAAGGGTGAAAGCATAGTGGTTCATGGTCTTTGTTTTTCTAGACAACACATCTGATTTCTGAGGGCTTTTACAGTTTAGCAGGAAAAGGGGAGGATATACAGTGACCGAATATTGAAATTAAAAGCAAACAGGAAAATAAACACAACCTTTGACGGCAGGCAGCTCTGGAGCATTTTTGGAACATAAATTGGCTGGATGGACCCCCTTCATGGGGAAACTCCAGTCCTGAAAGGCACATTCTACCCTCCCCATGGGCTTTATCTTGTTCATTCATGTAGTAAGGGAGTAGTTAAGAAGGAAGACAGTTATGGGGTGAAATCATATGTCCTGAGTTGTTAAAACCATCAGAGTGGATAGCTATAGCTGTTATCTTTGGCATCAAATGTACACAGAAAGATTTCTTCACCAATCTTTTAAATTCCCTATTGACTAAGCTCTCCACAGCTCTACAGGCACATCGCTGTAGTCTATATTGATCTGTGGTGCTCAGCAGGAGTTTATTCCAGGACTTATTTCTTGTGCTCAGTTAAGAACTGTTGATTCATCTTTTTGCTGCAAAAGTGACTAATAACAAATGCTTTCCAGGAACCAGCCACGATAAAACAGCCATAGACATGTAGCTCAGATTCAATTAAACTGATAGGGCGCACAGTTCAGCTCCAATTTAATTATTTCTCATTTTATGTAAATGAGATTTCTTATTGCAGTGAAACAAATTATTACTTTCTCATGGCAGTGTCTCATCTGCATACTTTATTGCTTATTCTGTCCTTAGTTTAACCTAAAAGCAAAACAAAAGATTCCTCAAAATTCAGCGGCTGAATTGAAGAGCTAATCTTTCATTAGTATTCTGGAGACAGTACATTCCTTTCTGATCTGGTTCTGCTTCGCCCTCATATAACACTCCCTGATTAAGGCTGTGTGTTTGACAAAATAGATTAAGCATGACATCTGCCAGATATACAACCCTGGAGGCAAACATCCCAACCTCCTAGGAAATTTTAATCCAAAATTCTGCATTTGGCTGAATTTACAGCTGACTTGGGATCTTGCTGCTTAAACACTCTGGTGCATACTTCTGGGATGACAAGATACATCTCTTCAATCTACCACCTACCTACCTCCTACTATGTGTAATGCTCAGTCCATTTGGGCGTAAAATAGTAAGAACAAAAAACGGTGGAAGCTGCAGAAGTTATTCATGCCTCTGCTTTTCTCTAGTGCTCAAACACAATTAAGTTATCTCTACAGAACCCCTGTAACTTGGAGGTGTCAGGGCAGCTTCCTGCAGACAGAGAGCTGGAGCACACCAAGAGTGAAGGAATTGCTGCAAGGCATAGGCGCAATGCCTATGGTCAGGAATTAAATTCCGTTCTCTTGCATCTTAACCCAGTGCCTCAGCCACAAATCTGTTCCCTTCTTCATGTAGGTTCCACTTCTTCAGGATGCAAAGCTGTTTGACCTGCTATCCCATGAGTTGACTACCAGAATAGGGAAGGTATTTCTTTACCAACCGTGCATGCGAATTCCTGCAAATTCGGCACGGCCTATTTTACTTTGAGAAAAACATAATGGGAGAGATTGTGTGCAGTCAGTGAAAAAAATACTATCCCTCCCACATACCTGAGTGACACTACTGCTGGGAAAGAGAAAAAGTGTTCTGGGGCTAACCTGCCTATCCAGCCCTTGCAAAAATGTGACGTTTTTACTGATGTTAAATTCAGCAAAGTAAGCAAGATGCCGTATTTGTCATCAATAACATACTTATTCTTCTCCTATTGGAATGTAGAGACATATAAATAGTCAAATGCCTCTTCAAGCCACATTGACTGAAATAATAGCTGTGAAAATTAGAATGCTTTTAAAATACACAATTAGAGTGTGTGCTTTCACACAAAAAGAATGAATCAGCCTTTCCCTTCCCGGGCTTTCGCTCTGCAGTAATTCTTCACGCTTCCTCACACTGAGCCATGAATGCTAAAGTTCATCTTAGAGCAGTTTTACAACCAATGGGAATAGCCTAACCAGGCAATATCAGCCTAAATGCCAGTCCCCACTGCTTACGCTTGTTGCTGGATTCCTTGCTGGTTTAGCAGCATGGAAACAAATGTCCTCAGGAGGTGGTGTCAGTGCTGCCCATCTCCTGGAGGCTGTTGGGAGGAAAAAGCTTGGTTTTGTCCAGGCAGGCCCAACATTTCGGACAATCTAACTCAATCATAGCAGCATACACGTACACCCAGAGATGCAACAAGTCACTTCGGAAGTAGGGTCTGTGATGACCCCACATCCAGCCCCGTTGAAGCCAGACAGCTCCAGCCAGGCATGAGACAGCAGGGATGGGATGGGGCTGCCAATGGAAAGGGAGCAGGGAGGATGACCCTGCCTCTTGACTTCAGCCTTTTACTGGCGCTGTTCACTTGAGTGTCTGCCTACTTCTCACACAAAGGCAATAGCCATCTCCCTTAGGGGTTTCATGGAGTTTGTGCCATTCCTTCATTTTTTTCTTGGTCAAAGATCTGCTAGGATTAGTGGTTTTGCTTTTGTGGTAGGAAGGAAGAAGATGTTGGGCTAGATTTAATTTCTCTCCCTTGCAGTCAGTGGCATGACGGCTTTCAGCTTTGAGCAGGGGAAAGCTTGTGGGGAGATAAAGGTGTTCCAAAGGATCTTCAAGGTGGGCCATGACCCAATTCACCAGTGCCCCTCTGAGAGGCTGTTCCTTGCGTGAAACACCTCCTCCTTCCCCAGCCATGGCCACTGCAGCCAGCTCTGGCTCGTGGGCCCCCTGGCCCCAAAGGCAATGGCTGTCCTGATGGTTTATAAGTCAAATCACTCTTTCTTGGTTTTATAATAAGAATTGAGGTCTTTAACTGGGCAGCGAAGGTGTTTGGGAGCTAGCAGATGATGCTTGGGAAGGTTCAACTCTCATGCTCCTGGTTCACTAGAACCCCAGGGCTCACATCAGCGAGGAAGGGACTGAACAGAGCCAGAAATGCTCTGATGGCACGTAGTCCCTGAGGACCACAGGCAGCTGTGTGATCCCAGCCTGATCATGGGGTGGTTACTCATCTTTTGCCTTAAAAACCGCAGGCTGCCTGCTGAAGACTTGCCAGGTAAACAGCATCAGCCCCCATGAATGGAAACTGCTGAGGGGTCTTTTAAGAGAGCAAGGTGGAGGGGTGGCTTTTGAAGAGCAATACGGACTGTGTATGCTCCAGTTGTCACCTATGGTTTATGTTTCTTGGGGTTCATCCTGATCTGAGGGTTTTTTTCCTGGTTCATCTACTCAGCCTTGTGCTGCTATGTTCTGCCCATGTCGTTTCTTAGCCCTGTTCAGCTGATACGGTTAGCTGGGCCAGTACCGCTAAAGCCTCAGCCCCCTCGTTGCACGTGTGATACAGACTGTTTTTTCCACTGCTCGCCCTGGTAAAGCTTTTCTTTCAGACACCATATTATTTCCGTTCACCAGAGCACATGTGCGCTGCAGCTGTGAACCATAACCCCATGGAGAAAGCCCGGTCCCTATGCAAAGTCCCTGTGCAGGAAGGTTGCAGAAAACCTACATGAGATGGGTGTGCACAAAGGGGCAAGGTGTGGGTGCCGCATGGTAGCAGACTGCTTGCCAGCGAGGTCCCTGCTCGTGCCATGGCAGCAGTGAGTGTAAACACAAGGGTTGGAGACGGGAGTGGGAGATGTGGGTGTTGGTGTCCCCCGACTCCTCCAGGCAGAGGAACATGTGTGAGAAAGCAGAGAGCCGCTGCCAGGCTTTGGGGTGGGGAGCCCCTGCGGACTGTGGCCAGAGGAAAGACAAAATTTGGTCTGACAGAAGGAAAAGGGAAATGTGGATTTGCATTTACACCAGCTGCTAATCTTGCCATCGGAAGCCTTTTTTTTTTTAAGACGCTTGATGAAAATACTTCTGCGTAATTTGCATTTGTATCCTTTGCGTTCTATAAAAAATAACCCATTTGCATATAGAGAGGAGACACTTCTTATACACAGTTGTCTAGTTGGTGTATGATCTGCAAGGCGAATATAATGTTTTTCTGCTTCTGTGAGCTTTTATTAGCAAATGCAGAAAGAAAATTAGAAAAAAAAAAAGAAGTTTGCGAAAAATTGCATATCTATTATGAATATTACCTTTCTGGTTGTTGTTGAGTTTTAAACAGAAGATAACTTAGGCCAAAGCTTACTGTTGCAAAAGCAGCAACAACAGTGACTATTCTTGTTTCTTGCAGTTGGAGTTTATTATCTTTCATTCTTTCTTTGGGAGTAAAATTAAACAGTTTATTTTTGCTCCCACAGAGCTGCGAGTTTGCCAAAGTGTAGACAACTTGCTATCTAAACTTGGTTCAAATAAACACAGTCCAGCTTTTTTTTACCCCTTAAAAATCACTTGCAGATATGCTCCAGAAAAATTTCGTAAGCTCCCAATGACAAAATGAAGAAAACGATGTGCATGGTATTTCTTAAATTGTATCCCAGTGTCGTCTTTATCTGTAGGATTTGCAAGCAAATTGACTTCCAGTCCTATCCTTTTCTGATATCTTTTCTGCAGCTGACGAGAGATTTGCAAGCAAATAGACCTTTTTCAAAATTTAAAGCAGATTTGCTGTTTCACAGTTTCTATCTCTTTTGCATAAATACATTTTTTTCCGCAAGGCTTATGGGAAGCATTATCTGACAGTCCCACTGGCCAACTTCCTAAAGGTTTTGTTTGTTGCCCATTGATTCAAAAGCATCTATAGTCTTCCCACCCTGCTTCCCCATCTCTCCTTCCCCCCAGAAGCCTTGCTTGTCTCCTTTCATATCCATCTATGATATCTTCATCATGTAAACAGGATTTTTAAAGGGGAGTGAAGAGTGTTTAAATCAAATTGTTTTTCCCATGGGAGTCACTGCACTATTATTGCGAGGGCTGTTGTCACAGTTAAGCTTACCAGATACTTTGCAGTGAGAAACCCTACATTCACTTGCTCACGGTCTGCTGGACTTCAGCAGTTTGGGATAAAATCTCCCCTGCCAGGAATCTGCGTTTTAACTCTGTGTCACTCCTTTGTTCCATCCATCATGTTCAGTGAAGGAGATATGAGTTCTTTGCGTGCAGACAACTCCTACTTCAGCATAACTGGTAAGGGGAGAAGTTTTCTGGTCCTCTGCAATCCCCTGGCAGTGAAACTGCAGAGCAGCAACCCAAGACCTGCAGAATAAAATCACCTGGAGGCACGGTGTACTGCTCCTGCTAGGGGGCATCTCACCTCTTCTTTCCCTCTGGGAGCCCCACTTCTCCTCGCTCTGCCGATTACGTCCATCCTGTGGTGGATCCTTATCGTGTCTGACAGCACCAGGGGATGTACAGATAGTGCAGAGTCGGTATCGCACGTGTGTCTAATCTCAGTGGGGAGATCAGTCTCACACCACTCACCGCAGAACTGCCAGTGCCCATAAAGGGGAAATTACGAGATTTATAAACCAACAAGAGGGCACCGTCACGTTGAGGTCGTGCATGTGTGGCTGGAGTGGGAAAATAAAGCAATCCCTATGGAAAGCTTCAAAGGCAGTAGGGGAGGCTAGGAAAATACTTCTGCTTGAAAATTTTCATGGGAGGTCTCATTTTGGGATAACGCAGTTCTCTTCTTCTTTTCTTCTGATTTCACCTTGGCATCTTCTGCCCCTGCCTCAGTGCCATGGCCCTGCACTAGATGTACTGCATTGGTTTTTCTCATAAAAGAGGAGACAGGGGTTTCCAGACAGGCCAGATTTGCCATGTTATGTGCAGGTGGATTCTGCCCGCCCTGGCCACAACAACGTCTCACTACCCCCAGCACAACACCCGCGTGTCCCTGTGGTTGCCCGGCCCTGCCTGTCCCAGCCTCAGGCATCTTAGAGAAAGAGGTTGCAGGGCAGTCACTCAGAGAAGCAGTGAGGTGTAAGAGGGATGGAAAAAACTGATTCTGTGCAAAGTTCATCTGTTGCTGCAAGAGGTCTGCCCAGGAAAAATATCGGGAATTTGTAGCAGTTTCTGTGCGGATCAGCCTTGAGAAGTTGGACTGAAATTTATGAAAGCTGAAGTGAGAGAAATGAGTTTGACCTGACACTCTGACCTGAGCACAGAGAGACTCTTCTGGGTTGTTTTGCTGGAGTACGGCAGAAGATATGGAAACCTGACATTGCGAAACCGTTGTACATATTGATAACTTCCAAGTGATCTTTATGGACAACAGAATAAATGGTCATGCAAGTATCAGCCGTGGGCAACTGGTGCACAAATCTGCCTGCTGGCTTCATTTTAGCCAGACCACGCCTGAATGCCTGCCTTCCTCAGGCAGACTGGCACAGGGCTAGCCAAACTCTCCCCATCTGGTGGTGGGAGTATATTAGGCAGCACCAAGTGTGGGTAATTATTCAAACCCATTAAAGATCCCATTCTGTCCTGCTGCTCTCCCTTTTCTCTCCTCTGGCGCTTGGGCTATCCTGCCCTTCCGTGCTGAGCCATCAGTCCTGCAGCATGCACAACTCTTCTTCACACAGTAAGTGGTATCTCGCCCCACGTTTGTGGTAACTTGAAATGGAAGGAATTGGTGTGTAAATTTCCCATTTGAGAGGAAAAAAAAAAAGTATGTGGTTCTGCAAATATTATCCTATGTGATTTAAAAGTTTCACATCCAGCCCCGTTAGCGATGTAGGCTCCTGACACTTAGGTTACCTGTCGTAGATTTTAGTAAGGAAATAGCTGCCTTGATACACCTTCTGTTTGGAAAGTTGGTAAAATTAGACTCCAGAGCTGCTTAGGCGTGTTTGGGGAGTATCACTCCTCATCTTAAAGACTGAGCAATCTTTTTGTTTCCAAGGGTGTTTCCTGCTAAGCATTAGAAAAGAGAACTGGAGGTATTCATGCTTTCTTTCCCATATTGTTGTTACATACTGTTCATATGCTTTCTCAAGCCAAGTGGAACCTGTTTCCCAATGAGCACATCTTGGGCACTGAACCTCCCCACCATCAGCAGATGTTGGGGCTGTTCAGAGCGGTGCAGTGCCTCCAGTGTAGTGTGGTGGTTGTCCTCCACCTCATTGGAATGCTCTTCCTCTGGATATGCCAAACTCAGCCCAGCAGGAACTTGCAAAAACACTGAAGAAGAAACACCTAGGAAGGCTCTGTGATAATTCCAGCCGTGATTGTAACTGGGGGAGTAAATTGCACATTGGGTACATGTTTGTAATAAAATGGGTGTGAGTGGCAAATTAGCATGACCTCTTCTGATGAGGAATGAGCCTGGCAGGCTAATAAAACAAATGCAGTAGAAAAAACAGATTACAGAAGGATGAAAGATAGCTCTGGAGCCCTCTTTCCTTTAAATCCTGTGTCCCTCATCTCTGCAAAACAGCTATAATGGAAGCACCACCCACGTATGTCAGGGCTGAATTTGTTCCCAGGGTAAGTCAGGTCAGTGATGGGGAGGGTTATGTGTTCAGTGATGAGCTAGACTGCTCTTCGCCGCCAGCTTTGCCATGTGCACAACTGACGGTGCCCATATCAGCATGAGAACTCAGCTAATGGTGGGAGGCAATGGGTTTAAAATAATTTGTTTGAAGAAAGATAATTAATGTGCTGCCCACTTTATTCACTTCCTGTGAAACTCTTCTGCAAGAGCTGTCAGACAAGGTTTTCCACCAACATAGTTTTGTAAGCTTTCAAAAAGTGTCTCCTTCTTTGAGAAAGCAAATGTGAGGTTGGTGAAAAACAGCTGCAATTGGGAAGCTTCATAGTTGCTGAAAGATGAAACGTGTGGAAGGATGACTGTACACTGAAAACAAAGTTTGCTGAAAATAGTCAAGTCTGTTCTGATTACCTGCAGCCACTCTCTAGGTCACAGTATCTGTACAGAGTACCTTTGGGGATCCATAACAGAGTCCAAGTGCTTGTCTGTGCTGGCCCTTTGCTATAGGATGAAATCAGAAAAACTTCAAACTGGGCTAGTAACCACACACACAGTTACGTGACCTCCTGGTTGTGGTTCTTGGTCCTGCCAAGACAAAACCTTATCGTAGAATCATAGAATGGTTAGAGTTGGAAGGGACCTTAAAGATCACCTAGTTCCAGCCCCCCTGCAGGGACACCTCCCACTAGACCAGGTTGCTCAAAGCCCCATCCAACCTAGTCTTGAACGCCTCCAGGGATGAGGCATCCACAACTTCTCTGGGCAACATGTTCCAGTGCCTTACCACCCTCAGAGTAAGGAATTTCTTCCTAATATCTAATCTAAATCTCCCCTCTTGCAGTTTAAATCTGTTATCCCTTGTCCTATGACCACACCAATAAAGAGTGCCTCCCCATTTTTCCTGTAGGCCCCCTTTAGATACTGGAAGGCTGCTATATAAGGTCTCCCTGGGTCCTTCTCTTCTCCAGGCTGAACAACCCCAACTGTCTCAGCCTGTCTTCATAGGAGAGGTGCTCCAGCCCTCGGATCATCTTTGTGGCCCTGCTTGTCTCTCTAATGGGAGACATCATCCCCAGGCACCACTTCATGACAACAATCATGATTCTGGATGGAGATAATTTAAATACAAATATTTTTGTTTTCCAAGTGTGCTGTTTACCTATAGTGCCTCCTCGGCAATGCAGAACTTGACTCTACAAAGCCACTTTTGCTGCTTTTCTAAGGCAATAGCTCTGAGCATGGGAATGGCCACTGCCATCACTTTAATTGCTACTGTAATTGTAGAAGCCAAAACACATCTGTACACAGGTTTTACTCTAATGCAGTTTCACCTATGTATGTAAGGGAATTACTTAACATTTCAGGGACCAGAACATACAGTTTTTTGGGAGAGATGCAACTGGAGGACAAAAATGGGCATATGAGAAAATGTTCCAACTTTACCCTTACAAGGGGTAAACAGAGCAGATGTTTACATCTGGAGGTCAAGCTACAAGTACAGTAATTCTCCAGCCTGGAAATAGCTAACATTCTTTCAGAGACCAGGAGAATAGCTTGTAAATCAGATCTTCAGAGTGACTTCACTAATCAACACGAAGCAGAAATGCAAAGACTGACATTAAGTGGGCATTAAAAACATGCCACCCTTCTCGGGGATGCTCTTCTGAGTGAAATGCACTAATATGGCCAACCGAGCAACCAAACTAAATTAGGCAATTTCCCTTCTATTCGGTAAGAGAGAGAAAAGGAGGAGGGAGAACAGAAGCCTTAAAAATAACCCCCCACTGTAAACAACATTCAAAATGAATGTTACAGGTTTTATTATTATTTTAACTGCCTAATTCCTTCCCTTTGTGAACAAAAGCAAAGAAAATACTTAACATAGACAGAATTCTCTTTCCCTGCCTTTCGCTTTTTGTACATAAAAGGAAACCAGTTCTCTGAAGTAGTTATATTTTTGACATTTGACTAAGCAGCCAGAGATGCTAAGAAAAATACATACGGGATTTTACGGCTAGCCTTTCCCTAATGTGGTGTGTGAGGAATAAGAGATGGGCCAAGCCAGCAAAGCAAGCAAGCAAAAAAAAAAAAAAAGACCCAAACCTGCATGTTGCTGCAAGCGCGTCTCTCTGCCGGCGGCAGCACGCTGCCGGCACCCGGCACTGGCGGCCCCGGGTCTGACCCGTCACATCGCTGCAGTCGCCCGGAGGGACAAAAGCAGACTGGGGAACCCCCAGGCTTGTCTGGGGGAACTGGGGGAAAGGCAGTAAATGATTCAAATGGCAGAACCACCCCTTGGAAATCACCGGAGGTGACAGCAGGCGGCAATCTTGACTGAGGAGGTTGAAGAGGGGATGCAGGGGGAAAGGATGGATCAAAATGTCTCTAGGGGAGAGGTGTGAGCAGCTGCAATGTCCCCCCACTGAATGTCACTCCGAGGAAAGCAGGGCACACTGCGCCCACCGGGCAGCCAGGCACACGCCATCTGCGCTCCGTGACCGCTCTGGGCACTGCTCGTGCCCCGTGCAGCCTGGCTGCTCCCCCAGCCCACCTCCCCTCCACACCGCTTGCCTGGCCCGCATCCCCTGCCCTCTGTGGGCCTGGCTTAGAGGACAGGGTGGAAAATAGGTTTCTCCACAGCTATGTGATACGTTGGATATGGCCACTAATATTTCGTTACTATTGCTCTGGTTCGGGGGTTTGATGGAGCCTCTTGCCCATCGTCGGGTAGCACTGGTAGGTAATGATGTAGCTCAGAGGTCCTTTGATGTGTGCTGTGCCTCGTGTGTCCTAGTGTGCTTCACAGCATTAGCTCAGCCCAGCTCGGCATTAGCACAACTCGGCGGCACTTCCACAGCTCTGCAAAGCAGGATGGAGCAGCCCCCTTGTTCACTCACAGCCGGGCACTTGGCAAATAGAAAGGATCTTATTGGACCTCATTGAAGCAAACACTGAAATCCTCTCTTTTTGGCAAAACACCTTCTCATGGACTTTACCTTAAGTGTACAGTTAGGTCCCTTCAAAGATATTAAATTAAGGAATAGAAATGTTCCTTGTTTGTATAAATGAACAAGGAACTTTACCAGAATAAAAAAGAAATTCCACTTCACTCTTAGTCTGAGTTACAATGTCTCTTTTCTGGCCTTCTCTAATCCTTTTTTCTTTTCACTGGTGTGTTTTATGTGGACTTAAAGAAATACTGCAGTTATCTGTGCATCCCACAAAGTCAGTTTATATTTATTCACTCTGCCTCCTTCCACATCCTTTCTAGCAGAAACAGCACAGTAGCCACAGGGGAGAAAATTAGCCAGGCAAATTCTCCATCTGTCTCTTTTTCTGTTACCCGGGGCTATTTGACTGTGCATCTTTTTGTGGGTATTGGTGGATCATTTTTGCATGATGCAATTTAAAACAAAACAACCCAAACCTACAGCTTCATCTACACAACTAACCAGATGGCTTAACAAAGCTAACCTTGACTGTGGCTTTGCTGGGTTATGTGCCATGATTTGCTTTGTCTGAGGGAAGACACTGAAGGTTTTGACATTTTTTTCCTCATGGTGTTTGAATTCCCGTGTCTACCCCTCAGAGGCAGCCTAAGTGGTCTTTGGGAACGGGTCCTATGGCCCCTGCAGAAGCATGCTGCCAGGACAATTCTTCCAAAAGCGCTGGCTGAGGACAGTGGAAGGGAAAGCTTGTAGGTATGTGTGTGTTTATACACAACTATGGATGCATCACCCCCCTTAAGCAAGGCACAAGGATTAGGGATGTGACCAGAGAAAAGGAGCACATGGGACAGAGGAGCGTGAGCAGACCCATTACTTTGTTCTGCACAGCAGTGAAAGCAGATTTTGGTGGGGAATGGGGGCAGCCAGACAGGGAGGAGAGGCGCTGGGCATTCTGCAGACCTGCCGGGTGATCATGTTACAGAAAAAAGATAGGAGCACTGTGCACTTGAGTAGACACTGGTCACACAAATAAAGCAGGAAGAGGCTGAGATCATCTAGATGGAGGAGGAGAGAAATTGATGAGACAAAAGCCAGGGATTTTACAGAAATTGTGGACGGGAAGGTCCGGGTCAGGAAGATGCTGTGTGAGGAGAAGGCAGAGGTCTGAGAGACCATGAGTGTGAAGACAATAAGTGGTGGGAGTGAAAATAACCCCCAAGTTGCAGGGTCTGTAAGACTGCAGGACCCTTGGTTTTGGTGGTGTTATTCTGTGATGGCTCTTATTCACTTCATTATGAGTTAGTTTGACGTATTCCCTCTCCACAAATACTACTCTGAGGTTTTGACTTGGACACGCTTTGCGTGGTGTTCCTGCGTGGGTCTATGAGGGAAACATACAGGGTTCTGATTGGGCTGCTATTTCCATCACCTGGTTCATCCATCTCATCTCTTCTCCCTTGGCTCTCATTGCCAAGGTCATGACAAGATTGCCAAGCCTGAAGCCAAACATCCGGTATCTATTCCAACCCAAAGCTCTTAGCTTCTCTGAGTCAGTGTGCTCATGTCAAGAATAACCCAAAAGAGATATGGAAACCCCAAAGTCACTGCCATAAATCACGCTTGTCCTCGTGCCATTTTCATCTCTGAGAGTGGCCTGCCCTTTGTGTCATGTCCTGCCAACATTCCCAACTGTTGGCCATTTGTTCGCAAAGGGGAATGTGAAGTACATGCTCTCGAGAACCCATCCAATACCGGAGGTATTATATGTTCATACGGACAAGCTGGGACAACTCATCTCTACCACTTCACCCCTGGGAAGGAAAAACGAGCCTGAAACTGCATTAAAGGAGTTACAGTTTGTTGCTGGGGAATGCCACTTGAAATTTTACTCATGCTTGGTGCTAGATACTTTCTCTGGTCGTAGTTGCAGAATAATGCAGAGCTGATTAATTTGTCCACTGTGAGTGACGCTCATAAATTTAGCCTGTTTTTCTCTGGTTGAGCTGTGCATGAAATGATCTGGGTTTCTTCAAACGTATTTGTTATTCATAAGGATTCTCAGAATAGTTTGGACCAACACTTTTCAGCTTACAACACGCTCAGCCTGATGACTTGCAATTCACTTTCCACTTTCCATGATTTGTGATTTGTCTTCCAAGTCAAATGCTATTACCTCTGTTTGCCAGTGAGTGACAGAAACTTTATAAATAGAAGAGTAATGACTATTGAATAATGATTTTGTTTTGTATGAGTTTTTGGCACAAATTCATATAGATTTGGGGATTCTAGAATATTTTAATGAATACTTTATTTTCTTCATAGTACTGAGACACGTTCTGGTGTAAATTTGCAAAGCCAGCTGTCTTCAATCCGCTTGTCCCTGGAGTGTATCATAATAGCAATGTATTGAATTATGACAAGTTGACTTGGCCTGTGCCAGCTTCACGTTAATCACTGTTAATGTTTTATGTTCCAAAAGCTGAAAATATGTCAAAGGAGAGAGCAACCTAAGACTTTCTGTATAGTTTGCCAACTCGAGAGATCAATTTTTCTCCCCTTGAATCTGATAGTAAAATCCCCAAATCATTGAGGCTGTTTCTCAGCTTACTGTTGTTTTGGAGGTGTTGTGGCACCTCATGACTTGAAAGGTTGTTTTTCTGGTTTAAGAGGTTAGCAAAACAAATTTCAAGTGCCATAACCCAGACCAAATCCAGGCCATGCGAGGGGCTTGCATACCATTCCTTTCTCCTGACTTGCAGCAATGCGTTTGAGAGTCACTTCACTCCAGCCTCTTTCAATCCTTGTGACTCTGCAGGCACAGAGCTATACATTTTAAAATACCTCAAAGCTGACATGAGAGGCTTAATTTAGATGGATATTGGGGTTTGCCATCAGATTCCCTGGTGCAGTTACTCCTCACAGAGACATCGTAGTTCTCTTCCCACACACTGAAAAAAGACATGTTCTTCCATGTTTGTGGTTCCCATGTTCCTGGGAAGTTCCAGAAAGAGATGAGACCCTGTTTAAGAGTTTGGGGAAGGAAGAAGGGAAGAAAAGACAGGAATATGGCTCATTTTCCATAGCCCTGGCCCTCCATAGGTCTTCCCTTTGTGTGCTTTCCAGTGGCAGAAGTCCTTAGTCAGAAATGTTTTCTCTGGTGTGGCTGGTATTCTGGTTATCAAATTGATAGTGGCATATGGCAAAAAACAACAGAAGAAAACTATGCAGAGGTAACCAGAACTCTATCTACACTTCAGTGGTGTCAGATATTAAATGAAGCAATTGCTTAGGTTGAAAGATATTCTGTCTTTTACTACTATTTTAATGGTATAAACTAGCTGTATCAATACTGAAATCCAAAATTACTTAGGCTTTTTTTGAGAGCATTTTCTGTACTTGTAAAAGGTTCTTTTTTACTACTCTCTTTAACATTTTTATGGTGGCAGTATGTATTTTGGTTTTGTGTTAGGAATGGCAAAATCCAGCAAGTATATATGGGCTGGGTGTGATGGGTTGACCTTGGCTGGATGCCAGGTGCCCACCAAGCTGCTCTATCACTTCCCCTTGTCAGCTGGACAGGGGGAGAGAAAATATAATGAAAGGTTTGTGGGTCGAGGTAAGGACAGGGAGATTACTCAGCAATTACCGTCATGGGCAAAACTGACTCGACTCGGGGAAATTAATTTGGTTTATTGCCAATTAGAAGTCAAAGTAGGGTAAGGAGAAATAAAAAACAAATCTTAAAACACCCTCCCCCCACCCCCACCTTATTCCAAGACTTAACTTCACTCCAAATTTCTCTGCCTCCTCTGCCAAGCGGCACAGAGGGATGGGGTATGGGGGTTGTGGTCAGTTCATCACACGTTGTCTCTGCTGTTCCTTCCTCCTCAGGGGGAGGACTCTTCACACTCTTCTCCTGCTCCAGTGTGGGGTCCCTCTCATGGGAGACAGTTCTCCATGAACTTCTCCAATATAAGTCCTTCCTTGGGGTGCAGTCATTCAGGAACGGACTGCTCCAGCCTTGGTCCCCTATGGGGTCACAAGTCCTGCCAGCAAACCTGCTCCACCATGGGCTCCTCTTTCCACAGGTCTTGCCAGGACCCTGCTCCAGTGTGGGTTTCCCACAGGGTCACAGCCTCCTTTGAGCATCCACCTGCTCTGGTGTGGGGTCCTCCATGGGCTGCAGGTGGATATTTGCTCCACCGTTAATCTCCATGGGCTGCAGGGGCGCAGCCTGCCTCACCATGGTCTTCACCACAGGCTGCAGGGGAATCTCTGCTCCAGTACCTGGAGCACCTTCTCCCCCTCCTTCTTCACTGATCTTGGTGTCTGCAGAATTGTTGCTCTCACATATTCTCACTCCTCTCTTTTGGCTACTGCTGTGCAGGTTTTTTCTCCCCTTCTTAACTATGTTCTCACAGCGGCACTACCACCATTGATGATGAGCTTGGCCTTGGCCAGCGGTGGGTCCGTCTTGGAGCTGGCTGACATTGACTCTATCGGACACAGGGGAAGCTTCTAGCAGCTTCTCACAGAAGCCACCCCTGTAGCCACCCCTCCTACCAAAACCTTGCCATGCAAACCCAAAACAGCTGGGGCACATGAATAATTTAATAGCAGGTAAGCTACAAGGGGAACATACCACACTGACAAATTTGCATTAGGTAGGTGTGTGTCTGCTCTTCTTTAATCATGATGTTGTAAATCCACATACATCACTACCTACAGGAGTATGTGCAATGA
>VUYV01000196.1:822212-1039980 GCA_008711295.1 Anarhynchus alexandrinus | reverse complement strand
AGTAGGGTAAGGAGAAATAAAAAACAAATCTTAAAACACCCTCCCCCCACCCCCACCTTATTCCAAGACTTAACTTCACTCCAAATTTCTCTGCCTCCTCTGCCAAGCGGCACAGAGGGATGGGGTATGGGGGTTGTGGTCAGTTCATCACACGTTGTCTCTGCTGTTCCTTCCTCCTCAGGGGGAGGACTCTTCACACTCTTCTCCTGCTCCAGTGTGGGGTCCCTCTCATGGGAGACAGTTCTCCATGAACTTCTCCAATATAAGTCCTTCCTTGGGGTGCAGTCATTCAGGAACGGACTGCTCCAGCCTTGGTCCCCTATGGGGTCACAAGTCCTGCCAGCAAACCTGCTCCACCATGGGCTCCTCTTTCCACAGGTCTTGCCAGGACCCTGCTCCAGTGTGGGTTTCCCACAGGGTCACAGCCTCCTTTGAGCATCCACCTGCTCTGGTGTGGGGTCCTCCATGGGCTGCAGGTGGATATTTGCTCCACCGTTAATCTCCATGGGCTGCAGGGGTGCAGCCTGCCTCACCATGGTCTTCACCACAGGCTGCAGGGGAATCTCTGCTCCAGTACCTGGAGCACCTTCTCCCCCTCCTTCTTCACTGATCTTGGTGTCTGCAGAATTGTTGCTCTCACATATTCTCACTCCTCTCTTTTGGCTACTGCTGTGCAGGTTTTTTCTCCCCTTCTTAACTATGTTCTCACAGCGGCACTACCACCATTGATGATGAGCTTGGCCTTGGCCAGCGGTGGGTCCGTCTTGGAGCTGGCTGACATTGACTCTATCGGACACAGGGGAAGCTTCTAGCAGCTTCTCACAGAAGCCACCCCTGTAGCCACCCCTCCTACCAAAACCTTGCCATGCAAACCCAAAACAGCTGGGGCACATGAATAATTTAATAGCAGGTAAGCTACAAGGGGAACATACCACACTGACAAATTTGCATTAGGTAGGTGTGTGTCTGCTCTTCTTTAATCATGATGTTGTAAATCCACATACATCACTACCTACAGGAGTATGTGCAATGATGTGGCAAGCCCTTCTTCCCAAAACTCAGTCAGCTTTACTGGGTTCAAGAAAAATACCTCCTTCTGCCCAAGTAACTGGCAACACCTTTCCTATTGCAAGACCTCCTCTTGATTTCACCTGCTATGCCGTGAATGTTATTTGCATTGCTGTGGTACGCAGAGAGCCCAGCTTTCGGCATGGGTGCCCAGTGCAAGACACGCTGCTCCCACAGGAAGGCGGAGTGAATCCCTTTACAGTGCCTCACCTGAAGCTGTAAGCCCTGCTGTGAGGACCTCTGCTGTAAGCCCTGCTGTAAGGACACAAACTGGTACCTGTTCAAAATGTTCTGCGTGCCCAGAGGAGGGAAACAGCTTGGGTCTGGTCTAATGTGGGGTTCTTAGCATCCCGGTCCTCTGTGGGGCATCGGCATGCCCTTGGCATTGTAAGAAATTTATGGATGTTATAAGACACCATGTGAGAGACGTGGAGCAATTTTGCCTCTTCCTGGTACCACCTAACTAATATTAAGCAAATCCTTTCTGCTCACGATGTCTCATGTGCCCTGTCTTTAAAACGGAGGTTGAGATAACAAAGTCCTTTTGTGGAGTCCTTGGAGATGTGCTGGTGTTTGCTGTCGATGCACTGGGTGAGGTTTTATAACATGTGGATCTGGCAACATTAATGCTAGGTTTGCCTGAGCTTCTACATGCACTGCTCCTGACTGCAGCAAGGTCCCTCACTGCATCTCTGTGTTTATTCTTCTGCGAGAGTAATGCAAAGCTTCGGGATGGCTTTCAGATCAAAGTTTGCTAGTTAGGTTGCCTTACCCAGTCACTAAAGGCATTAGCTCCAAGGAAACAATTTTCTGAAGTCCTGTGAAATCACAGCAATTTTTTTCTTTGACCATGCCGCAGCCGGAGAATGGTAGTCATTTTCATCAAGAGCCTTCAGTGATGTTGATTGTAGTGCCAGCACCCCTACAATTCATACTTTTCTTTTTTTTTTTAATTAAAGTAGTTTCATTTTTCTCTTTAACATGACTTTAAAGTAGAGGAAGCTTTTACGAGATAAAACACGGGCATTTCATTGTCCAGGTTCTGCAGTAAGGATAAATTATAATTAATAATAGATATGCGACTGCTGCAATATTACACAATGTAGATTCACAAGATTTTTCCATATATTTTGAAACGACCCATTTCTCTGCATGATTCATGAAGCAGCTGTCTAAGAATATAATTGGGTCATATTAGAATTAATGGCAGGTATTTTGGTGAGTAACGTGTGTGTGCGTTCTACAGTTTGCTCACTGTATGGCTAACACAGTCCCTTGCTGTGTTGGTAGAATACCGTGTGATAACAGAGGAATGATGGCAGCACAAGTGGAATGGAGTGAATTAACTTGGATAAAGCAGGAGAGCGCTCACTCTGGGACTTTCACATCCAGCCTCAGCTTTTTTCAAGTCTTAGGAACATAATCTAATTTCTGTTTCGTATAGATATCTAAAACCTACTGTCAAACAAATCAGTTATAACCGCTGCTTTCTGCCAGGAGTCAATTTGAAAATACAAGTTTTTCCTTATTTTGACTAAAAGTTTCCCCCTGCCCTTCTCTGGTGTCTTGAATCGCACCACTCCTGGACTAGGCAAAGCTCAGAGCTGCATCTAATTTTTACCGATCAAATGTCTTTCATTTGTTTTCGCAAATCATCATTTTCCCCGAATGAGAGTGTACCTTAATTTGCTCAGAAACCTCAAAAGTTCAGAAATGTCCCAAACCAAAGGATTTCTGAAACATTTTGATTTTCTACTGAAACTTCACCCGCAGTTAGTATGTGATGTGCTCTTCCATGTACGTCACTAGTTCCTTGTAAATATATTCTTCCACTTCTCAGAATGAGCTCAGAAGGAGGGAGAGAAGGAACATGGCATGTACCTGCAAGTGCAAAGAAAGATACTCTCTGAGCAATTTTCACCTCAGTGGAGATGATAGAACCTCTGTGGGTCGCAGGGAAATGTTCACAGGGAGAGGAAGGATGAGTGAGGAAGAGAGAAACTGTTCTTCATCAGGACCTTTAGTTTAGTTTAACACATTGCCAGAACTGGGAGTAAATGTCAACCTGTTAAGGTGCCTAGCCTGCATGGAAAACCTATCTTTGGACATGGTGAGCTGATTATTCAGCTCTGATCCACTCTGCGTGGCAAACGGTCTTCACCCTGTGCTCGAACATGCTTTCCAAGGCAATCTGCTTGCTGGCACTCAACCTCCCAGAACCATCGTAAATGGGTCTGAGTTGTCATTGTGAATCAGGATAAAAATGACCCAGCTCCTGTCCAGAAAATGGAATGGAGATGTGCATTTTATCCTGATGCGTGTGTTAAGTTTTTCTTGGGCTAGGGCTCAAAGTAGCTTTATATTTCTGATCATTCATTATCAGTGTACTGCAGCAAACAGTCAGGGATTACGCAACCACCGCCGGCCATTATCTTTTCCCATCTTATTCTATCGCTTCAGAAGAAGTAGTGCAGAATTAATTATCATTCCTTTGTAAAGATACCTGAGAACATCATGTGGAACCTCCTCCTGCACAGCTTGCTTTCTAGTCAAATATGATTATGTAAAAACGTAATTCTGTTGTTTTAACTTTGATTGATTCAGACACACTAGGCTTACAGCAATTAAGCTAATATAATGAACAAATCATCAGCAGTTATATGGCAAGTTAACAAGCTATAGTAAAAACATTAAACCACAAATACGTAATGCTAAACTTTTTGCTGGGATTGTTTGAAGACCTTCTAGTTTAAAATCCTGATCAGAACCAGACCTCTAATGCGTGTCCATGCATCTGACTCAACGTGCATCTCTTCATTCATTGCCACCATCCTATCCCTCACCTTTGAATGCCAAGACAGAGAAGTAGCCTGACTGTGAGATGCTTTTCTTTCAGTCTTTGTCAGAGAGAACATGTGTTCCTGGTGCCCCCTCATGATGAGGAACGGTCAGGTTGCACACTGCATCTCCTGCCTTCCCATCCTTACCATGGCTGCATCTGGCTTGCATAAACCAAAACTCAATCAAAGCACCCACAGGGGCACAATTCAATGACAACACTTGTCATTGCTGAGCCTGAAGCTCCATTGTAGAAATGGGCATGAGGTGGTAAGCCTATGAATTTTGGCCTTTTGCCTTCACACCATCAGGCAAGGCAGTCAAGCACAGACACATTTGTATAAAACAAAACCAGGTAGAAATGCAGGTTCCTAAATTAATAATCTAGACTTTTCCCAGCAACCACCTGGAGATACTTCCTAAATATATATTGTATTGATGTAACTTTAGATGCTGGCAGATACAGTTGTTAACATTGGATGCAATCATGGGAAGCTTTCTCTCCTGGCCACACAAAGGTGTTTTGTCATAGTCATGTATGATCTTGACAAATTAATCACCTTAACAAACAGAGCCATTGTCAAGTGTGATCTCTGAATTTCATATTTCATACTTGTTAGATGTTAGAAAAATATAGGTGACAGCTGTAGATCAGAGCTCTTCAGTTTTACCCTCTTAGGCTTCTTACCCAGCAACTATTGGTCCTGCGGAATCTACTTGGTTGCTCACCAACCCTCTCTAGATCCCATTCGGAAATCTGCAGATTTTTGCTCAGACTTTATCTACTCAGCTCTTCCCTTCCACCAGCTTCCTTTCATTTCTTCCTGGTTCACACCATTTTACAGGTGGTGGTGAAAGTTATTTTGAGGATTCAGAATGGATTTTGTGCCTTTGGCTCCCCACTTCCAAAGGCACACTGAGGACAGCTGAATGGAGCCAAAATTCATCACGTGTCTCTGCCCGTCTCCATTCCAGAAAAAGCTATGCACTGGTTTCAGGAACTTGCTAAAACTGGCTTCTGTCCCTGAACACTTTAATCTCTAATGTGGTTAAGGTAAAATAAAATAACAGTGGCAGGTCATTTGAATAAAACATTTGAAAGAATAAGGAGTCCTTCCTGTCAGAGGCACTTTGGTCAGGCTGGTTTTGACCGTAGCTCGTCTCGCAAGCTGAATCTCTGAAAGGGCGATGGGCTTTCCATCCTGTCCCATCTCAGCTCAGCTGGTGCTGTGCCATATCCAGCTATATTTGGGAGTAGGTAGATTTGTATTGGAAGATGCAGAGAACTCTGAAAGTGGTTGAATAACACCTTCATGCCTCATCAGTTTTATTTTCATTTTTTATAAAGCGTAACAGTTGGTGAACAATGAAATTATTGCATGCAATTGCCGTAGACTACACACAAGAACCAATGCCAGAGTCCTCAACTGTGAACTTCTTTGCCCTGTCCCATTACCCACTTTTGTGGAAAAGCTGTGAGTTTGATAAATGATGGCGATGCTTCTGGAGTTGATGGCTTTGTGTCACTGCTCTAGAATTACTGGGCCACTGCACATGAAAGTTTAATGATTGCATAAATTTCAGGTGCTGTCTCTCCTCTGCTGCAGAAAACCATCAAATAAATTTATCTCAATGCTCTACTGCCTCCATAGGCATGCTGCAGGCTTTTCCATGCTGGCTTCCCTCCTCCCCCCTCCTCTTTTAGTGCTTTGTTTAAATCACTGCTCACATCCACAGCTGAGAAAGAGAGGTCATGCGTCCAAGCACAAGTAACAAATCGGGTTTGTTGTTAAAGGACACCATAGCTTCTCACTTACCGGGAGCGTGTCGTGGCATTAAACTGCTCCAGTGACGGCACCCGATGCCAAGCTGCAGAAAGACTGCTTGGGCACGATTGAGCAGGAACTCTGAAGTCTTTCCTTCACTCTGATTGCCTGGCTGCCGTCATTTCAGCAGCCTGCTTAAAAGTCATCAGCAGAGGAGATGAGCACCTGCTTAGTCACTTTAGGTGGAAAATGCGTTAAAGCCTAATTCAGACAAAACCAAGTGGGCAAACTGACCTGTTTCGTGGTCAGTATTTAGGTTAGTGTGTGCAGTACCAATGTTGCTCTTCAGGTACCATTTCCTACCGTATGCATGTGTTTTTCCCAGGCCTTGCTTGATCTGTTCTGCCAGGTCTGGCTGACCACTCTTTCCCTGGGCTGAAGCCTCGGCCCTAATGCAGAGCATAGCAGGAGACTCCCTGTTTCAGCACTTACTCTGATCTGAAAACATAGGTGCACCAGATTTTTCTTTGTGAGAGAAGACTCGATGCCCACAGAAACATCAGTGGTTTGTATGGCCTTACCTACACAAAAACCAGGGCGCTCTGCTGACACATCCTGCTCACTGGCCTGCCATCTGCAACCAATGCCTCTGGAGAGGAACGCCCTGATGGACATACCCACCTCAGAGGAGCCCCTCTGGGTCCTCAGTGGCATGTGTAGACAGATTAAATGGGGGAAACTAGCATCTAAGACTCCAATGCAGCCCCCAGTGTGCAAGGAGGCTTTGAATAGCCCTGGTTGTAGTTGGAGGGACAGGAGCAACTGTGGTTGCAGTGTGCCTGAAGGGCAACCTACCCTCATCTTCCATAGTCAGACCAAGGTCTGATCATTTCTACCCATGACTGTTGCTCACAGCTTTCATGGCCTTGGGGCAATGGGGACGTTAGCCAGTCTCCTCCTTTGGTGTGGGAACACAGCTCTGGTAAAACCCAGAACTGCCAGTAGATTCTTTCTTAGGATCATCTAGGACCAGGTGGAAATGGGCAGTACAGTGCCCCCTTCTTCTCTTCAAGAGAGGGACTTAAAAGAAAAAAGTGTCTTCAGAGGGCATCTGAATGCCTGTGTTGGGAGGAAACTGCAGGGAACAGAAATGAAAACCACAGAAACAGGGAGAGCAGATGAGAATTTGATGGACAAATCCCATTTCTAGGACAGAAAAATGCATCAAAAATTACCATCTGTGCAGGAGTTTCTAACATTTGGGTTGCTGTGAAAGAAGGCAAAGTGACTGCCACCTTTAAAAAAATAATAATAATAAAAAAATCCCACTGTGCCCTTCACATTACAAAAAATTTTTTAATAGCTTTTACATAACCTCCAGATTTGGCCTATTCAAGCAGCCTTGGTTTAGGTGAGGGAAGGTAGCCAGGCACGAACTGTGCTTGCTGAATTGATGAACTGTGTAAAAAGCTCATGAGACATTTTCACTCCTAATTGATTGCAGAAAGCTTCTGTGACATGTGTCACCCTCCACCTTGAGGAGAGCTTGACCCATGGGGGATGTGGAACAGCAAGCTGTGCAGCCCCTTGGAAAATCAGTTTGCTTGGGAAAGCGCAAAATCCTCAGCCCTCACTGCGTGCTGCTCTCCCTCCTCACCTTTTTGCCTCCAAAGCGCTTTGTAAGAGGAGATTTGAAGACCAGCATAGCATCTCAAATGTAGCTAATACCCGGTGAATTATTCACAGTGGTATGGAGCAAAAGGCTTTTCTCCCATTTTGGCTATGTAATTATCTTAAAGGATTTTCACTAAGTTCTGCACTGGTTGTTACAGGGAAGCTGCTCTGATCTCAGCATGGGGCTGCCACTTCAGCATCCCGCTTGATCTGAGTGGGTCTTGGGTAGACTTTGAGAAATATGGTGACGCAGCCACCAGTGACAGTGCTTGCATGGTCCTCTGTGTCTGACCTGTGTACTTTTTCATCCTGGCATCTGCAAAATCCGTTTTAATACTTCAGCTGGATAATATTCCTCTTGATTTGCTATGATGTGAAAGGGAATGGCAGCAGTACCACTGGTACTAGTAAAAGTTGTGGCCATTCTCCTAGGAAGTCCTCACCAGCTGTGACCCTGCTAAGGAGTAGCAAAGGGCAAAGTAGCTTTTCTTTTTCCCCCTCAGCTTTTTAATCCTCCCTTGCTTTGGGCAGCGTTGGTGGCGCATCACTGCCCAGTGTTCTCACATACCTGCAAGCTGCACAAGAACAGCTGCAGGTGCCAGACCTGCCTATTGCCTCCTTGCAGAGAGGCAGAAGCGAGATGGGGAAGGAGTGAGGGAATGTTTATTCATTGTGCTCAGCTTTGCAGGACCTCAGAGGTATGCGCTTTTCTCTTTTTGAGTGCTGAGATCAGTCTGGAGAGAGAGGACAGCTGAAACCAAGACAGAAAACCAACAAATCTGAGCTCTCTGTTCTGCACTTGGCAAAGTCTTTAAGACAGGAAAGAAGAAAAAAAAAAAAAACACAAAAAGGAAAACATGAGGAAGGATTCCTCTTTTCTGTCTTGTTTTTTTAATCTTAGTCTGTCTTTCTTTTATTTTGCTTTTGTCTCTGCTTGCTATAGGGATTGTTTTTATCATGCCCACAGAAGCAGGTTCTGGACAGAATGTTTGCACAGCTCCTGCTTCATGTCAAACTACCAGCCTATAGTGTGACCAAAGCCACTCTACTTACAAAGGCATGGCCGTGGCCATTCCCCGTGTGTCTAACACAATAAGATCATGGTGGACTTCATCAAGAGTTTTAGTCTAAAACTTGCAAGTAACAGCTTTGGAAAGCTTGCCTTTTGCTGTTGCTGAGTTGGAGCAGGATTTTGAGGCTTGATCCCAGGCACCAAGGGGCTGCACCTCACCTTACACAACAACATATCCAAATACACACTCTCTTCCTTCCAGATTTTACATTTAGCTGCTTTTGTTGTCAGCCTGTGCTAGGTGGGCTGCCTTCAGAAGACTACCTGTTTTATGTAAATGCTGCCTTTCTGACAAAGCAGTGAGCACGCGTGGCCCATGTGCTTTGGACTCATCATCCCAGGGACCGAGGAACTCCCTCCCAGCTCTGGTACCCAGGCTAGCTCAGCCTGGCATGAACGGGAGATGACCTCAAGGGTCATGTCAGGAGTTGGCCAAGAAGCACATGAAAGTATTTCTTGGAATTCAGTTCTGGTTTGGTTTTACAGAAATATGCGTCTACTTTAAAATAAATTTTTGTTTTTGTTATGATCTGCTCCCCCTTTCAGAAGGACTTGTAGCAGATACTACATCATTAAAGCTTAGAAGCTGATAGAGCTTTCAAGTAATTACTAGTGACAAGTCTAAATAGATAAAATAGGATTTGGTTTCCAACACTGAATGCTTTCTTTCAAGAGTATTGCTAAGCAATTCCTTTGCAGCTTTCTCATCTGAGCTGTAGCAAACCTTCTCCTTTAAAGCTGATTATTCAGTTGGAAAGCAAGCCCCAGTTAGCGTGTAGCTAATGTTTAACTCAAGATGTGCTTTATATTTAAAGGTATTAGCCTGGGAGGTATGCACTGCCTGAGGAAAGGAGAGTGATGTAACTACTGATGGATGCATGGGGGAGACAGTCGATGAACAGCACAAAAGAATGAATCATACAAACATGCCTCATTGTTCAAGACTGCTCATTTCTAAGGCAATTGTAGTATAACTGAAAGTGTGTATTGTAAGAGGGCGGGTATTGCATAGACTGGGGAACTGGAGCGTGATTTGGCGATTGCAAGTGAATGGTAGCTGCTTTGGAAGGCTCTCAGTAATGTACCACTAGTATTTTAAGATATGCCTTCCTTAAAAATGTCCTTGTTGTAAACTCTGAGCACTGTGAACAGAGGGATGGAAAAAATTGTTAATCTCTGCCTTTTACATGAAAGTGCTTTTAACTCCTCTTCCTTAAGGAGAAAAGACAGAATCATTTAGCAAACAACTTATACCACATATTGCAGCAGGGGTTAGCAGATGTTTATGAGGGAAAAGGAAAAGGTTTTGGTAGGAAATACAGAGTTTAACTGTGCAGTCTGGATTGCGCTTGTGTAGTGAACACTTGGAAAATCCTTTCTATGGTCTCTGGGACACGTCAGTATATCCCAAACCAAAGCAGGCATTGGGCACTGCTGTGGGAGCTGAAGGGGAACCGTTTTTGGCAGAGATCAGCAGGGAACAGTGATGCCCCTCAGCTGGGCAGACCTCTTAACAAGAACTTCCCAGGCATCCCCTTCCAGCTCTTCTCCATTTTTCTTTTTAACCTTCCAACTTATTTGCAGCAGTGTGTGTGTCAGCGTGACACACAGAGCACCAAAACAGCTGTAAAGTTCAAATAGGGAAGATAGGAAAGGGGGGGTCTTCTTCCCTGTGGGAATCTCCAGGTCGCCTTGCAGACTGTGAAACAGAGGGGGTCTGGTAAAGGAGGAAAAAAGCCAGAGAAATCAGAGTGGCTGACTGACTGCATTGTTGATGTGGGACTTGAGGCTTATAAAGCTTCCTCTCTCCATTATGTGTCCTGCCAGGATGTTGTGAGATGGATGGGACACACAAAATGTTATATGTGTCTGTCTCAGGAGGCAATACTGAACTGTTTCCCAACAGATGGTGAGTGCTTCATGGATGTAACTTGTCAAATGGACTCAAGCATCAAATGAGACTTAGGAAAGGGAAAAGGTGAGAGGGAAGGTCTAATTAACTTCTGCCGCTCCCACCCTTGTACATGAATTAAACATGGGGTACAAAATGACCCTAAGGATCTCAGTAGTGTTACCGCACATGTGCTGACACAGAAAGTACTAATGTTCCTCAGGAGACCAGCCACGCTGCTCACCTGCCCCTGTGTAAACTTTACATAGGGATTACTGGGATCTAAGTCCTAGCAAAAAACACAGGGGATGTCTTTTACTCACACTCATTAAAATTTCAAGAGATATTGAAATGCAAAGTTACATACTCCAAGCAACCTGGGCAGACAGAGAAGCTGTCTGTGTTAATGAAGGTAGACCTGTAAGGTTTGCTGCATTTACAGCTTTGAACATCCAGACTGGTTTATGCTCACTATATGAAGAGGAAAACACAAAACAGACAGCTTTATTTATTTTATCAATAAAAGAAATGGTTTTGGGTGGGAATTATTAGTGCTTGGGCCAGAGCAAGGAGGGAATATCTTTAATCTCCTGGAAGTGAAGGAGTAAAATTTTCTAATGATGTTCTTATAGTATGCTGCAGGGACTTGCTGGAAGCAACCCAGAATCAAACAGGCTTCTTTAATGTATCTGTTTTCCCACTTGGTCCAATCCATCACTCCAGAATTAGCACCGGTGTGGTGAGAACTTGTGAGACTTTTTACTCTGGTAATGCTGCAAGAAAACAAATGCTTTCCTGACTATTGTACATCAGCTAGGAAAATGTGAATAATTCAGAATTTGGTTTCTCTCTTTCCTCCTTTCTTACCCACCTTTATTCATACAGTTTCTCTGATTTTCACACTGGAGTATGTGTATTTTTATATATGCAGGGTGTTTCATGAATTTTTGGCCAAAGGGAGGTTTTCCATAGTCCCCTCAAATAACCTTTGAAAGAAGCCTCTGGGTGTAGGCTTGGGATAAAGGTGGTGATGTGGGGCAGCTCCTGGGCCCTTGGGGACCTACACCCTTCTGGTGGTGGAGGGCAGGCCTTGGGGACAGCCTAGACACTGGCACAGACCATGGCAAGGCACCTCAGTTTTCTTAAGGGATGCTACGGTGACCAATTGCCTGGTGGTAGAAGCAAAGCTCTGTGAAGAGGAGAGTACCTCTGTAAAAGCTTCATCTGTCAGCTCTCAGCCATGGCATCAACTGCCCCAGTCCTCTTCTGGGTCTCCTGAGGTGTTTCTTGGCTTCTCTCTTACCTTCCTGATCTTTTCTTAACTTTTCTTCTTTTTTCATATGGTTTCTTTGAATCCCACTCGGAGGGGAATGGGGGGGGAATATATTAAAAATTAATATCTAGCGGCTGAGACTTCCAATTGTCTTGGAATTTTTAAATAAATTCTCTCAGGTAATTGCCTCATTCAAATCCTGAAGGACTGCTCCATCTCTACGTTAGACAATTAAGTGCACATACCTGCAGGCTCTCTGCCTTTCTGCTAAAGAAAAGACATTAGCGCATTCTGGTCATTGATCAATTGCTTGGAGAAACTGGAGGAGGGTGCACAGCAAGCTTAGAGAAATAGTACAAAATCTTCTCAGGTTCTCAGTACAGAGAGCAAGTACCTACCTCGTGTTGGAGTTTTCTTCTTTCCTCTCATACTTCTAGTAGCCTGGCCATTTTACTCTGAATAACAGGGTGAAATAGAGTGGGAGTGGGAAACTGGGTGTACTTAGTACCAACTGGGATCTTTTCAAGGATTCATCTGTTTAAGATGCAAAAGCATCCAGAGGGTATTAGGATGACGCAAACACTTCCATTTTTGCACACTCAGCTTGAGATATCCTACAAAAGTCAGTTTTTTAAAGGCCCCTAATCTTTTTCCTTCTGCCAAATGAGCTCCAAAGAGATGTCTCTCTCTAGACCCCAAAATCGCTGTGGGGAGCACAGACCACCATAGCATTTTGCACAGCCTGCGCATAACCAGGTTTTTCCTTTCACAACATCTTGCCAATAGCATAAAAGTGGGGTTTTTTTTAGTCCAGAGGCTCCAGGCTGATGTTTAACACAGATGTGTTAAAATATTGTGGAAATTGCCTGGGAGTTTCTGTTCCTTTGTATTAAAAAAGGTAAACAAACCCCGAGAGATGTAAGTCAGGTAGTGCCATGCGTGACTATTTAATAACAGGGTTTGTGAGGTTGTAATTCCCGTGGTACTGCCCGGCTTCTGCTTGCTATAGGTGGTTAATTATAACATCCACTATGCTCCCAGCAGCGGAGCAGAGGGACACAGCATGGCCTCTTTCTGTTAGACTTTTTCCCACTTAGCCTCCACTCCCCCTCCTCCCTGGAAGATAAAGAAGCAAATCCCAATTTAGTCATCAAGGTCTGAGACGTGCAGTGAATAATTCAATTCCTCATCTTCACACATGGGCTCAGCTGTATAAACAAACTCAGCTGTTTCTGCAAAGCGCACAAATACATTTCCCAATGTTTTTTAGGCATGGGATATATTGCTGTCGTTGAAAAACATGAGATGTAAAGAGGGGTCACGAATGCTTTGCTGGTGAAGCAGCAGTGTGGAAAGCCAGTGAGCTCTAGCTGCTAGACCTGGGACTGGGGCACCGTGAGACACTGAACCGATCAATTGATGAATCACGCCAGGAAGAGGAACTCGAAGCTGTGTGGCCAAGAGGCACATATGGGACCAGGGGAAATGGTGACATTTGCCTCCTACAGCTCTTCTTGACACCCTGTCCAATGCGCCTGCTTTGTAAAAGCCACCAGACCCTAAAAGGTATGAAATTAGTCACAGTCATGACACAAATGCATAGCTTGAAGAGCCCGATGGCCCTGATAGACATGCAGAGGTTTCGGTACGTGTGTGAATGCTGCTGGACCCCTGAGTCAGCACAGCTGCAAAGTGGGCTGAGAATGATCTTTATTTTCACTAGTGAAGATGAGCCTTAGTATGGAAAGGCTGGCTGATCAGCAAGGGAAGTCGTGCTGTAACTTGACAGCCTGTTAGTTTATGCACCTTTGGAAGTGGATGACCACAGCAATGCCTCGGCACCTCCCCTTGCCCTAGGGAGGTGGGCTTTGGGCTGAAACGCTCAGCCACTGGAGGTCAGTTCATTCCTGTCTGCAGTATTACCTGAGATGTGTGTGCACACATGAATTTTGCTCTAACATGACCTCTGATGCCCCTTTTGTGTATTCATTGCGATTCATAACCGGCTGTAGCTTTCATCTGTTATAGACTAGTGTGTGTATCCTGATGCTCACTACATTTACCAGATAGTAAGTACTGTGAATCATCTTCCACCTCATGCAAAGAAAACTGCAATATTAACTGAGGGCACCATCCTGTGTGAAATTGTAAATGAGCTGTAAGGAATGACCATCTCATGGGTATCAGTCAAACAGTGGAATTAAAATTTACACAGGCTAAGTACACATCTGCAGGCTTTGCTGGGGTTAACTTGCCACCTCTTGTGGGTTTTAAATTTAATCTTTAAGCTGGTTGCTGTGAGATTCCTTCTTGGCTTGAATTCTGGAGAACAATGTAACCAGAAAGTCAAGATGAGCCAAGGTGTTTGATGCAAAGTGGAGATGGTGTCTCCCTCTACTTATTTCATTTTGGGAAGCAGGACTTGGTTCTGATTATCAATCCAACCTATGGGTCCTGTTGCATGGATTTGAAAAACATTCATGCATTGAATGCATAATCAAAATAGGGAACAGTGTGATTTTCAGACTGGGTACGTCAACTCCTTTCCTGGCTGGGGGCTTCCTTGTGTGGTCTTTCATTGTTTGTTACAAAACGTGTCAACTCATTGCCTGGCACACACCAAGAGAGAAGCTGTGTGTCAACAGCATTAGCCTAGAAGATCATGAAGGTTCAATTAAAAGAGTTTATTTGAAGTGTACAAACATGCAAGAACAATTTTCTACGTAGTAATAAATTAAAAGCACAATTAGTCACACCCAGAAACAAATCCTATGACTAGATAAGGCAGCAGCAGATAGGTACAGTTTGATGATGGAGGTCTATCTGCAGGGCAGCCGAGTGTCAGGTCACCTAATTCAATTAACCTTGGACTGGATGTGTCATGATGTCCGGTGGGACTGTGCTGTTGGACAGTCACGGCTCAGAGCCGGTTCCTCTGCCTGTGTCAGTGCTGTGGGGCAGATGTGTCCCGTGGCATCTTTGCAGCTGTGCTGGCCCCAGCACATGCAGCCTGGCTGCACCTGGCTGTAGGGTCAGTGAGCTCCATAGCAGGTCCCAAGGATGGGCTCTTCACTGCCTAGCAGTAGGGGACCTCTGGGAGCATCTCCCACCTCCCTCCCTGCCTGCCCATCTCATCTCCCTCCCAAAGAAACTGGGGAAATCCAAAATGTGGAGTTGGGCTGCAGCCAGCCCCTCACAGGCCTTGTCACCAGCCCCACAGGTACCACCCATGTGTATCTCAGGGTGTCTCTCAAAGGTGGGACAGTATTTTCCTCCTCACTGCACTTCTGCAGGGAATCCTTTGTGTCTGGCTGAAATGCGTTTAGAGGACAAGTCCTCTAAAGGTGCAAAATAGGAGTTACCAGTTGATGCTGAAACTGGTTAGCGTCCCAGGAAGTGAAGGTGTGGGACGGGTGCTCACTTGAAATCTCCTGTGCTCAGTTAAATTGCTCTGAGGTTTGGGGGCAGAGAAACTGGGCTGGCTCTCTCCTGAGAAGCGTTTCACATTAGTGTCCCGTAATCACTGCGGAAATAAAACTAGGTGTTTGCATAAGGCTGAGGCCATGGGTATGCGAATGGGTTAACCCACAGCAGCTCAAGTTGTTCCAGTTTCCAAAAAAGCTGTGAATACACGACTCAATTGTAAGGAGCCATTAAGCCCACCCAGCAACAACAGATTTACTCCTGGCTTCGTTGTGGGCCCTTTTCTCACACGATGAAACACCCAAACTTTTGATCTGCAGCCTGCTCCCTTCTCACACCTCTCAGTGAAGGGTCTACTTACCAGGCCACTTCTGCTACCATGCACTTTGTTCCAAGGTTTTACCTCAAGTTCCGTGTCTCCCTGTGTGTGGCCAGAGCCTTTGCTGCGTATTGTGCATGTAAAGGTAAAAGCCACCCACCTAGCTGAAAAGCAAATGTCATCCGGTGTTACACATTCATTGCAAAAAATAAGACAGAGTCATGTTTCCTGGCGTCTCTCTCTGAAATAAGTGGGCACAGTGTAGTCTTTCTTCTCCTCTCTCCTTAAATTGAAGGAAGATGTATGGTTTGCTCTTTGCACGTGCATAGGGACAGATAGCAGATGCAAGTCGGGTCTCACATCAGAGCCCGGGTCATGTTTGGGCAAGGCCTTCCTTCTCTTTGTGGCCTGGGAAGACAAGGAGACAAAGCAACCTGTCATTCACTTACTCTTAGACCTCCCTCAGGTTCCGTGGGCCAAATTTGTCCCTTCTTGCCTCAGTTTCCCTGCTCCCCACAGGTGTTACTGCCAGCACGGGCAGGGAGGGCTAAGCCACCGCATGCTGGTGGCAGCCTCTCCCCACATCCCTCGGCGTGGGCTCCCACTGCTGTGGCTCCCACCCCTGCCCAGCCCTGCTTCTTCCCGGTGCCTTGCAGGGATCTGCTAACAGCAATGAGAAAGTTCCTGGTCCAACCCCAGGTACTTATTCCCAGGTAATTATTTAGCACCATATCAGCACTTTGCAGCCCTGATTTTCCTGACTGAGAGACAACTAATTAAAGGAACAGGCACAGCATAGATTTATTGCCAAATAGGTAAAACTTAATAAAAAGCAATGACATATTGGTTCATTAGTATCTCCCTCTGTTATGTTTCTCTTGTCTTCCCTGAAACAAGATGGGACGGGCAAGAAAACCTGAAAGTACCTGGAGAGGAGGGCATTAACACTGGAGACAAGGAAACCATTCAAAGCATGGTTTGCTCACTCTGCAGAGGTAGCTCACTCTGCAGAGGTAGCTACGTTGACTCAAGGAGGTACAGTAGCAACCCACTCATGCGGCTTTTGAAGATGCTCAGCCCTGGCCCAGAGGCGGTGGTAGCAGGCAGATGCAGCCATTGCCTTTCCCACTTCTTTCTGCATCCTTTGCCCAACCTTCCCAAGGAAAGGGCTGGTTTTTATCCCTAAAGCCAGCACAGAATGTAGATAGATGGCAAATGCCAAGAGAGACACTGGCATGTAGGGTGTGAGCCCTTGCCCCGCTGTGGGCTGGCTGGAGCCAGTGACCCGTTTGGCTGGCTCCAAGCGCAAGCTAGCTGGGACAGGCCGGGGAGCGATCTTTTCCCACACAGGGTGCTGCCCTGAATTTTTTTCCCCTTCCCTCATCCCAGCTGTCATCACCTTCCTCTGCAGAAGACGAACATCTTGTTGCAAGCAGGATTTTGTCCCGTCCCCCACCAGCAGGTGGGATTGCTGGGTCTTTTCCAAAGCCTCCTGTGCCACATCTGCTCCCTTGGAGGATATTCTTCCTTAGGTCAGAGTCCCTATCCTGCCAGATCACCTATGGAAAGCTGGGATTCCTGATCTCTTCATGAGGCTGAAGGATCCTTTCTGAAGGGTCATGATCCCCATGTTTGGGGAGCCCTGAGTTGTCTCTGCCCACCTAAGCCCATCTGTCTGAATTATAGTTTCTGTGGGAGCATGCTAAGTGTCAAGAGGTCTCAGAGACTGATCTTCAAAACCAGAGCAGGAGTGGCTGGCTAACTCAGAAAGCCCTGAGATAAGCTTACAGACTCATTTGAAAGGCAAATATTCAGTGTGAGAGGGATCCCAGTTCATCTCTCTCTCCTTCCATCTGGTGGACTCAAGCTACAGAGACTACAGAAATACTGGGGCCCAGGGAGGCAGTCATCTCACCTTTAACCTTCATCCCAAGACATCTATCCCAGGGCTTCCCTAACCCCGCATGTCATGGGTACATTGTTACGCATGCTATGTCCTTCTGACCTGGTAGATATTTAAGAGTCTATTCAAGGTAGAGCTGCTTCTATGGGAGAAAACTGTTTTGAATAGTTTCTCTGTCTCCGATGTTAATGCTGTCCTTTTCAGGTGGGATACTGCTTTCAGGCTTTGTTGTCCACCCCATCATAAGGAAAACGACCCTTGTTTCAGGGAGGAAAAGAGAAACATAAGATTCCTGATCCCCTGGAAGAGAAAAGGCTGCAAGTACTGTATGGAAGCAGGTCATGCCTCCAGCTGCATGGCAGGTTCCTCCTGCAGGTGCGTTTGTAAGGACAGGCAGTGCATGTGCAGAGATAATACAGAGAGAGATCACCCAATGCTTTTCACACAGCTTAAGAGTTACATACACACAGTAGCGTGGGAAAGCTGTGAGGTTTTTTTCACAGAGCTTTAGTGGGAGGGATGTTTGGAGGCCATTTTGTTCCTAAGTTGTCCAACACCTGCAATGCTATCAGGGAGATGCCATGACAGCATGCTTCTAATGGGGAGAGGAGGCACATACCACAGGTTATAATCAGGGTAAAAGCCTGAGGCAGAGAAGTATAGCTCTTTGGAGAGGGAAGACAGCTGGATCTTATTATAAGGATCACAAGATAGAGGCAGGTGGGTCCTAAAGAAAACACCTGGGAAAAGATTGATGCTATATGAGGATGGCTAGATGTTGTTGTCTCTGTTTCACTGCTGGAGGTTCTTCAGGCTGCTGAGGTTCAAAGGGTTGGTCTCTTCTGTCTTCAGTTGGACAAGCTGTTGCTGGGTTGTAGAGTTTGGAGCAGGAGTCTCCTTTATCAGGTTTGGCTTTTAGTGAAGGTGTTGGGCTTTGGGTTGGAGTACAATGTAGTCTCTCAGACAAGGCAGTCTGCCTTATTTTATAGACTACGATTAGGACATCTTCTCTTTTCTTCTGGTACTATACAGGGAAAAGATTAAGTAACTTCAGACCAAAAAAGTGTTAACTTGAGCTCTATGCTGAAAAGATATTGGGGGGTGGCAGGGAGGAAATGGTCACTGCTAAATTAAGCTGTTAACGACAACTGTGGTATCTGCATGTATGGGCCAGTAGAGTACCCTTGTGGTCCTCTCTGGTTGGCTAACGGTAACCAGATCTCAGTTAGAGTTTGAGGCAAGTTAAGCATGGAAACTCTTTAGCTTGTATTATGCAGGGGATCAGAGTAGGTTATGAAAACATAATAGTGCTCCTCTCCAGTCATGAATTCTGGTCTCACAGTTGTTAATCACAAGAGGGTCTTGGTCAAAATTAAAAAGGCTGTGTTGTTTTCAAGCCCTCCTAGAGAGTGAAGGAACATAAAACTTGTGAGAAATTCAGCAAAAGAGTTGAGATGGCACCTCTAGGGTGCTTCGCTATTTACTGATGTAGACAAATATAAGAAAGTCTGAAAAAATAGAAATGCATACTAGCATTAGTCTTCTCTCAGATTTTTTCAAGGATGCCAGATTGGGGGGGGAGCGGGGCACGACAACCTCCAAAGACACCATTTTGGCTGCCTCTAGTGAAGGTCTTAAAACAAAATCATTAAAATCCCCAGTTATTGTGAAGACAGGTGAAAACATCAAAAGTTAACTCAACACTGAGTGTGCCAAACATGGCCAGTCTAGGGGTTTCTGGAGTACTAATACTTGCCTGTTGGCCTTTCTCAGTGGACCACAACCTACTCCTCGAGTTATTCTGTGCAATGTGTTAATGTTTTTCTGAGGAGAGAAAGGTATGTGACCTCCACTTCTTTAAAAATTGCAGGGAGAACCTATCCTGGACAGAAAGTGATCTTCTGTGGGGGGTCCTCAGCAGGTGGAAAACTTTGTACACCATCTGAGAAGAGGTAAGCACTTGTGTTTGGGCCAGTTCCCAGTTGCATGGTATTTTGGGTTATGACTTGCGCCAGAACAAAGCCTGACCGACGAGGATGATGCTGCTACTGCACTGAGCAGCGCCATATGGCTGTGTGAGCAATGTGCTCGCTCTAACTATAGTTTAGGGATTGGAAAGACACGTTCCCATGTGTATTCACACAGGCCTTGCTTGCTCTGTAATAGAGCAGCTCTTCAGGGAAGATTGGTTCAGTGACTTTTTTTTTTTTTGCCAACTCTCAAGTTCTTGAGTTATCAGGTAATAAATAATTTGAATGAACAATAACAGAAATATCAGAAATCTGAAGTCGAGTAGAGGCCAAGAAAGACAAACTGCGAATTTGTACTGGCTGTCCCTGGAAATGGGGAATGCTAGGGACAGATACAGAACCATCTACAGAAATTCTAGTTTACTCCAAAGAAAATTGTTTAATCTTTTGTGGACATACAAACAACAAAAGGAAAATGAGGTTTTCTTCAGTATGCAGCGCTTACTACTCTGTGCAGAGACAGATTATTCTGAAAGGAAAACAGAAATCTGACCAAATCGACACAGTTATTCCCCAATACTTTTGTTTTTTAAATAATGTTCTTTTCAAACAGTGGAATTGTTTGGTTACGCTCAGGTGCAAATTGCTGCTGTTCAGGGACTGTATTAGCTAAACTTTTAACAAATATTACCACCTGCTGGGCACACTGCAGCAGTGCAGCTTCTAACCGGTTATGCCAGCAAGTAACGAAGCTCTTCCCTGCCTGAGCAAGGCATTAAGTCTCCTGGCTTGAAAACTTTTCTGATTTCCTACCAAAGGTAGATCCGTTGGCTTGATCAGTCCAGCAAAAACTGGAGATTTGTGTCTTCGGGGACTGAGGGACCTTCGTTTGTTTTGGTTTGTATTTTCATGCTTAGAAACCCTCTCCCTGCAGGGTTTACACAAAACACGTTTATCACCTACTTCTCAGTATGTTTTGCTACTTAAAAATATATGCAATACGTGGCACCTGGGGTGCTGAGCCACCGGCTGATCCTACAGTCTGCCTTGATCCTACACTCGGAGCAGGGAGAGCTGTTGTCCCACCCCACTGGACCTACTGGAGCTAATTGGGATGCAGTGGGAGGGTAAGCTTCTGCCATGGGACGCCTACCATCATCAGTGCAGCCAGTGTCACACATAGTCAAGCTTGGCCACTGGTCAGAGCCGATTAAAAACACATTAAAATTCAGTTCTTTTCATTCTCCTCCTTCTCCTATGCTAGAGTTGGGGTAAATATTGTACTTTTCAGGTTGGTTTAGCAACTAGGGCTGCAAGACTGGGATGGAGATATTAAGTATTCCTTTATAAATCTCCTAGAGGCTTTCAGTCCTCTTGTGGACATCTGGGTTCTCAGTCACTGGTTGGTGAACAAGAACATATCGGCACTTTGAGCGTTCCCTCCACAAAGCCGAGCTGGCCTGTACCTGTGGCTCTGCTGACATTTTCAGTTTATAAATAACTCTTTATATTACCGTTGACTTCCCCAGCTGCTTTGTGTTGCTGCTTGCTCTGGACTGGTCTAAGGCCAAGACAAAAGGGTGGTGGGAGGAACAGCTGTTCTCCCCCTTGGACTAAAGGGAGTTGCTCGATGCTCTTTTGTTTAGTAATATTCACAGTAATAGAGTCTGGTGCTCGAAAGATGGACCTACAAGACCTGGCTGACCAGGAGAGGCTTTGCTGGGACTCCTGGCACAAGTGGATGCCAGAACGCTCTGTGATATTTATTTTGAGGGAATAGCAGCAGCCTACAGTTAAGAGGATAAGGAGGGAAAAGCAAGGCAAGAGGTTCAGGGCAATGGTTTGACAGCATGTGGACGGAGGGTGTCTCTCTCATTCATTTGATTCTTGATTTGTCAAACATCAGGCCTTCATACTTATTTGGATGCCACAGTGTCTGCTCGGAAGGAGACGGTAATTCCAAATCAAATTTTATCCTCCTGATTGGAAAAGCCCCCCCAGTGTTTTGAGTTTAAGCTCACTGCTGGCTCCAGCAGTGATAGGAGGGGTCAGCAAGAAACTGGTCAGGTCTCCAGCAGGTCTGGCAGCCCCTTACCTCTGTGCTGCCCCAGGTACTTGGTTTCTGCCTTTCCTTAGTGTGATCTTCCTCGTGCAGTGATTTGTTGTGTGACTGCACTGCCTGTGGTGACCGGTGTTTGCCAGCAGCTACACCGCAATGGTACAGACAGAAAGGATGGGATCTTCTGTACGAGCATCTGTCTTTCAAGGAACAGTGCCTCTGGCAAGAGTATCAAGCCTATTGCAGGGATGTTAATTTTTTTCTTGTCTTTCCCATCAATAGTTTTTTTTAAAAAAAAATCATAGCTATTTTTGAAAGATATGTAGGAGGCTTTCCTGGTTTTATAAGGATACTAGCTGAAAGCAAGTTTTAGAGCACTTAAGAGCCTCGTTTTCCACAATTGTATGAAGCCTCACAGGACTACTCAAACTCATGGGCTTATGTTTAGGAACACCAGAAACAGCTACTGGCCCAAAGCAATACTTCACAGAGCAATTGTATGTATTTTTTTTTTTTCCTCCTTATCCTCACACAGATTGTCTTGCCTAACCTGAAGAGCCCAGACCAAGCAGCCACCCCACCATGCAGGGCTCCCTCCCATTGTGCCCACCCAGCATCAGGTTGATTATGTTTGGCAGCCCAAATAGCTATAAACCTCCTCCAGGAGTAGAAGAAGTGTGATGAGCAGCAAAGCTGCCAAATTTGGGGGTTAACATTTGGGAGCTGTGAGGAGCTATTTTATTTATGTGGTTTGGATCTGAGTAACTGAATTTTGACAAATTCCATTGTGCTGGGGGCACTGTCCCCTGTGAAGGAGCTGGTTGGTGTGACCCTGTGCCTGCCTGTCCTGCCTGTGCCCAGCAGTGGTCCTCCACCCTTGTCCCTCTGCAGCCTGGAGAAATCCCTCCTGGCCTAGTGGAGCAATCCTGCTTCTGAGTGCCCTCCTGTCCTCCTCTGTCACCAAATTATAAGATATTTTTCCACCTCTAGAGGACACTGTGGCTTGCCATATGCTCAATCCTCCACGATGCTCTGGAGGCAGCAGCCCTGTTCAGTGGCTGTCTGGCAGAGGTGGCACAAGTTGGTTGGTGATGGCCCCATCATGGCTGGGTTGGGAAGGGGCTGGGTGGTCATGCAGGCTTAAGTGGCTCTGCCACCAGCTGCTGAGTATTGCAGCCACTTGTCCCTTTTCACCTGCTCTGTCCATCATCCTACAAACCCACGAGGCCCTGCTGGCTTCTGGGGCTGGCCAGGATAAGGCAGGGACTCAGAAGTGCTTTGTAGGTGTGGGAGGACATTTCCTTGCTCTCAGCACACACCTGTCCAGATGTGCTCTAGATTTTGCATTTTCAGTCTCCTGCAGGGATTTCCTTCCTTCTGGGTCTCTGATTTTGATCCCACTGCTGTTCCCCCCCACCCATGAGAGCTGGTAGACAGGGAGCTGTCAGGCTGAACACAAGCCCGGGGAGGTCTTCTCTATTATTGTAGGGCTGCGCTGGTTTTCATCTGCTTTCTTATCTGTTTATAAGCCTTGCTGACTTAGAGTTGTCCTTTTCTCCACCCCCACCACACCCACACCCCGGCTCATTCTGATATTTAGCATTACAATGGGGGAAATTCTTAAAAATTTGCTAAAAAGATGCCTTTTGGTGTGCAAAGGAGCTATGGAGTATGTGAGCAGAATGAATTTTAAAAAGTAGTGGTGGCTGATCAGGAGGTGGTTGTTTACCTGGAAGTCGAGAGTTAAGGGTGTGATCATAAAGCAGCAATGCTGCTAGGGTGCTGGGGAACAGGCAATACAGCTCCAAGCTATTTATACTATAGGTGTCCTGGAGCCACATTGCTTCTCCTTGAAAACTCCTTCCAGATTGCTTGTTTCACCAGACTCCTCGTCAGCAGAGCCAAACTACGATGTTCTGCACCAGGCATGTAGGGGTGCAACTGGAGAGGTCTCTCCATCATGACTCTAACCACCAGCAGCAGTTTTGGACATAATGGTGGTCCCCTCTCAGCATGTGTATAAGCAATGTTAGACGCCCAGTACTGGCAAGGCTGTTGTTGTTTTTTAAGTCTTGTGGTACTCCTTGTACGTGAAGAAATATCCTGGCTTTGAGAATCTGAAGACTGGCAAAGCTAAGAGTAGAGTAAGGTTATTTCATTTTAACTGAATCAGAAACAAGGCCATTTGGGGGGAGGAGGGTTTCTGTTCCATACCAAAGTTTGGCTGTGGTTTGTGCATGCATGGATGAACCAGGGCTGAGTTCTTCCCACAAGCTGTCCTACCCATGAAGTGCATCTCCAGCTTTAAGTCAAATCTGAACTATTTCAGGGGTTTTCCAGAGTTTCACAGTGAGATCCAAACAAATCCATTGGAACCTGCCACTGAAAGCAAAACCAATCAAGAGATACCAAAGAATTAGTCGTGATAGGACCCCAAGTTGCTACTGATTTTTTGGGTTCTTCATGTTGCTGGTGACAGACTGTGGGTTGCAGAGCAGGAAAGCAGGTGGGGAGCAGGGGGGTGGCCGGAGGAATGACTTTTTAACATGCAAATAAGGATGAAAACTTTCCTCAAATTATCTACCTTTGATTTTTGAGAGAAACTGGGGGTGGTGGGGTGCGTGTGCAGAAAGCAATGGCTTCCTGTGCAAAACAGTTTTCTATAATTGCAAAAGTTGGGCACACCCTTGGTTTCCAAGCATTTTGTGAGGAGCAGCAGCGTAAAAACTGTGCAAGGAGTAAACCTAGGCACAAGGCAACAGTGGTGAAGGCAAAAGCTGATTGTATTTCTCCTGCTTTGACACCCCAGAAACCACCTACAGAAATTCTATGGAGGAGGAAGAGATGGGGTCACTGTGTCCTACCAAATGCAGACACACAGATGCATTGGTGTGCCATTGTAGGTATACCCCATTTTCCAATGCTACTTTGCTACCCTGTGCCTATGATCCACCTCCCCTCTGCCAGGGAGGTGGACGTGGTGTGGCGGCAGCAGCCTCGGTGTGTAACGCAGGCGCTGACCTTTCCCACAAACGCGTTTCTCCATGGCTCTCAGGACATCTGCTGGCCCTGGAGAGTCTTGAAACAATGCGGGTTTCCTGGCCCTCTGTGGTTTTTCCTCTGATAGGAAAATATATGCTAGAATATCTGCACTGTTTTCCAGTTGCTTTGTCCTAGTGTTAGCACGTGTGCGTTATGTCTGCAAGGGAGCCTGTAACAGTGGAAAGTCATGGTGAAAATAAGATGATTTAGGGGGACGCACGTAGAGACAAGCTATCTTGCTTCAGAGTGATGCCCTGTGTGGAGGGAGGTTTCTGCACAGCAGGAGTTAATCCTGCTGTGCTTCTCAGGTGAGTTGGGCAGGTTTCTCTCAACAGTGGGTCGTCTCAGTTGTGGGGTTTTTTTAAACTCTCTTCTCTTGCCAGTCTCTACACTTGTACCATACCCCTTCCAACACCACTAGTAGTCTGACCTGCTGCAGACCATTGCCTTCCACCCCCATATTTTCCTGAGCTCAATAACATATTTGATGAAACTTTATCACTGAGACAGACATCTGTTTTGAAAATGGTACTGGCAGAGCTATTGCTCTGCTTGCTAGCCTGTGCCCGTCACGGGATACCCCGTGTCAGCCTGACTTCAGTACCACAGGCAACTTTTCTGCTGCTGTTCATCACACTTTTTAGACCATTTTCCTCCTGCAAAGACACACACATTCCATAATCTAGTCACTTCTTACTGAACTAAGAAAATCAAATGCATTAAATTCCACTATAAGGCAGCTTCTGCAGCTGCTGAATCACATTTGTGGGTTGTGTTTTTTTTACACCCTCTCCAATTTTTCAATATCCTTTTACAAATATAAACCGGGACTGGACAAAGTATTTCAGTATTCAGTCTTTCCAAAGCTGTGTACACAGTTAAAATCATGATAGGATATTTTTTAATTGTTTTAAAACCCCATGGTCTATAAATGGTACCATTTAGCATTCTTTCTTAATATGGTTCCTTCTGCTACCTCAAACATACTGACTAAATCCTTTCCCCTAAAACATTACTGTCTGAGGTTTGATTAAAGCTGTGAAGAATGTGTGTGAAAATTGTTCTGGTAAGTGATTGTTCATGGGAGCTGGGAATTATCACTGTTTACATTTTCTTAAAATTTCCCCGAAAGGTTTGATGTGCACTATGGAGAACTTGATTTTCTACAGGAGCCAGCTGAGTCAAGCGGCTGTGGGCAGGAGGAGGAGGCGCAGGATGGAGTTTTAAGGCAGATCTCTCTACAACTGCAAGAGGGAATATTTTTAAACGCAGACAATTGCCCGTGCGCTGGTGCTCCCCGATAGGAACAGATGGAGGTTAAAACCCAACCACGCTGTTTCTTTGCGGCTGGTGTCTCGCAGGGCATCCTCTGGCTGGTGTGTGACTGACTGGGAAGAAGCGGGATTTCATGTTCGCTACTACAAGCCCATTCATTTAGTAACACTATCTGTGATCCTCTTTGAAATCCCCAAAGCAACTGTTAATAGCTGGGTCCCAGGAAAAGCGATACGGCAGGACCAGCCCGCGGGGAGGCCAGTTGCCTAGCATTGTGCTCGCTGTTGTGAAACAGTTGGCCGGGCCGTCAGACTTGCTCAGCTAAATGAATTAAGTAATCGCACAGCCCTGCAGAGAATATTAGTGAGGAATTTCCATATTGCAGCTCTTGATATTCCCGCCTCTCAGCCCTGTTACCACAAATACAAGGCTTTGGCTGAGCAGGCAGTAATTTGATATTAAATGAGGTTCTTATTAAGCAGATGCAATGAACTAGGGCAGAGTTTTATGTTGCGTTTGTCAACTAAATGCTTTTTATTAGCATTCATTAGGATGAGGGATAACTGAGTGCAGGGTATTCTTTAGCCAAAGCTTGACCCTTCGGAGAGAGGATAATTAAGCAACTAAGAGCTTGGGAATAGGAGCTAGGCCACACATGGCAAATGTACAGCAACTCGCTCTCTCCCTCTTCTGGGAACCACCTCTGCAAAAGAGGTCGTGAGGAAACTTGGGGGATGGCCTGCTTTGCCTGGGGATGAAACTCTTCCTTGTCTCATTCTCCAGGTGTTAATTTGACAAATCACAAAGGCCTCTTGGAAAGTAAACCGTTTGCACAGACACACGTTGCTCTTTCTTTCGGATAAGGCGTATCGGGCTGTCAGCCATGAAAACAATGGTGGTTTTTTTTGTTTGGATCATGAAGCTTCTTAGCTTCTTAGGTGGTATAAGAAAAGATAAAAGCTCTGACTTAATTCTGGCCTGTTAAAAAATGTTCACAAACATATATTTGTCATGTTTGTCAAAGTTGGCTCCACTAGTGTGGCAATGGCCATGTCAGGAGCTTCCCAACAGGGATGTCTCTGCTTCATAAGGGAAATGGAGCCAAGAACTGGTGGAAAAGCCACACAGAAACCAGAGGGTGCCTCTCTGCTAGCCCAGGCTGGTTTTGTAACAGTAGGCTGTGGACTGTATTATCCAGCTTGCTTTCGTCCTGTTTAGATTTCTCTGTGTTAAGCTTTGTCTCCATTGCTCCTTATCCTGTGCACAAGGGTCAATGCATTGTTCTGCCTCCTCTCTGCGCACTTTCATCCCTCACTATTGGATGCCCTAGGCCCTTTATCCATGAGATGGTTCATGCGTTTGTGTCAAGCTGGGTTTGGGGTTTTTTTTTTCCTGTCTTAGTTTTCTGTTATCTGACAGGGTGCAGCAAAAAAGGAGAGTGATAATTTTATGAGAACTCCCAATGGTTGGTATGCATGTGACTTTTGTGGTGGGTGGGTGGCTTGTGTCTTGTTTGCAGTGAACTGAAAAGTCTCACTTTCTGGCCTGGACTTTCTGGTCCTTTTGAACTTAAAAACATCTCCAAAGCCAAATTGTTTTGGAGGGAATAGAATTCGGCCAATGCTGAGGCCTTGGCAAAGCTCTCCTCCTAAACAAATGTGGTGATAAGTTGACCGTTTTAAGTTCTCATGAGTCCTGATAAAGATTCATAAGTACCTACTGGTGGTGGCCCTCTGTCTAGGCCATTCCCTAGCTCTGTGAAGACAGTCCGCAAGTGGACATCAGGGTCTTCTGCTTCTCCAAAACTGAAGCATGGGTTCCACCTGTGAAGTGATTATATGTATCCAGGTCAGGGATCTGGGTATATTCCCCTTTTTTAAAAAAAGGACGGATGAAGGTTTTGAGTAGAGCAAGGGCACAAATACAGCCCTGCACTAGCAAGCCATCAGGTCTGCCTGTAATGTTGGTCCTTGCAACCACAATCGTAAGGCAGCTGTCATTGTGGGGGAGGAGAGGAATAAAAGGGAAGAAATCATTCAGTGGGAGGTGCCCTTCTGGTTGGAGTTAGAGGAACCTATTCTTTTCCCCAACCATGGGAAAGGAAATGTCTTGATTTAGAGGATGAGTGAAGGCCACACCTGCAGCGGAGATGTGACAAGAGTTGTGTGGAGTCAAACCCACTCCCTAAGTAACCCTGGATTGGCATGTAAAAGTGTCCCTGGGCTTTATTTTCCACTCCCGCTGCTCATACCCCCTTGCAGTTTCCAGGACCTGGCAGAGGTAGCTGCTTGCATCCCACCAGCTGGTGTGTGTGAACCTGGAGGTAGACCTGGCTCTCCCACTGCAGCCATCATGCTGCTTGGACCTCCAGCTGTGCGCATAGGACTGCCTGTATCTTTGGCAACATATATGCAGACACAGAACTGGGCACATAGATATTTGAAGACTTTTTCCTTGAGGGAAAAGGTTTCCTTATTTTTTTTCTGTTCTAATTCACTAATAAAAATCAAACACAACTGTACTCACAAGGGCAGCTTGGATTGTGTACAAAGACGTAAGGTATGTGTGAGAGGGGCAACGAACCAAGCACTGAAAACTAAATCTTCAGTGGTAAATTACTAAAACCATACGGTTTGGGCTGCAAGGGTTTTTTTGGCTTGAGGCATTCTTTTAACTTACGCAGACGCAAGGAGTGGTCCAGCATTACCTCTTCATCCCTGTTCAGCACTTGATCTTTCAGCAAGCCCTGACTTGATAGTCTCCTAGTACAATTGTTAGCAGTTGTGTTTGCTTTATTACTTCAATGCAGAACAAGGGTTTTCCTATTGGAGATTCTTGTTTGAGCTGCATTGCCTGGCTTCGTGGTGGTCACAGGTGGTCAGTTGTTTTCCTTTTGGGCAATGTAATAATAATCAGAGGAAGTACTTGAAGCCGTGGAGCCCTCCCAAAGGGAAAAGAGCAGAAAGGTAGCACATGAACCAGGAAGGAGAATTTTGGAAAACAAACGGGAAAAATTTTTCTTTATCAGGCTGTGGAGCTTTTCTAGGTGATAAGTATTCCTATGAAACCTGGTCACATGTGCACTTTATTACCTTATAGTTGACTAAAAGAGGAAAGTTTCGATGCAATCTTCATTTGTGCACATCTCTTTGTGAAGCTTTAGGCAGATTGCTTGATTCTGTCTGCCTGAGGCCTCTGATTCCCTGTCACCCTCATGTTCATCGCTTACAAAATGTATTGATCTCAGCGCATCCATGAGCAGAACATTTCCAAGTGTTATCATGGCTAATGGCACAGAGCAGAAACGTATTTGGAAAGCCCTGTGAGCATGGTTCTCATCAGAAACTTGTGTGACATGTTTCATTTGGTCAGAGCTGCAAGATTCCCTATCAAGCTTTAAAATAAATAAGTTTTAAAATTCTGTCTGTCTTAAAATATGCCCCTGCTGGCATGAATACTCTAGAGCGAGAGGTTAAAGCTTGTCTTCCCAAGTTATCTATGCCAGTGAATAGTTGCCTTCTGAAAGTTCATGGAGAGCAAACACTAAAGGGTCAGAAGCACATCTGAACTGAATTCAGTCTTAAAGTTTGAATGGTTATCCATGGAAAGTTTGTGGTATTTGCCCAGCTCCTGCAAAAAAAGCTGCCTTAAATTCATCGCTAATTTGCTTTTTAATATTTCTCTTTCTGTATGTGATTTCCCTACTGCCTTTCTCCTTGGTACCCCTCCTAAAAGTTTATCCTCTTCTATGACAGTGGTGCTAAAATACTGAGGTGACAAAACTGGACAGCCCTTGGTTTTCCACTTTCAAGTGCTCTCTGTGGGTAGGGAACACCACAGCCTACACTGTTTTGATAGCTGCTAGGTTACATTACCTGTCTATCCCCTGGCATTGTAGTAGTAACCTGGCAGGTCAGCTATTTCAATGCTATTTCACTTCGCTACCTGGCACCAGCCGTACAGCGTTTTTATATACTGAATTATTTATGGACTCATAATTATTTAGCATCAATATGTCAACGTTACAATGCCCCTGTTGGCCATAAAGGAGCAAAATCTTTCTTTAATTAAAATTACATGGTCCGTGTCAACTTTCCTTGGACCCAATCTTTTAAAACTGAGTTGGGAGTTTGAATTCCAAACCAAATACCTGTGTTTTAAGCAAAGACTAAATACAGAGCTTTCTTTCAGCAAGACTGGTCTTGGAAGCCAATAATTTTATGTGTTTTAGGGAGGTTTATGTTATACTGGGGAGTTTACAATGGACTTCATTGAACTGTAGACCACAGTGGCAGTATTTTTTTTATAAGCAGCTTCTAATAAGGAGGAAGCAGCGTATAATTCAGACTGTCAGTGTTCCTGTCTAAAGACAAAAGCTTAAGATGCCTCAATGATGGCTTGAAAAACTGGTGAATCTTGAGAGCAAGCTGGTAATGAAGGTAGTAAATGTGTTTGTTTTAAGTAATGCGCGGCTATCCTTTTCGAAAAGATATTGCATCATTTGGCATTGTAGAAATATACTGAACCACCATATAATTTAATTACATGACCACCCTGCAAGTTCCATGAGCCAAACTCAATCCTGGCATAAGCGGGTGCAAATCCCTCTGGGAATTGCACCCGCTTAAGCCAAAGCTAAATTTGATCCAGTGTTTTTTTTCCCTTCTCCCCGAGAGCTTGAAGGTATGGAGATCCACTTCATACTATGCTGTACTTGGAGCTATTAGCTTTTTTCCACACACAGAGCAACTCTATACTTGATGCTGAACTGACTTTTGTCACAGTTTTTGGAAGGAAAACAAACAAAAAAAGTCTTTTGAATGCAATATACAAAGGTGGTAGTTAAGTATTTAAGGTTATCAAAACTAAAAAGTAGACTCCATCATTTTCTAGGTCACATCTGCCATGGAAACAATGTCCAAGAGAGATGGCACTTTGTAGAGAGGGACCAGTACAGATCAACCATCTACTCTATGTTTAACAAGACTTCTCACTTGATGACATGCCTATGATACATAGCTTTCCATCTGATGTTTGGAGAAGTAATTGAGTCTGTATTTGTTTAGGGTCTTTACTTTATTCAAGGTGTGAGGCTGCCACTCTCACTTGAAACCGGTCTTGACTTCTTGAGCAGTCTCCTTTGACAGGAAAAATAAAAATAATTCTCAAAGAAACTTCCCACGTGCTCTGTGCATGTGCCATACAGCTCCCCCAGTAACTCTTTTTTTCCCTTACCTTGTTATGCCTGCAGGCTGACTCAATCTTTAAGATTTCTCTTAAAGAACTCTAGAAGGCGGCTTTCCCCATGGAGAAAAAGACATCTCAGTATAAATAAGAATAATAAAATCTTTGGGAGATGGGTCTGCTGAAGGAGAATATTTTTATTGTCTGTCTTTTAAGCTAAAAAAAACTCTACCTAGCTAAGGTTAACTGTTTGCTGTACGTGAATGTGTGCAGTCCCACAGAGACCAGAGGTGGGATGGATCAGTGTAGAAGGTGCAGAGAAGTTGATTCAAAGTATTCAGGTTTGCAAGACATCTTGAATAACTTTGGCTCACTCTGATCAGCCTCAGTGAGATAGCACGTGCATGCCAGACAGAAGGACATAACCCTGACTTTCTCATTTCCAGAACTTTATTGTAAACATTTGACTGAGATGGAAACCCAGCAAGACTATACATATGATGTCTTCTGAGAGCAAGAACTAGTGTCAGGAGAAGCCTTGTTCTCTCCAAACACTGAGAAACAGGAATCACTACTGAGTACAGAGGCAATGAAAGGCAAAAGCTACATCAAACAAGTACCCAAAGTTTAAAAAATAGGCACGTAGTCATGACCTTCCTACAGTTACACAGACATGTGCACGCACACATCAGCCCTTAACTTCATTGGGAGTTGCTCACATGTGTCTTTGGACAGATCTTGTCCCTAAACTGATTTATGTCCAAAGGAAACTTGGGCTCCGATTCAGGTTCAAATCAGGTTCAGCGTGGAAAATCCTGAACTTGGAGCCAGACCCTAAAGCAGCCCTTCAAAGAGGCAAACAAACAGACCAGACCAGCTTTTCTCCCTAGCTAGAGCTCTCTAGCCTTGTGCTCGGGTCTAGCACACCCCTCTGCCTCCCTCCGAACTGAAACACAATTATTTTTAAAGGGATCTTTATTCCACCCAGGAGAATACAGTGCAGGCAATTGGCTAGTGATGGTGCCTTGGAGCTCAGCCACCTGGGGCAAGTGTGAGACTGCACATGGAGGGAAAAGGAGAAAGCAGCAAGTGACGAAGAGACCCTTTTGCTGCAAGAGCCTGGGAGACTCATCCCAGAGACTCCCAGAGGTTTAAATCTCTTCTGCTTAAAGGGGCCAATACCATGTTGTTTTTACTGAATAGGCTGCTGCTGTTGGTTAATTTGGTTTTTTTTTTGTTTGTTTTGCTTTGCTATTTTTAACACATGTAGATGTCGTCATGCACTTATTTCAGTATTGCCTGTCCTGCTGACAGTGGGGAATGAACTTCTGTGGTGATTGCGCATGACTGGGCAAAGATTGGACTTTGGGAAAAAAGGTCAAACAAATGTGACCTGTCCTTTTCCTGACAAAATAGTGAAGGTGCTTAGGTTAGACTTCTCTGCTTCTCTTCCTGGAGCGTGTTGCTCACTCTTGGTGAAAACTGTTAAGTAATGAAACTAAAATGCAGTGTGCTGTGACAACTAAGATCATCCAGTTAAAACTCATCCTACTGCAAACTCCAGCCCAATCTGTTTAGAGACGGGCCAACCAAATAAACATGAGCTGCAGTACAGCCAATTGCCTGTCACTGAGGAGTCATGTCAATCTCGTACCCAGGATCACTGGTACCTTCACCTTGGGTTCAAAGGCACAGCCACCAGTCTGACATCCACCCAGGATATCAGCAAGCACAATCTTGTTTTGGAAAATATATTTTTATATTTGTCAAACAAGATCTTGCAAGAGTTCCATTCAACAGTTGGGCTTTTGTGTTTGGGTTTTTTTTGTTGTTGTGTGGTGGTTTTTTGTTGTTGGTGTTTTGGTGTTTTTTTTTTTTTACTTTGGCTTATAGGCACTGTTCAGACTGAAAAATAATTTTGAAAACTTAATGAAAAGGGACATGTATCCTCACCAGAGGTGTGTAGCATTTGGAAGCATATCGCTCCTGTGCTTCTGAACATGGCTATGGTTAATCTATCTATTGATTTCCAAACATTTGCACCCCTTGAAGCTGACCTGTTTTGAAAGAGAGCAACCGCCTGTAATACCTATTTGACAACAGGACTTGAAGGATTTCTGATAGCCAAACTGTGCTTTTCCCAGCTGCCTACAAATGCCATGGAGTAAATCTTTGTTAAAGGTCACTCTCATAAAACATATTTAGGTTTTTTAAAAGGTTCTCATCCTTCTGTGAGAAGTATATGAGCAGCTTGACTACATAGTATTCCCAAATTTTCAATGTTCCTATCATTTCAAAGAGGCATTTTCCATCAATTAGTTTGAGTTCCCATTTTTCTATACTCTTATTTTAGCTACAATCTGAGCGCTACCTATTATGCAGGAGTGCATCTGGGTGTTTCTTAAATAGTTGGAATTTTAAATCTCACCATTTTCTTAATCTCTACTTTCTCAATTTCAAGGGGTAGGAGACCATCAAAAATTATTTTGNCTGCAATATCTGCGTGCTTCATGCTCTAAAAGTGATAGAGTTGGGGGAAGCTCATTTTCTCCCTGACTTGGGCATGGACCTTTCTTCAGAGAGATACTTCCAGCGAGGTGCTAATGGGAGCTGACTGTGGGATTGATTTGTGATGCTGGCATCCACCTGTCAGGAATGATGACAGATGCGTCAGCTTGTTTTATTTTAGCTGTTAACAGGGAGAGCAGCTTCTTTAAATAGCCCTAAAGTAGCAAGTAAAACTATTACCAAAATCAAAAGCAATTGCCAAAGTGTCTCTCTATTTATACAGCTGGAATACTTTAACTTAGTATCAGTGCTACATAGCTGCATAATTAGCAAATTTTAATAGATAAGTTAGAGGGAATGACTTGGTAAAAGTATTAAGGAAAACTCAAGCTGCTGAGTTGTACGAGATCTTCATTAACTTCATTTGGTTTAGCTCTTAGCATCTTCTGCTGAAGAATGTATATCTGTTGCCATGATCATGCAGATTATCCTGGGACTTTGTCTATGGGCTGCCTTTTACTGTTGTGGTTGGATTCCCATAAAATCAGAGTTCTACTGAGACTGATGCTGTCCAAATTTCTGAGGAGGTGTTATCCTTACTCTTAAGTGCTCGCAGTCCAAATATCTGGCATGGAAATGAGAGGCAAAGATACCTTTTGCAGATAATACTCAGCTAAAAGCAGGGCTGGGATGAAAGCTGTAGCCTCCTGACTCCCTTCCCACATCCTATCTGTTTGCATAGTCAGCTCTTAAGGCAGTGAACTGACTCCCTTTCTCAAGGACTACTACAAGAAAGGGCAAATGTTCAAATCAAAACGACTCATTCCCATTTACGAGTCGGGGGAAGAGGGGAAATGAAGCATTAGGCATTTGCAACTGATGCCCAGGCAACGTGGAGAAAAGGGATCTAGGAGCCGGTTCTAGACTTTACTGCAAGACATCCTCTGCCAAAAGCGGCCCTGCTTGCAGTCTTCTGGTAGCTGCCCACGCGTGGTGCAAAGCTGTCTTTGCCTGCTAGAGACATCGTCAGCCCAGAAGCAGATGCGGCTGCAGGCGACAGGAGCTCCTGGCTCTGCTCTGAGTCTTAAATACTTAACCAGGGCGCCACTCTGCCTATCGCACGCTGCCTGAGCGATTCGGAGGGGCTGGACCTGCAAATTGGTTCACAAAGCAGAAGAGGTTTTCAAAAGCACCAAGGGGCACTTAAGCAGTTACCTTTCAGCAACACCTTTGAAAATGTCTCTTAACAAAGCCGTAACTTCACAAAGGCACCAGGCGAGTTTCAGTTTGGAGCCTGCCCCCTGTTCAGCAGCACAGGGTGTTTTGCTAAAAAGCCACCCACCATTTCAGACGCAATGCTGCAACCTCTCAACTCAATGAATAATGTTTAACAGCGTGAATTTTATTATTTTGGCTTTGAAGGTCCCACAAGGCTCCAAGTTCGTAGACAAAACCTCCCAAAATACCCAGTGAAAGTGCAAAAACAGAATTATCTTTGCATCCAGTGCACCCCTGAAATTTACTGACTGTTTATATTGCTAACTACTACTGCTGGGAGGAGTCCTATAAATAACCTTGACAATGTGTGGGGTTTAGGGAGAAAAGCATTGCGTGAATAACGGTCCATTTGTAGCCTAGAGGCTATGTGAGATCTCCGCTTGCTATTCCTTACTGTGTTTATTCAGAAGAAACTACTTCCAAGAACTGGGTAAAAGAAAGCAGGGTACATTCTCTTTAATGCTGAGATGAAGGGTGGTCAAGCTTTTTGTTATGTAGACAGGGGCTGGATGTTAATAAATCTTCCATGCCAGCAAGCTTCAGTCCCAAACCCTGGAAGATTATTTGTGGTGCACGTGTCATTTTGGAGGAATACAGGAGAGATACACCAATTTCTCCATATACAGTAGATCCTTCACTCTAGCAGCCCACATGCTTTCCTGAAATAGTCCCATGTGGCTTTGATTATAATTCTTGTGTGACTTCTGGTTAAAGACTAGCTTGTCAACATGACCAGGCTACCTCAAACAGATCTAACTGTATTTTTTTTTCCCCATAAGAGAGGCAGCCAAGGGAGGAATGAAGATGATACAGACGAGTACTATGTTCTTTTGAGGTTTTTTTCCCTGCACCTCTGAGTAGAGACACCACAGTAAGGAAGACAACTTGGAGTTAAAATACACAGAGATGGAAAAATGAAGGATTCCCTACTAAACTCACCTATACTTTTATAACTGCTTTTTTTAAAAAAAACAAGGCGTCCATGGCTCTGTTTGCTCCCTTAATTTTACGTCCAGTCTCTCTTTTCGTTTTTTAATCTTCTCAGCAAAATTAACTAGCGATGGTGTACAGCAAGCTTTTGTCTTTCTGACATGTCCAGATCTACAAGCATGATCTCAGTAAACACTGAAGTGGGATAACTGACCTGAACATGCTGTCACGCAATGAGCAAGTACCTGTATTGCCATGGTATCTCTTCTGGGTTTTTAATTTGTTCCCCTTGTGTTGAGGTTTAAATGCAGACACTTCCAGCTGATTCCCAGGGTTATCCTCCACTAATGAGTTATTTTTATATAGAAAATTCACTTGGAAACATTTTAATTTCACGTGCTTAACCACAAGCATGTAATACGACGGCTTACAAGAGCTGAGCCCAACAATGTGTTTATCCCTTTTCTTCCATGTGCCTCTGGCGGTCTCCTGCCTTCTTCCAGATCCTTGTTTGTTTGCGGAGATGGGCTCAAGGAGTCCAACCTGCCTGGAAGATTAGTGTGACTTCAACCCCAGGCCACCTTTGATTTTTCAGATCCAACCTCAGCTGACTCTTCACCTCTTGAAACACAGCAAACTGAGAGAAAGGCTTGTTCATCAAATCTCCCAAAATGCTAATAAGGCAAGTGACTGTCTAAAAGGACGGGGGAACCTTTCACATGGCTGCAGCTACCCAGTCAGTTTTGACTGACAGAGGAGAGGAGGGGTACGTGAATGGAAGGAAGACGCGTTTGACCACAATTAACCTTCTGGCTCCATCATAAGGCAGAGAGCACCTGCAAAACCACCTGCTAAATTCTGGTCGCGTGTTCTCCCTTTTTGCCCAGATGGCAAAGGGTCGGGCAGAGCATAGCTGGAGGTCTGTGGTGGAAACTGCCTCAGTGATGTGTGTAGTCACTAAACAGCACAAAATAGATAACTGACTGGCTGTGGGTGCTCTGTCCGGTGTATCCCCTGCACGAGATGGGGTTGGGGGTCCCAAAATGTAGGTCGTGTCCTGCCATTACATACTGAGCAACCACCCACAAGCCATCACGCACTGGCCTGTCTTGGTTCAAGGCCTGGGGTGCTACTGAAACAGGAGTGATTATTACAGTCCAACCTCTGGATCTGCACAGAGCCTGGGAAGCTGGATATTGGATGTCTTTACATCCCAACTCCTATTTTAAGTTACTTCCTTTTTATAGCATAATTTCCAGGTGGGGGGATGTATTTCTGTACATCGAGTCTCCTGTTTTTCTTCCTTGATAAGAGCTTTAAATAGCAACATAAGAATTGTCAGAGGGTAGCTCTTTTAATTATTTAGAATTTTTTTTGTACATAACTCGGACAACTCGTCACCTTGGAGCACCCCTCGGGCCATGGGCTGAGCTGGGTGGTGAGACTCGGTCTCAGCCCTGCAGGGGGGCCCCCAGTTCCTCTGGCATCGCCTTGTTCTTGTGCCACCTTCCCAAGCTGGAGAGAGTTGCCTTCATGGGTGTGACCAAGCAAACCTGAGCTGTAGGCTGAGACCACGTGACTCCCCGTGTGGATAACAGTAATCTGTGCCCTATCCCTCATCTTCAAAACATTAAAAATGTTTTGAATCCCTCATCTTCAAAACTTTAGAATCTTACAAGCATTAAAACATCAAAACAAAAAAAAACCTCAGCACTGGGAATTTACAGGAGCTGTGTTAGGGCAAAAGAGAATCTGTATGTTTGGATTAAGCCCTCTCTTTCCTCCCCTTTGAAAGGGAGAGCCTGCAGTGTGTCAGCCTAGATTTCAATACCTTCAGGTCTTTACAAAGAAACAGAACGCTGCAATGAAAAATACGCCAGGCTCTAATTTTGGCCTGATGCAGTCTATATCATCTCGCTCGGGCTGTTGAGAAGAGGGTATGATTTTACTTGGATATATGCCACATCTCACTGTTGGCCCTATCAATCAATCTGGCTCTTAATTATCATCACCTTTCCTGTTGAGGAATGATTTTTATCTAATGATATCGTTAGCCAAGGCCCATCCTCTCTTCTGCCATGTCCACCTGAAGTCCTTGCAGAAACAAGTAAGGAACGTATTTTTCTTTTTCTCTGTTTTTACTCTTACCCAAATCTGCCTTTTCTTTTTCCCCTTTCATTGCAGATAGGATAAGCAGCAGCACTGTTTCAGAATGTCTTTGTTCTGCTGTAGTAATCGGGTGCTTTGGACATAGGTGTCCTTATTTGTTTAGTCTCTTTATCAAGCTATGTTCCACAATGCATACTGGTCCGAGGGCTGGTTTTCATTGTTAAGGGTGCTTTCAAATTTTTTTACAAGCATTTCCTTTTTCAGCTTTCAACAAAGATGCTGTAGATATTTCTGTGAATCTCTGTTCTCAGATGTGTGTTGGTTACCCACTTGACTGGCTATACTTCAACCCAAAGGTTTTACAGAAACGTCATTTGTGAAGTTGGCATGGAAAGCAGCCCTCAACTTAAAGTCTATACTGGGGAACAGATTCCCATGGTTGCCTTTTCTTTTCTTTTTTTGCCAAAGACAACCATGAGATCTGTACCTGCAGTGCTTCCCCCTCTGCCCCCCCTTGCAGCTCCACAATGAGACTTTTGTGAGCCAAAAACTTCTGGTAATGCTGCATATTTTAATTAGAAATGTCATTTCCCCTGACCAGTACTAATGAAGCAGATTAAGCGTGATCACTTGCCAGAAAAGCACTGGAGATAGTGGTGGTTCTTTGCACAGGTGGCATACCAGAAGACCTCCTCTGCCAAGCAAAGTAGGTTATATACAGCTGCAGACCTACAGAGCTGGAGGTTGGCTCTTGGTGGGGCATAAAAGAGCTTAAGTTGTATGTCATTTATTTGGCTTTGGGCTTGAATAATTCTGTATTGCTAGAGCAAGGAAGCTGACTATATGCTTTGCATTTGGTATGGGGGTTTATGTATGTATTGTACGCACATGGATGGCAAACAGAGACACTGGGTGTCTTTGCATTAGTTGTAGCTACTTGTCTTTCTGTGAACTACAGCTTCATAAACCAGTGCTGAAAAAGTCCCAGTATGTGTGGGTGTCTGGGAGCCATAAAGCAACTTTTCTTTCCTGATTCCACTCCCTCTCTTAACACCTCTTTTTGCTGTGGGCCAAGGAAGTAACCATCCATTGTCCTCTAATGTGCCAGTCAGTAGCACGCATCAGGATAGGGGAAGGGAAACCAGCTGCAAGTTTGAGCCCTGTGCTACAAACCCTTTCATTTTGCATTTTCTCAACTGCCAGCTGACCCTACATGCCCTGGCATTGACAGAAGCTCAAGCTAGTCTTTCATGAGACCCAGGTGACAATCATCATCAGCTGAAAAGGAGGGGAGGGTCTCCTGGCAAGCTCCATGCAGACACGGTCACATCTCCTCTCCCCACCATGCTGCCCCAGCAGCCCCACAGCATTACTGGCTTTGATTTAATGTCAGTGAGGATGTGTCAGGTCCTGGGTGCCATTATGGATCTGTGGTGTCTGTACGGGTTGTGTCTTGTAGCAGAGACGTTCCGTGTGATTTCATTAAGACTGAGGATGGCTCTACCCTCAGGCTCTCTGTCTTCTCAGTGCTGCATGTAGAAACTTTCTTCTTTCCTTTGCAGCTAAGAAAACAGCTGCAAACCAACCAAATTTCTGATCCCAAAATATCTTTAAGCCAGGACACTATATAAAGAAAATATATTCCTATTTTAGACTATTTCTCTTGGGAAGGAAAAGGTGAAGGGTTTTATTGCGGTTTTCTTTTTTTCTTTTTTTAGGTAAGAGGAATTAAAATAACGTTATAGAGACTTTCTATAAAGACTAGGAAAAAAGATTGAGACTGGAAAAAGCCAATTGCTGAACCTGGACAGGGGATATGGGAGGAAAAATTTCAAATATAGTACCCCGACTCTTTCTTTGAAGTCTGACAAGTATCTATGACAAAGAATGAATGCAGGAAAATATTTCAGTTGTATTAAACTAGCCATGCAAGAAAAGAAATGCAGCAGACAATTCTTATTGCTTGGAATATAGAAGAAACTGCCAAAGTCAGCAAGCCAAGCAAGGTACATAAATTCTTCAGGGAGCTGAACAATTCATTTTTAGTTGCACTAATAAGCTCTAGGTAGAGTCGTATTTCCTGAGCGTGCATGTGCAGATCTTGTAGGTGACGTGGTTTTTCCTTTGAGCTGGGCAGAGAGCAATTTTCCTGTCCTGCAAAATTTTGAGATTTCAAAACCTGTTCCTTTTCCACCCAGGGAAGAAAGCTGTAGCTTCTCAACACGTTTTGTTAAGAATGAAAAGAAGAGAGAGGGGGAGAGAGAGACAGAGAGAAAAATGCTCTCAGATACCACGTCTTCTCCACCCACCCTTTCTAAGGACTGCCAGCAGTATGATGAGTAGAGCTTCCACTTGCAGGGTTGCTCTTTCCGTGCCTTTCTCCTAGTATTCATGGAAGCGCCCTAAAAAGCGGCTTTGGTTCTTCACTGGTAGGTCTCATTGAGGTGGGTTTCAAAGGGGAACCATCCTGTCCCAGCTTAGTGCCTCAAACCTCAGGTCTTTTGCTGCCCAAATTGTCATTGAAACTGGTGTGCTTATGCAAAAAAGTTGTTTCAATAATTCAGCATTTTTCTTTAAAAAACCCCACATTTTTTATTAAAATCTGAAACTGTTCAATTTTTTATTTTTTCCCATATTTTACTCTCTATCTTTTCTTGAGTGGCCCATATAAAAACAGGAGACTCCAATTGTGTGGACCACTTTGAGCAAGAGTAGCTGTTTACTGCAAGAAGGCACGGACAGGTCACAAATGAATTTTTGTGATATGGATTTCGTTCTACTTTTCATACCTCTTCAATCAAGCTTGCTTTTGTGCTGTATAGCAACACACAACAAAAAAAAAGCCCCTCTTCCTCCCTCTTTCTCATGAGTGTTAAATCTCCCTGTCTGGTGGCCAAGTGCAAGCTACCACATAGCCATGGTTGAAAGCAGCAATGCCCTCAGTAGCTCTGTGGTTTGCTTATCCCACTCTTTATATCCTGTTACATGACCCTGCTGCAATATTCTTTCCCCAGCTTTTTTCCCTTTCTTTCTTCTCAGAGTACTCTCTGAAACAACTCTAATCAGAGAAGACCATGGAAGAAGGGAAAGAGCATCTGCCTGAAGTGCAGCCTAGGTGGTGGACTAGGTGTTGGGACGTGCAAAAGAGTAATGGGATCGGTAGAAAATTGTTGGAATTATATGCCAGGCTTTCAAGTGTGTCTTACAAGTGATTTCTGCTGGTAGGGAGGAGGGAGAACCACAGGAGGAATGATTAGTTTAGGGGGACAGGGTGTTGAGGCCAGGCTTTGAAGATTGGCCTTAATGGATGGTTTAAGTGGTTTTAATGGATGTTGAGGATTTGCTTCAGAGGAGAAGGATTACAAGTGACATTAACTGAGAGTCCAACAGTGTGTTTGGTATGGCTCATTTTGGGGAGTTATTGAGGAGTTTTATTTAAGGATGTAAATATAGAGAAGTGTCAAGAATGGAGACATTTGCCATAGGCTCCTCATATAAATATTTGTGCTGGGAGGATGACCTTCCCTAGCTGCTGTGTAATTGATGACATCCACCGCTGCGAGAGCACTGTGCTAAGCGATTTTGGCACCGGGCTGGGTGCTGTTTGCTCTGCTTTGCACTGACTTGGTAGCAAAGGCCAGAGAGCTACCCTCAGGATCAGGGCTGCTGCACAGGATGCCAAAGCAGGCTGGGCTGTGTGAGCACGCGAAACCAAGGGGTTGTTTAACTGAAGACACTTGGACCACATGCTGCTGCTTGCTGATGAATGCATGTGACTTGGGCATCTCCTACAGGCTGTGAGGTGTGTGTCAGTGTATTTCGTGGTACCGTGACTGGATTTGGTGCTGCCCTGGGCTGGCAAGAGGCATGGCCAGAGAGGCGCATGTGCAAGTGAGGGGATCTCCTCTGAACTATCTCCATTTGCCTATGAATACTCTGGTCTTCCTTGGCAACTGGCTTGCAGCCCCAAAAGATCCAAAAGGCAGCACAGCCCCAGGAAGATGACAGAGGAGTTTCTAGGGGGAGAGAGGACTGTCTCTTCTGCAAAGACCGTGTGATTCACGGTCATCTTGGGCAAAGACAGCACGAGGCTGTGACCTGGGGCACCATCGGGCACGTGTGTGAGAGCAAGCTGTTCAGCTGCCCAGCACCAGCCTTGCGCCTCTACTGCAAGGGAAGCTGCAGGCAAGGACTGACCATGCCAGTGGGGAGGACATCCTGGTGCTGTTGGCCCACGGCCAAACCTGAGTGGCATTGCGAGCACCCAAGAAGCCAGACAGCGAGGGCACAGCATGCAGGGGAAGACACAAATGGGACAGCTGGGACTGCCAGGGTGCAGTGCCTGCTGCCCTCGTTTCTCTGCCAAATATGAAAGTTGAACCGTATTCCTCATGTGACAAATGACCGTTAGACTCCGGCTGTCATAACACTTGTGATGCAGATGGGGGGAGTTGTAACGTACTAAAACTTCCTTGAATTCACTTGTGCTCTGGTTTTATTAACAGTATTTCATAAACAGATTTATGCTAAGGTTTTAATTTTGGTTAGCTTAAAATTTGTTGTTTTCTTTTAAATGCTCTGTTTCATGTTGTTATTTGAGTAAATAAAAGGTTACTTTTGGAAACACCTGAACTTCTCCAGTGAAGGGCCATAACCCAGAGGAGGACACCCTGGCTTTTTCTGAATGGTGGTCAGACACATGGCGGCTTGCTTGGTTTTGTCAGCAGATGGCCATAAAATGAGATGAGCTTTGTGAGCAGCAAATTTTAAAATGCCTTCCTCTGGGCATAAATTGCCATCCTCCAAGCCACCAACCAAAAGTCAGCATGTCCTTTTGGCAAGAAATTAATTCTCTCAAAGCCGGTCTGACAGCCTGAAAGCCTCCTTCTGGCTTCCCCAGGAAGCCTTCCCGGTAGGCTGAAGAAGTCAAGTAACATGAATTAACACTCTGTAGCTGCCATATTAAAAAAAAAAAAAAAAAAGTCTTTTCAGGCAGAGCTGGAACGACTGCTTCCTCATCACATTTAATCTTCTCAAAAATGTGTTGGCCTCTCAAATAAAAGCAGCAGCATCCAATACTCATGACATTTCATGGTTCTTCCACTAAGTAATTTGTATCTTTGCCTACTCCAAGAGAGACACGCTTAAGTCATGACTTGCATTCTTCTTTTTTTTTCTAGTTCTGCAGATCTAAAATGAGTAATTCATTGCTCAGAGGTATGAAGCTAGCATGACTAATCATCTGACATTGAACTTTTTTTTTCCTAAAGACTTGGCTAGTCTGTGCTTAAGAATATCATATGGATGAGATGATCATTTCTGACTCAGTCCATGCAGGTTTTCAATTGTGGTGCTGTAAACACAAGAACTCTGATGAGCAAATTGGCAGGAAAAAGCCAGACTGTCTGAAAGGAAGCAACATTGAGGAGGACAAGCATTAAGCTTTGAAAGAGACTGTTGGGCACGTGCAGTGTGGCTTGTTCCAAATGCATTTCGTAACAGTTTTATTACTCACCTAGAACATGAGACACATAAGGGACTAGCCAACCTATAAAAAAAAAAACCAAACTCAAACCTTTTTTTTTCACGTTATCCATAAGAGAAAACTTGTGTATTAATAAAGTAATAAATCAAAGGTTCTTCCATCAAACTTCTAAGTATTTATCCCTTTTTCATATATTTCTTTAGGAACCCACATTTGCTGGGCAAGCAAGTAACAGGTATAAGGCTGAAAAGAGGGCATAATATTGAATGTAAAGTGAGGGGATGTTTGCTCTTTGCCGTATTTAATGCTGAACTTAGATGCCTACATATAGGGTGCCTGTATAGCCTTCTGGATGTGTCTTTGATCCTGTGGGTACCCAAGTGTTACACCTAAAGGAGGAAGGGAAGGCACGTAGTTGCTCAAGTGCAAAAAAGCAGTCCTAATGGACTAATTTAGGTATCAAGCATACCGTGTTTCTTCTCTTTCTGCCTTGTAAATGGAAGATCTTTCCTCTCCTCTTGTTTGTCTGACACAGGTAAATAAGGCAGGCTTTCGCTGAGCTGGGTCGTCCTTTCACAAGGTGTCTGGATCTGTTCATCCTGTTTCTATACCTGACAGTGCTGCCAATAGAGTCCACCCAAATGTCCTGTATTGCTTCAGTGGATGGTGTAGGGTTTCTGGAATACCTAAAGCTGTACAGAACAGCCAGTCCCAACCTGAGCACTTGCAGAGCAGCCAAAGGGCCAGCAATTGCTTCGTTTTCCTGCTCCAGCAACCTCTGCCTGTAATGCTTTAACAAAAGGCCAGCTGTGGAAATGAGATTCTTTGACAAATAGTACAATTTGTCATTTTGTTTCTCAGCATCTGGTTAACTGGGTGTCTTTTTTTTTCCCTAGACTTTTCCACTGGTGCGAGCATTGCCAGGGCACGGGAAGGTGCTCTTGGCTTCGTGTCAGGAGTGTGAGCAAGGAAGTTTCCCTGCAGGTTTTCTTTTTTTCTTGTGTCTGAGCCTCTGAATATTTAGATGCATCAGTCTTTCATTCATCATCTGCTTCATGGCAAAGTCTGGAAATACGTTAAAGCAAACTGTAATAACTTCTGAGAAATGATTAATTCTGGAACGAATGTGACAAATTTCATCTTGTGTTTGGCTGAACTCCGCCTGAGTGACTAACTGCTCTGGGAGAACTTTCCAATTGTCCCTCTTGAAAGTCAACCTCTTTGAATTAATTCAGCATCCTCTATTTTGATTGAGTATGTGTCAGCTTATTGTTAGTGTGACAGGGAGATATGGGGCTGTTTGTTTTCCTTTTAGTATTATACAAACAAGCTAATTATGACTCATGCACAATACGTGCCCTCAGTGCACGATAAGGGACTTGAATGATAAAGCATTAACTGGACTATGTGCAAGCTTCTCTTGTGGGTTAAACAAGTAGGGACTGAGTAAACAACACACAATACTTTTTCTTCCTCTAACATTTTAGCAATTCCTCCTGTCCTTTCAAATCTTACTTTGTACTGAAATAGAAAGAGATGAAAGAAAAAGTCAATTCCTTTATGCGGTAGGCATCATGATCCTAATCTGAGCTCTCATCCCGACTCTGATGTCTTCTTGCAGATTCCCTGTTTTCAGCTTATTTGCAACATGATTCTTTCCCTGTCCCCAGTACTAAGATTGACTTGACAGCATTTGGAACAAATGTGTATTCTTTCTGTCCTACCACCCTGAATCATGTTACTGTGGCTCTTTCTAATGGGCCAGAAGTTGAGTCTTTCCTGCTATACCCTTGTAAAAGAGAAAATATCAAGGTGTACAATATGTAGAATATTTTGTGAGCCACAAAAGAATCATGTGTTTTCTCTTCTGGAAAAAGCGTTGTTACTTGGTGCTAGTTTCTTTGCTTTTTTCTTGCATCCATTGGACAAAAGCTTTGACCGTGGCAATCCATGTAAGATAACAAACCCACTGCAGGGTGTCTGAGTATATGGAAGAAAAACAACACGGGAACTTGCAGAAAGAACAACCAGGTGCAGATGGAGCTGAAGCAGAAATATTGGTGACAGATGTTCTTCCTGGCCTGCTGGAGGAGTACGCACCAGACAGCATCTTCATCATCCCGCGTGACATCTCCTGCTTTGGAGAAGTGAGACATTACATGATGACTTTTACAACTGTGTAATGCTGCCAGAGGAGGTGAAGTGCTGCTGCACCTCTGCCTGTAAACACCTTCTCCATAGCACCACTGATTGGCAGGGGGACCATAAAGAGAGGGAAGGCTCTTTGAGAAAAACATGCAGCAGAAGATTATGCCGTTGACTTGTGAAGCTTGGCAGCTACCCTCCTTATAAACACCTTCTCCACCGGGCAGTAGATTGTAAATAATGAAGGAACTGAAGGTAATTTGACAAGAGTGGAAGATGAGACACATGTCCACACTTGCAGGAAAAAAAAATTCTGCTACTGCATGTGACATTGTGCAGGGTGCGCTTCACCTTCCTAAAGAGTTGGGGCTTGTTGTACTTCTCTGTACCTTCATTAGCAAATAACGTAGATGCCTTAAGGACAGGGTAACATGCATCTTCCCAAACCCACAAACCTTTCTTCCTTGCTTTCAATCTCTCCGGAGGAGAAGCCAAGTGAAGAAGGCTCTAAGCTTTAAGAAACTTTTGCTGCTATTACTGCTGTAGTTTTTTTGATTCCCTATTGCAAGACAGGTACACACATGCTGCAGTGGGTAACCCAAACTGCTGCTGAAGTACAGAATGTAGATTTATTTTTGGTATGAAAAAGAAGATTCTGACTTTGCTGCTTGAAAGTTAGTCTTTATGAGCATTTGTGTGATGTGACCCTCTGTTTTTCGGTGGATAATATCAGGTGAAATAAGGTTTTTCAAAAAATGATTATAAATTAATATTTGTAGTAACAATCAAGAGGCAGGGATCTGCGCTATGTGCAGTTTCCCTTCTTAGCTCAGAATTCCTCTTGCACTGTTGGAAAAATCTCCTTTGCGCTGATGATCACTCAGTTATTTTGCATGGAGGTGACTGCAGAATGGGTGGACTCTGTGCAAAAAACACCAAGATTAAATTGGCAAAAGACAGCAAAATAAATAAGAGTGCAACATGGCTCGGGCTGCCTTCACTTAGAGCTGGAGCTAAGAACTAAACAAGAAGCTGATGCTTCCACCTCTTCCTATTGCTATTTCAGAACAGGAAAGCCTTTATCAGTGTGCAATCCTTTGCAGATCAGCCTCCATCACAAAGACTGTTTGGAGTTTTCATTTTTCACTGGGATTTTCCCTTTGTAATGAATTTTCAATTTTTAAAATTAATAAGAAGGAATGCTTCATGCATCTCAAAATGAGGCATAGGGTGCTGTAGGCATTTTTGCACTGCTCAACAGTGCTGTTTGAAGATTCAGCAGTAATTTTGAAAAGGAAAGATTAACAGGAATTGTGAGGAATAGACAAAACATTTCATGAATGCCAGAGAAAAACATGGAATATTTTGCCACCAGATTTGGATAATTTTTCAAAATTGCTACTCTTCTCCATACCAAGCAACCGCCCGTAAGGTAAAAAGTCGCTTGGTTGTTAAATAAGGAAAAACTATTTTCCTTGCTCCAAAACAAAAGAACGGTGATAATCAAAATGCTGCCATTTCACCTCGCTGTTAAAAAGGTCATAGTTTTGGCTGGAGACCACGTTGCAAAGCAATCTGCTTTGTCACTTGAATAGGTTGGCTTGGATCGTGAAAAATCCTAAACTGGGGCAGTAGAGAGAAAAAGGGAGAGAGTGTTACAGCCTGGGAAAGGAACAGAGATTTAATAACACTCATTGCTTGTTTGTACAGCATTAAGGCAAAAAAGAGAAAACAGAGCCCCTTCCAGGATCCCCACGCTCGCTTGGAAGGCATTTCCACAAGCCTAGTTGTGCTTTTCTGTTGTGCCGGTCCTGACCAGTGTGAACCATACAGCGAGGACGTCGTGCCCGCTTGCCAAGAACAACAGAACGGATGTGCAACACCATGTTAAAATTTACACCAGGCTGACACACACATTCATACTCAGCTGGCTGATCCTCAGGGGCTTGATATGAACGCTGTCTATGAGGTTAAGTTGTTCTCAGTGATTTACAAAAAAAACCCCAACCAACCAACCCCCCTTTCCCCCCTCTCCCCCCCCCCAAGCAAAACCCCAAAACAAAACCCAACCTCTTTGGCAGGGGAAGGAGGTGACAGGAGCGTGGAGCGAGAAATGTGCATGTGTGTATGGGTGTGTGGAGCAGAAGGGAATAGCCTGTGGTGTGCTTAGCAGTACGTAGCTGCAGCTGAAGGAGGAGGAAAGCATGATTTCTGCAGGTGGGTCAGAAACTGCTGGGGTTTGCGTTGCAGATGACTTTACCCATGGCTGTCAGTGGTGGGCAGGCTGGTGGTGCCAGTGACCTGCCGGGTCTGGGTGGTGACCAAGACACAAGGAGTTCAGCTCATCTCCACCTTTAAGGGAAAAGGAAGCAGAGGCTTTGTGTCCTCTCCTCTGACAAGGAAAAGTGTGCCAGAGGAGAGGGAGTGACCCAAATCTCCTGCGTTGGCAAAGGCCACAGGCCAGGTGTGTGCTCAGGGCAGATGAGAGGGTGCAATGTTGTCCAAAAAGTTTCTTCATGTGTGAAGACTAAGCTGGGGAATAACAAAAAAGTAAATTATGATGGCCTGAGAAAAGCACTGAGAAGAATGGTGACTGGGAGGAAGGAGGAGGGTTTGTGCCATCATGGTCGTGCCAGGTCCTGGTGCCCTGGTTCAATCAACACCAGTTTCTCTTGAGCCACTGGTACTCATTGGCCTGAGTAAGGAAACCTGTACTTGAAAGGGATCTCCAAAGCACCAGAGCTGAGGGCACATACTGGGACTGGGGACAATGCGGCCCATCCAGCTGGGAGCTGTTGGACGGGGGTGAGGAGAAAAGGGCAGACCTGCACGTGAGGGGAAGAGAGAAAGAATAGACCAAGAGCTCAGGGCTGCAGGTGGGAGAATGAATTATGACAGCAAGATTTGAAGGCGTAAGTCGTTCTGATGTCAACTAGTTTTTAAAGGACACTTTATTCTCTTGGACACATTCGTTTGCATTCTTTCTTTTCCTAGGGGTTTTCTAGCTCTTCTGTAGTCTGGAAAGTTGTTTTTTTTCACCAGGTAAAGAGAGACCTTTCCTGGATTTTACCTGTGTCTTTCTTCAGGGAAAACACAAGCTTTTTTTTTTTTTTTTTTCCTCTCTCTTTTCATTCCTTCTCTGAAATGTACTAAGCTTCTCCTCCTGCTCTCCAGGCAGCTGCCCCTTGGGATAGGAAAAGGAAATTAAACAGCTAATGGTTATGCTTTAATTAGGCTTTATTGGAGTTAACACAGCTTATGCTCTGCATATGTGCTGCAGAGAGTCAGATACTTAAAAAATCCTGTCTTTGCTATTATGAGTTTATGAGAAAGGAAGCCCAAGGAAGATCAATACATCCTCTGTGTAGATTACAAATGGTTCATGACGTATGTCCACAGGAGCTGTTTTTAGTGAGGGTAGTCTAGTTATTATGGATTTGACATGAACTTGGCCTGGTGCCCTGAGGGAATGCAATGTAGGCATAATTTGGTCTTCCTGTAATTGTCTATTTAACTTGGCAATCCAGAGTAATTTTTTCCTGTGAAATGAGACCGAGACGTCACTAAAGCGGCGGTCAGATTAATTAATGAGACATAATAATACTCCTAATAAAAGCTCATGAGCTGAGCCCTCTTCCCTCCCCTTTCCTCTCCTCCCCTGCTGTCCTCCCCCTGCTGAGAATGCAGCTTCCCAGGAATCCATGAGTCACACTTCGTAAAGGAGTTTCTTCTTTAGTTGACGCAAACAATACGGCGGAGAAAAATAATAAGTGCAGAACCATCTGTTTGATGAAGTCCTTGACATTTTATTTCATTTCCCCCTATTGCATATTAAAGGAAGTAAATAGAAAAACATTTGCTAATTATACCACTGTTTACTGATTGCTGGGGCGGCTTTTATTGTATTTATCAGAAGCGCTAGACCGTCCTGCAGTCCCAGCTTCAGCATCCTCCTTTCTGCTTTGTGCGAGAGGAGCACAAGAGCAGCCATAGGTGCTCGGTGAGGCTTTTGAGCCCTTCACCTCAAGCAGCTCGCAAAGGCGTGGAAATGCGCCTCTTCTGTGCAGGAGGGAAAGCTGGGAAAGGTGATGGGACCGCATGGTTTTGGGGTAATGGGCTGAGCTAATGGCAGAGCCTGAAGCTGAGGCTGAAACCTTGCCCCCGAGGCTGGACATTGGGAGGGAATGGTTGCCACTTCTTTTTGCGGGGCCAGGATTTTGTGCCCGGTGTCTTGGCTTTGTGTTTGGGCTCAGAAAGCTTGACAAGTAGGCTGAATGTCAGCATTTTTCTGTGACTTTGATAGTGTGGGCAGCAGCTGTTGTCTGCCATCTTGAAAGAAATCTCCTGAACAGCAGGCCGCTCTCACTACCTCCTTCCCAATGTGTTGGTCCATGTGCTTGTTTCCCTGTCTGGTTCCCTTTGTGTAGGTACAGTTTTTTGGCTTAGAAGTGGTCCTTGGATGGTAGAAGAGATGAACAGTAAAATGCAGAGCCTCATGCCTCGCTCTGTCTGGGATTTGGATTTGGCTAATGGTCAGGGCAAGCCAATGCTATTTGAAAACAAGTTGGTGGCCAAAGGCCAGTTATATTAGGGCAGCTATTTCCTTTGAAAAATCTGAGCTTTTGGCACTCATTAAAAGTCACAGCAATGAATCAAGTGGCTGTGAACTAAAGCGGTTTTTCTCCCACCACACCATGTAAGGCCAGCGCGAGAGCAACTTGGCCTAGCCCATTACTAGGCAGGGAAAGATTTGCAATGCCGAGGAGGACACGGTGACCTTATCTAGGGATGAGGACACTAGGAAATTCAGAAACACCAGCTTGCCTTTGGATGAGAATTCAGTGCTGATGAAAGAATCTATTTCTGGATATTTCCTTGGGTACAAAAGACTTGATGAATTTTCCAGTCCACCATTTGGACAGATTTAACTGATTTTATTACTTATACTTCCATGAAGATTCTATCAGTAGTGCTGGTCCTCCTGATGGGCTGGATGTTTTGACTCTCCTCTCTAACATCAGCTCGTTCAGACAGGTTTATGTTCCCTGCACTGTAAAACTCTCAGTTCAGAACACAAATAGTGGAAGATATATTTCTCCATGGCTCTAACCCATGGTAACACATATGCTAACTTGGCTCCAAGGGGCGTGGATTGCACGTTGGTATGTTCTCTCAAAGATTATCATGAAAGGAGTTGTTTTAAAGCTAGAGGAAGATGGCTATCTGATTGTGAAGGAGATACGCAGAGTTCATACCACCGCTTGAAGCACCCAGCACGTGGAAACTGTTCAATAGAGCAGACCTCAAATGGCAAGAGTCATGTTCCAGACTCCAGGGTAAGAAATCTGGGAAAGGTCAAAACTGACACACTGGCTGGAATCCATTTATTACATTGACTGTTGACTACATGAAATAACATAGCTTATATGAATAACTTCATAAGGCAGTTATATCTTCTGATAAGTAGAAGCGTCCAGTACAGACAATCCTCTATTGGTTTCCAATTAATTTTATTTGGAGGAATCTTGGCGTTTGCAGCAATGTACTTAGCTAGTAGATAAAAGTGCACGTGTGTTTCTTTCTTCATGATATCACTCATTATGTCTGGTGGTCTTTTGTGGCTTTCTGTCTGCAAATCTTTTTTTGAAATATGATTATACATTAAGGGGAAGCAATAGTTAGCTTCTGGTTTGTTATGGCTGCTTTGGAATTTTCTTGAGGATTTTTTTTTTATTTATTATGCTAATAATGTTCTATTGATTCATGGGAAGGAAAACATATCTGCTTCTTGGAGTTACATGTAAGGTCCAACAGTCTCCCCACTATGTTTTCTACTTGTTTCCTGCAGTGATTTAGAACCAAAATGGGGGTTATATGACATAATGATTTCATCCTATATTTCTCATATATAAGAATCTTGATCCAAAATAGGTAAATCTTGGGTATTCAAAGAACTTCCAGTTTCCATACTACAAAACTACAGGCTAGGCCTGCATCAGTGTATCCTGGTAGAGAATGGTCAGGCAGTAAGTCCTGAAGCAGTGTTTTTTTATAAAAGCATTAATAATTAAGCTGTGGAAAGTATGTTTCCACCAGGTTTGCAAAATAGGGAATGGATTCCAGTCACTAAAATATCACAAGTTTATTTCGTCTTATTCTGACTCAGACCACTTCTCACTCCATAAAAATGGCTGTGTAATGTTTGTGTATTTGTGTAATGTCATTGCTAAACCTTCATAAATGACGTCGGATGTGCAGACTTCTCTTTGCTTGCTTCCCCTTGCTGAGGGTGTCCACAATTGCCGACTGATCTGGCAGAGCCCATCTGTCCAGCGTCGTTGGTCACAGACCATTGCTGCAATGATGTCTGAAGCACAAGCACTGAAAAGTGTGTGCTGAATGGGTGCCACCTTGCTGGGTTGACACCAAACCCAGGGAGCTGGAGCTCGGAGAGCTCCAGGACAGACAAAGGATACATCCCATCTCAGCACACCACCCTCCTCAGAAGGATTTTTGACTCCTTTCTGCCCTCAATCTGATCTTTTCCCTATGTCTGGTGGTGTGCCATGGCTGCTCCTGGGATGCCTCCAGCTGAGCAGCAGCGGCTGAAAGATCATGAACCTCTGAATATGTTGTGCCTAAGGGTTTGTTTGAAATTTAAATCTCTCTTACCTTCAGATCGGACCCATGGCATGCTAGAGGTGGATTGACATAAAATTCAAAGCCTGAAGGTAACCCCTGAGAGCCGCCTTTTAGACCGGTCAATATAGAATACTTGCAGCCAATCCAGGTTTGGTTGCAGTTGTGCTAGGAATTAGTACCGCTGCCTAAACTATGGCAATCCCCAACACATTAATAGTTTGGATTTGTTCCTTTCAGTCTCAAGAACTTTTTACTTGGGACGAGACCCAGACGAGACCCAGACCTTGTTCCGACATGTTCAAATGCATCCAAAGGTGTGATAAAAAGGTGAATGAGACACTCAAGGTGACAAGACAGCTGCTCTGATTTTCAGAACGATGTTTTTCTGTGTAAGTGCCTGGGGCTGAGGGCTTTGTGCTACCAAGGGAGACAGCCGATCCCTTCTCTTTGTCATCCATCCCTTACTATTTTATTTATAAGAGCAGCTGTGGCTGCCTGTCAGCTTCGTCGGAGGCAAGGTTTTGTAGAGAGAAGCAGAAGGACGAGGTGCACCCCTGGGTCGTGGGACAGGCAGAGCCGAAGGGGCTGCAGGAGAGGCGAGGAAGAAACGCTGACAGCTTCCCCGCTAGTTGATTAGTAGCGCTGGCGTGCCTTCAGAGGAGGTCAGCCTCCGCTCCCGTGCCCAGCGGAGGAGATCCATGGTCGCTCCCAGCAGAAGGAAGAGGAGGAAGGAAGAGGGCTTTATTCAGCCATGGTAACTCCTCAGGCGCTCTGCAGACCAGCTGGATCCCGCTCGCTGATGGACAAGGGTTATATCATTCCTGCAAAAAATGCTTCGCTTGCATGGGCTTGACTTGGATGCATTGGTGTAGTTCCTGGGTTTGACATTCCTCTGTTTGTGAGGTAACATAAGCAAATACATTCTTTTGATCTTCCATGCAGCTTTGTGATACTATACATGCAGCTCCATGCTTTCTTTCACAGATGTCAGATTCAGCGGCCACATGGGATCTCTGAGAGAGACTGTTTTGTGTGTTTTTAAAGGAAAATTACCCAATTATTTTGATGGAGTTAATGTGGAGATGGTGACCTTTACATTCAAAGCTGTTATGCTGCAAATGTTCTAAATACATTATGTGCTCTGCTAACGCCGCTGACAGGTTCTGCATGATTAATAGTGTTTATAAAGCATGTACAAGAGTTTGGGAAGCCTAGGATAGAAGAACTGGTATGGGATTTATTTTGCACTAAACATGATAAATATACAGTTGGACTTAGAGTATTTTTTTTCTTTCAGAAATGACTTAATGATGGAGGAGAAAATCACTAATTCATTAAATGACCTGTTTAATTTTTCTTGTAAGAAAAATAAAAGCAAAGCATATTGGTAGTGGTTGGTCCAATACGTACATTTAGATTGATCATTTTTAAAGGAAGACTGATGTTTTTAATACATGGTTTTTACTTCAGGACTGGCCTGGTTCCTGCTTCTCTGGAAGGCTGTAGAAACTCTTCCGTCAACTGCACTGGGTTGTGGTATTGCCAGGGGCCACACACAGCTTGGAGGAAATTTCAGGGTGAAGCCTGACATGTAGGTAGCAGAGGCAGGTGTTTAAATAGGGAAAAGGGGATAAGGTTTCCCATTTGTGCTACTGTGAGGATGATGTGAGGCAAGTTATTCAACAAAACAAATAGACAAACACAAGTTGCTCCTGTCTACTTGAGAGACATCTTATAACAAAACCCCACAGCTTGCTCTTCAGCTGTTTTCCACTCTCACAGCACATCCAAGTACAGGATTCTCCTCTTCCCCACCTGGTGCTGTGGCAGGGTTCCCTGCCCTGCCGCGCATGCCGTGCTGTCCTGCACAAAGCCGTGGGCCTGAGCCATGGCTCCAGTTTAAAAACCTGCATGACTCTGAGGACTACTGGGGAGACTTTCCTCATTTCCAGGGGCACAAGCTGAGCAGAAGCAGCCCCTCTCCAGGCAGGTCAGTGCCTTTGGGGAGGCGGGCTCCCAGGGCCCCTGCAGGCAACCACTGAACTCCACGTGGAGGTCTCCTGCATGGAGAGACAGATGGACTGACTTGCTAGTTGGATGCTAAATTGTGATAATGTAATGTTTACAGCCACAAATTTTCAGGCCAAGAAGCAGGATTATTGCAGCGTTACTTTGTGACTAACACTGCACCAGCATAGACACACTTAATTGAATCCAATGATTTTGTATTCACAGGATAAGAATGTGAGTAACTTTAAAGCTCCTTTATACCGTTCTGGCAAGGCAAAAGCACTTAGAAACACATGCAAATTTTGTTTACGCTCACTGCGTAGCTTCTTAGGGCTGCCTGAGTAGAATGAGGAGGCTTTTGTGTAAATGAGTAGGGTATGAAGATTGATCTTGTGCCTTTCATTCTACCACACACATTAAAAACAATAATAATCCACAAATGTTTTATGCTTCAGCTTTCCACTGAGCCAGAACTTGCCAGAAGTACTCAATACTTTCACCGTTAGCTCTGCATTAGCTGCCATACTGATTTTAGAAGGCTCAGGGGAAAAACAAAAGCATCTATAAAGGCATTCTAATTTTTAACATAAGCTTGGGCTTTGATTGTAAAATGTATCTCATTTGGTCATCTTGGTTTTTAAACTTCATACCATTCCCTAAATTCATCACTTGCTGCAGCTGCTCAGCACTTAGCACCTGTACATTTACCCCTGAGAGACTCCAGACTGAACCAGAAGATTTTATTGGCGTTGAGGCTAATGGCTAAACTTTCAAGATTTGTTTTTCAAATAAATGCGCTTTTTTCCACATTATACTTTCAGCAAGCCGAAATAGTTAGAGGTTGCTTATGAGAAACCCACCATAAGGCCCTTTAACATGGGAATATAAAGAGAACCAGATTGAATTCCCTTTACAGAGTGAGAGTTTTTAAAGAACAAACATTTAATGAGTATCTCATTTCTGCATTAAATACTGAGGGTCTTTTAAGCACAGGTTTTGGCTGATCTTAATGAAGAAAAGCGAGGGAGGGGTTCCTCTGTATTTCATGCTGTACTGTCAAAAAGTGGAAATTGAATTTGTCTCTGTGATTCTTTATTTTTGAAGGCATTTGAATTTTATGTTTTTCCTGTCCGTATGCATTATCTTATAAACCTTCTTATTCTTGCTAGTCTGGGACTGTTTTCATCCCCTTCTCTCACATACGCTGATATTCTGCTTGAGTGTATGGTACAGCCCTTTGTTATTAGTAAAGCAAAAGCCAGTAGCAACAGAGTGGCAGGGATAAGTCTGAAGTGCTGCCCCTTTCAAACATCAGGAGAGACTGGAACATCGATCTGGAGTAAAAGCTCTGTGGAGCTGATCTGGGTGCAGAGGTAGATCCCAAATGCCCGTATAGGATGAACCATGGGTGGACCTCCAAGGCTGCTTTCATCCTTCTTGACTCATCCATCTTGACTTTCTTGATTCATCCTTCTTGACTTTCATCCTTCTTGGTCAGTGACTTGGGAGTTCACTGAAGAAGGAGGGAGGGAAGAAACGTGGTGGAGGTTTCCCTGAGTCTCTAAAGATGAGCAAGGGGAACCTAAATCTCACAACCGAATGGCTGAGGTCTGACAATATGGGACCTGCCAGTACTTGAGTCTTTCTAGCATTCAGCACCTGCCAACATCAAGGCAACTGCACATTTATTTGGGGTGGGACTCTAAACTAGAATTAAGGAGCCCAAACACGTTACAGATGGATTTCCACAAGGGCAACACTACAGGGTGGATATTTTCCAGCTAACCAAAATCCTTCTCACAAGAAAAATCACACAGCAGGAATAAACAAAATCAGAGCTAATAACTACTCAGGCTTCTGGGTAATATGCAGGTATGGCTTTTAGTATCCATCCAATTTTAAACAGCTGCATATTATCCATAATGTAAGTAACAGCAATAATTTTTCACCAATTATATGAAGTCTGTATTTGATTTGCTTAGATCTGCTCAAACCTGTCGTATATCAGTAACAGCATTCAGTGAGTTTCCTGGTCTTGTTTGACTAAAATCTTATTTAAGATAAAGACTAAATGCCTAAAGCTATATATATTACCTTTCAAATGTTACTATATACAGCTGGAATAAATGGTAATTTCTCGATAATACAAATATTTTATCTACTATGTTTTATTATTTACAGCCTTTCTCCTTTGAGGTTTCCATATTTTTCACCTGTATATACCTTATGCTGCAGAGAACAGTACTTATGAAATATTGAGGTATTTATTGTTTATCTTATTACCTCCTCCTTGCATCTGAGCCAGCACAATAAACAGTACCAACATTTTTAATCAGTATTCAGATTGTTGGATGACTTCATCATGTAGTATGAATTCATCACGAATCACTGCAACTGAAGGGAGCACGAGGGAAGAGGAAACTATTATTAGGCAATATATTATCGAATGAACTGTAATGATTTCCAAGATCTCTTCAGAGAATATTCTGCATGAACAGTACTTTTCTCTCAAAGAATTATGATGTTTCATGTTTTTGTGATCATGCTGTAAACCATTGTTAGAATTTTCTATGGAAAATATTTTAAGTCTTCATTCTTGGTACACCTGAAAATCTGCTTTCTCGGGGTTTTTTTTCAAGGAGGAAAGCATCTCTGTCTGTCTTGATGTAACTGTGAGATAAGGTCCTATTCCAAATTCACCCAATTTCAGATCTGTAAGTGCATTTATGCAATGTAATTATATTTGAGTTTCCTTCTCACCTTTCAGAATTTCTGCCCTCCTCTGACATAAATACCTTAACTGTCTTTCTCACAGAAAACCACAAACGTTTGAGCTTCCTCTATGCACAGAAAGTGCCTAGCATACTTTTAGAAAGTAAGTGCAGGTTAGGGATGCATGTGTAAGATTAGATAACAAGATTTACTGTCTCCCCAGGGGAATTAATTGAAGAATGTTCTGTAACAAGTACATTAGTCATCATTAGCCCCACCTCAATCACAGCAGTAATTATTGCTTCTTTTCTTGAGTCTTTGTGTTTTCCTAATTGACGTGCACGTTGAAAGGCCTTGCAATAACATCGAATACTTTGCGGGATGGTTAATTTACTAATATTGCATATCCTGTATTCAAAATCCTGTAATAGATTTTTCTCAACTGCTGCCCACATGGGAGCTCATCTGGAAGTATTTTTAACCCTTCCTCAAGGGTGGACTATTCACTCATAACTGCCATAAGGAGATTTCTGCAATACAATGAAAAACATTTCTTCTGGTGTAGTGCACGGGAAAAATCCAGTGGATTGTGTGGCTGCTCAGAGACAGGGCCCACTAGGAAGATGCCTCAAGTGAAGGCATCTTTTTGCATACTGAGAACCAAAAATAACCAGTTGTTAGATCAGGTCAGGGAAGATACAAAGGATTTTGCAAGGTTTGTTTTTTGTTTATTTTTTTTAAATTTGTTTTGTTGGTTTGGGTTTTTTTTTAAGATCAGTATAGATGCAGTTTGATGCTAATGAAGCCAACTGGATGTACATCAGTGCAGAACTGGTGCAAATGGGAGTTCAACAGAAACGTTTTCCTCCTGAGGCATCCTTGTTCCCCGTGGAATTAGCCAATACTTTTAGAGAGAAATCTGCTGTCACTGTGCATGGAGAAAGAAGGCAAACGACAGCTGCCAAAAGCTGTGAAATGCTATCCCACACTTCCCCATACCCTGTTTCTAAAAGATCTCTTAAAGACACTGTTTTAGGAGAAACAGCAAACATTAACATTATTTTTTTTTTTCCTTTCTGTGACAGCAAACTTTTCCAGGGCAAGACCTGGATCCTCTTTGACCTCTCCCATCTCCAGATTCCACATTTCAGTGGTGTTTTGAATTTTGGGTCTGAATGTTTTTATTTCCTCCTCCCCCCAACCCTCCTTTATCCACTTTTTAATGCAGACCTAGCGTTTGTTTCCATCTTCAATCAGTAGAAATGAGAATTTAAATCTTTGTTTTGGGCTTCTGGCTATTCTCTCTCATCTCCCCTCTTTATTTTACGGAGATCCTAGGTTGTCTGTGTCTGCAAGTGACTGCGTTGCATGTACCTGTCTCTCTGTTGGCTCTGACTTTTAAAATTATACGCTAAGTACTAAAGTACCCAAGGGCCTTATAGAAGGTAGTAATTCAAGGTCAGCCTTCTTCAGATCATGACACTGGCTTAAGCAAAGGCTTTGTCTGCAGCACATGAAGAATACACTGTGAATTGTGGCGAGAGATATTTCTCTTATGGGAAGACTTTGTGACTCAAGATTACGTGTGAGTTAATGTCACAGTGCAAACTCTCAGCCTGCACCTGCAGTGCTGGCAGGTTGTCAGGATCCTCAGTATTACAGCCCAGTATTAAACAGTGTCTGTGTGCTATTGCCAGGCTACCGCCTTAATTCATCCACTCATCTGCCTTGACATTGGAGGTACTGCCCTGCCGTTGTCTTCTAGGAATCAGCGGGAAATATCTCTATATCCTATATGCCTAATCATCTGTCTTCCTTCTGTTTCGACTTATTCCTCCACTGCCCCTTGGTGTCCTTTGGCAAAGAGGTTTCCCCTGCTCATTTCTTCTCGTCCCTCTTGCTGCCTCGGACTGGGAAGCCTGCAGAGCCGGAGGGTCTGGGATGCTGCAGGTCCTGCCTCAGTACTGGCTCATGCTCAGGTCACCCTCTGAACGCTACTGCCACACAAATAAATACTGGCTAGTTGACACAGATTTTTTAAAAAAGCTTTTGGCAGCACGTCATAACTCTAAATGTGACTGGGCAGCCACTTCACTGCCTCGTCTCCATGCAAACACTGCTGATCGAGAAGCAGAATGGCTCTGGTGTCCCTACAGCAAAGCAAAGCTGTGGCAGCTCTACTCAGTCTTCCCAAAACAAAACCAGGAAAGTTTGGACCAACCCAGGCTTTAAAGTAGCTACTCTGGACTCTGGAGCACTACTTTGGCCACAGGTAATTACCTGAAGGAGATGTGTATCATACAGAAATCTTGGCATCTCATTCTTCTTAGCCAATAAATTAAATTTGTGCCTTGAAAACTTTGAACCACCGCACAAGTAGCGATGTTAGTTTAATCAATGTCACTGATGGAATGAACGTTGCTTGTCTTGATGTGTTTGGGGTTTTTTGGTGGTTTCACCCTTGTAGGGCAGGCTGTCTCATCTTCTCTGATGTCTTTGCTAGGACAGAGTAAGCACCCTTCTCCCTTTGACTTTTATGGCAAATTAATTATCGGGCCATTCATAGTAAGAAAAGCTAAGGAAAGGGTGTGTCGTAATCTCTGTGAAATGAGTGCTGCCTCTAGTTTACCATCTTTGGCAATCTACCAAAAGGAGGTTAATTATTGCTTCTTTTTTTTTTTACTCTCTCATATTCAGGTGGATGAGCAACACCCACCCAAAGCTGAGGTACCTCAAACATTACTATGGTACACAAACTCAGACATATCTCTTGCAAGAAGCAGGGCTTTGTAGGCACAATATGTTTTCATTGCTGTTTTCTAGAATAGATAGATAAATAGACTTTCAGACTGCAGTAAACCCTTGTAATTATCTAGTCTGATCTATTTTGTTAATAAAAGCCATAGACCTAATTCAGTGATTCTGGCCTTTAGCCCAACAAATTGTTTTCAAAGTAGGCCGTATCTCTTCAGAAATACATTTGCTCTTCAGTTAGAAACTCCATCAAATGGGGAATTTACCACAGCCTGTAGTAATCTGGTCCAAGTTACCTATTCACGCTGTTACAAGCTTACAGTTTAGCACCAGTTGAAGCATTTGCTGACTCTCAGTTTCCAACCACTGGTTCTTCCACTTTCAACTACCGACCAAGGGACTCTCATATTAGCGCTCTTTTCTTCACAGAGGTGCTTGGGGGCCAGGCAACGAGTTATCTCTTAGCTGCTTCTTTCCCATGCCCCATATATAGACTTCTTTCAGGTTCTCACATCAGGTTTAAATTGCTGTGACCTCATTGCAGATGGATATGGCCATGTCGGACTTTCAGCCTGGTGGTCTGGGCAGGGCATAGCCCACGACACACTGCAAAGCTGGGAAATACATGGCATGCACTAAGTCCCATGTCTCCATTGCTGCAGCCCAAATTAGGTCCAGTAGGTTTGCAAAAGGTGCCTTTACTGAAAGGAGAGATACAACATTCATGCTGGTGACTCTTTGAACCCTGTCTGTATTGTCAAGGGGTTTTGTAAAAGATGGGCACCTCCCCTCCCCGCTGTGGGCAGGCAGGACTGAAGGTGGGCTGCAGCAATCTCTTCTCCCAAGTGACAGGACAAGAGGAAATGTCCTCAAGTTGCGTCAGGGGAAGTTTAGGATGGATATTAGGAAAAATTTCTTCACGGAAAGGGTTATCAAACATTGAAACAGGCTGCCCAGGGAAGTGGTTGAATCACCATCCCTGGAGGTATTTAAAAGACAGGTAGCTGTGATGCTTAGGGACATGGATTAGTGGTGGTTTATGGCAGTGTTAGGTTAATGGTTGGACTCGGTGTTCTTTTATCAGAGGGAGTAGCAGCATTGGGAAGGTGACCTGCTCTGCTAAATGAAGGGGCTGAGAGGGAGGGCGTCCCTGAAGAACCTTTGCTAAGCTTTGCTGGAGTGAAAGCAATGGATGAATGCAGAGGACCCTTGAGTAGCCATATCCTGGTCTCAGCTTCTCTGTAGGGAGCAGGAAAAAAAGGAATAGGACCTCTGTGCCTAGGAGGTGACTAGTGGGCTGGCTGATCTTTGAAACATAACGGTGATGAGGCACAGCATGGGTCAGCAGAGAATCGAATAGGCGTGATGAGAAGGGAAGGAGAAAATTAAGTGGTTTGGGTGTCCCAGAAAGCAGAGTGTGGAGCCAGAGGACAGGGTGGGAGACTGGGAAGACAAGGGCTGAAGGTCTTAGAGAAAGGGAGTATTAATGGGGAAGAAGAAAAACCAGAGGGCAAGAAGGGGAGGGAAAGCCTACGTGACTGCTGAGACCACCGTGAGGTTCAGCAGATGGTGCTGCAGCCTTTGGAGGCTCTGCAGGGAGGCAGGGGCTGCCCCTGCTCCTTTGCGGGGGCGGTCGGGACTGAGCTGCTCCGGCTGGAGGCAGTGAGGGGTGACAGGGCTCACACACAGCCTGTGCTGGTCCGTCTCGGCTCCTCTGCCCCTTGCCATAGCAGAATGGGGGTTTCAGCCTCCCGGATGCATTTCCTTTTGATTGAAAGGCTACCTTCCACCATGTCCTGCATACACAATAGCATGCTATCAGAAAAATATCCTTTGATAGGGCTTTTTCCCCTCCCAGCTGAGCTGCCACGTGTGTTTGATGTGCTATTAAGCAGTTTTCTTCCCAGAAGCAGCTGCGTTTTGGGGATGGGTGAAGTGATTTTCTTGGTATAGGGCCTAGCCTTCCCTTTACAGTGCTCTGGCAATCCTGGAGATAAAAGGCAGCGCGTATGAGTAAAATCAGTACAAAAGCTTGCTTTCTGCATGGGCTATCAGCTCGCTACAGTGTGCATAAAGGCACACTCACCATTTCTCTTGCTGTCTCACTTACTTTGACATTAAGCACAGATAAACTCTGCTTTGAGGACTAATAGAGAGCTGTTAGCTGATCTGGCATTTTTAATTCCTCCCGAGCGCCAAGAGCGCTGTCCCAAGTTGCTTAAGATAACCAGATGTTTAAGTGACCTAAACACTTTTATAAGTGGTACTGTTTGTTCAGAACTACACGACGCTCTGGGTGTCCTTTATTCTGCTTTGGCTCATTTCCCTAGAGATTTCCCCCTAACTTCAAAAAAAGATCCGGCCCATTGCTATTTTGAAATTTAAGTTTTATTCTTAATAAATGGAAGGCTGATTGACTGATTTGATCGATGGTAATTTATTTTCCAGGCGGCACTTCCTAGCTCTTTTGTATGAGACTCGACAGCGTGGTCGTCTTGATAAAATGTTTTGGGCAAAGCTAAATAAGAAGGGGGAAGGAGGGAGGGAGGGAAGGCACTTGCAAAGTGCTGGAAGATTTGGAGGAATTCCTCTGCGGGGAAAAACAACAAAGGAAGGTACCAGGAAACCAAGTATTAATTCCCCGCACCACCATTAGCCTGACACCTGTTAGCCCTGACCATTACCCAGAGCTGAGGGGGGAAAGGCTAATCTCTACCACATTTATATCAACAAACTCAAACAAAAAAGCTGCCTAATTATCCCATTGAACCTGTGTCAGCTTTAAGGCCGGCTCGGTTTCCCAGGCTGGCTGCCTGCCAGGACCAGCAAGCTGGGGTTCATAAGCTGCATGCTAATGACAATGTCCTTTCATTCCAGCAGCGGCATAATTGCCAAAAGCAGTTTACAGGCTCATTATTTTTATGGTCATATTTCAGATGAGGGAGTCAAAGGTCAGCCCAGGGTTTGCTTGGCGATGCATTGGAAATAGTTTGTTTAGCAGAGATTGCATCTCGGTGATAATGGTGGGGCACCTAAAATAGCTGCCTGTTTTTCCCGGGCTGTAAGGGGAGGATGGCTGAGGAAGGAAGCAGAAATGACGAAGATGGACCAAATATGGCTAAATGCTTAGTGGCTCTGCTATGTCTATTTTGCTTTTGCTGCTGGTGGTGGTGTGCTTCTCAGTAGTCAGCCTGATTTCATGATATCGCATCCAAAGCCATGGGATTCGTTTGCTTATGGTAGAGAAGATTTGATGTCCAGGTCTCACCATTGACATAAGATGCAAAGTTAAATTTGTAGATTTTGGTCCAGAGATTAATTTCCCCTAAGCATTTCAGCTGAAAGGAGTCAGAGGAAGTGTTGTTGCAGTGTTTTGGTTTCCTTCATTGAAGGAGCTTGACATTTGGATTTGAATTTGGCTGTATCAAAAACTCAGAGATGTTTTGGATTCTTTGCTCCTGTTTGGTCAGTGATTACACCTGGTTTCAGTGGCAGAGATCAGGTTTGGACCAGTGCTTTCCCACAATGGCACTGTCTGCTCAGGTCAATTGTCTGCATTCAAATCAAAGTCAACTCAACCTCCTCTGGCCATCCATGCACTGGCAATAAATCCTGGGCCACAGGCAGCTGCTGTGAATTGCTGTTGGAGAATAGGGAGAACCAACACGTTTGGACGATACTAAAGCCCACAGCTTTAGTACACATGTGTGCATGCATACAATAAAAGTTAATCCCTTAAATGCTCATGTTAATACACCAACCTGAATGAGTATCACGACCCTGGGTTTTGCCATAATATTCCTTGGCTGCAGGGGCTGACTACCAAGATGTATATTCACATGTAAGAACACAATTAACAATGACACATGGAGAAAATCACTGTCAATTTTCATTAGTTTGATGGTTAATGTGAAAATGTTTTTTAGTGTTTTTTTTTTAACTTGCTTTCTCCCCATCTATGCTGGAACTCTGTCATCTTATCCTGTGGGAGAAGAAAAGTAACATCGATGTATTTTTCTGTTTGTGTGGTTTCTATGGCTGTCAGTCTGGCACCAGTACACAATTCCTGGAGAACATCACACTGCCACTGTCTGGGCAGCTGTATAATGGCGAAGGAAGTACATGCAGAAAGAAACAGCTAAGCTGTGTGTACAAACATAACGCCATGAGGAAAAATAGGCACCCCTTTCCTTACAGCCCATCCTCCTGTCCTTTAGAATGCCAATTTCCACAGGGACCGAATGACCACTACCCTGCAAGCTCTTACGCAGAAACTTCCGAATGAAAACTGTGCAAGATTGCTTGTATTTCAAATGGGTTTCTCTAAGAGGGCAGACTTGGACACCTCCATATCTGTCTGAAATTAGAATCCGAATGTTGTCACTTCTCTCTGCCTCAAATATCAAACCCTTGTGCTGCAAAAATCCCTGACGATGATTTCCTATTCCAAAAAGCACAAGCAAACTAAAAAATGGTTGGAGACAGAAATCTCATATACAAAGACAAGCACGTGATGCGAAAGTTAAAGGAAGGACACAGAAAAAGTGTTGTTAAAATACTTCTCCCAGCTTCACTGTGTATATTTAAAAAGCAAACGAAAACAGTATCTCTCTTTAAACTACAGTTGAATTATATTTACTATAGTAAAACTACAGGAGCTTGGTGCATTATATAATAATAAAAAAATGCCAGTTTATTAAGTCAAATAGTAAAACTATAGTCAGTCTCCGCTCTAGTACAGTAATGTGGCAAACCACACTGACTGAGGCTTTATAGTTTCTTTAGCATCTGCAGTTAGTTACGGCAGTTTTACTATCTACATTTCAATATACTCTTCTGATTAAAACTCCTCATAGTTTTTTTTATTAGATTTTCTGTCTACATACGTTTGATTTACTGAGACATTGTGAAATAGAGAAAGTTGCTTTGAAAGTTCCCTTGATGTCTTGAATTGTTGGTAAAATATAGAAATGGGAATAGGACAATGGGAGGAAGTGAAAATCCTCTTGAACCTCCACTGCAGCGTATCAAATTATGGGGGCAACTTATCCATGGTAGATACCATGCCTATGGTAGAAACCAGTTTTCCCCAGAGGCAGATGAGTCTGGTCAGTGTGAGACAAAGGACCCAGACTAGCCTTGGCTGGGGCCAGCTGGCTAATTCTTGTATTCTGGTGTCGCAACTTGCATAGTCCTGCAAGTGTCGTAAGAAGATATGGAGCAATTCAGTTGGGATTAATGGCTAGAAACCTCTACTGACTTCTCTGTCAGGACAGTTGACTTATGTTTGAGCTGAACTGGCTCAAAAACTGAGGGCATGGGTTAGCCGAGGAGGTAAGGGGCCAAAAATATCTAGATATTTTAGATCCCCTGGCTACAGAATAGGAGACTCCAGTGAGGATGACTCATCTCTTCCAAAGACAATACGTGGACCACAGTACTGCACTATCTGTATTTTGGGTAAGGCCTCGAAAAGGGGGAGCCAGTGGACATTAGAAACCTATTATTGTTCTTCTTATTAAATTATGATTTTCCTGCCTTTCATCAAAGTTTCCTTTCTCTTGGTTGCTGGCTAGCTGTCCTCATCCATGAATACATTTAGCATTCCTGTTAAAGTGTCCCACACAAAAGTAGCTCTCCTCTGCCTCAGAGAAGCAAGTGGGAAATATCCTATTGATGTCAATGGCCAGAGAAAGAAATGGGCCAATTATCAGCAAGATGTTGACTTGACAGTTAGTGAAGCTGCCTGGGGTTCATAGAGGTTGCTATGGTTAGGGGATGCAGAAGGGATGCCACAACAACAGTCTCAAATGAAGTCATGTCTTGGAAGTGGGACTTACCATGCAGTGATACCACCCAACTTCTATTTATGTCACTCCCCATGGGACAGCACAAAAACCCAGAGGCAGATGTTACTCATCTTTCTCCTTCACTACTTCTTCTGGCTGGGCTACAGAGACTCTTCCTGACTGTGTGTAGCCCAGGGCAGATGCAGGTATGCCAAGTTTACAGCCTTCTGCTTGATCCATGGGGAGTGCACCCATTCCTCACTGCCTAGCAGGGAACAGCAATTATAGGACCCTCTGTTTTATATTTCCCTTGTTGTCACCGATGCTCCCCCAGGATGGCTGGAAGGTGATGAGACACCTTCAGTGTCTGTCAGTCCGCCACTGATGGACGCTGCAAGTGATGCAGGGAGCTGTTTTGAGGAGCAGAGTATGAACAATGAATTTCAACAGATGCAAGAACCTGAAAGCCATCCACCTGGAGGAGGGGAAAACAGCCAAACTGAAAACTTAGAGGGTGCTCTGGCTGTAAGGGGCTATCAATCCAGCATTATCAGAAACACCAGTTGTACAGTTTAGATACTCACTTTTTTCAAATCATAGAGAGCCGTTCCAGGGACCTCTGTGCCTTTCTTTGTTACCTTTTCTCTGGGGACCTTCTGGTTTTGGCAAAAATAATAAACAAGGCTTTTTATGAGTCATGCTATAGCTTTAGAAACGTCAAGATGTGTTTTCTAGCACCAGTGTCACGTGACAAACATGAGGGATCAAAGAATTTTTCCCTTGTTCTGTGTCAGAAGAACTTAGGTGAAGGAGAAACTCTCATTTACATCCTTTCTTTTTGCTGCACTGGAAAGCATTCGCCGCCCAGTGTTTCCTCCCATCTGCATCGCTGCTTCAGGCTTGAGAAAAACAGTATGTGGTGGTTTTGGTCTACTAACAAAAACAGAGACACAGAGTGACAGTGGAAGTCCTGTCACATGTTTTCTGCAGATAAACAGAAAGGGACATTAGGACAATGTAGGATCCTTTCCTTTACCTGCAGTACAAGATCTGATAAGATTTTTTTATTATTGTTATTTCTCATATATTTTAATTAAAACATTAATTTCTTTTAGAAATTAACTGGGTTTTTTTAAACAGCTGTTTTTTTCATTTTCATCTGAAAGAACATTAATCATACAGCTGTATACTAGTCAAACATTTTCTAGCTTTGGAGCCATTTTGTGCTATTGCAGTACAGCTTTTAGTTGTGCCATATGTCAGACCTTAATGCAAATAATGAAAACACAGGGAATTCTAAGTCCAAGAAACCAGCCCCATCCTTGGCCTGCTCAAAGTGAAGGCTAAGCCCACTCACAGACATAGGTACAAAAAAAGCATAGAAACCTGGTTGCTTTTAGATAGCAAGTTGGGTTTTTTTTTGGGGGGGGTGGGGGGAGGGAGAGGAGGAAGTGGTTTCTGATCCATGAGCCGTTACACTGAGAAGTAAACTCAAACTGGAGATCTTCTCTGAATCATCCATTAAAATTTCACCAAACCAGGCTCTTATGAGATTTCTTATAGGTTGACAACGTCCCAAGAACCAAGGTTACGGTGGTGGCTTTGGGAAATTGCAGTAAGCACCTTAAACTAAACTTTCCAGGGACAGAGAATCTGATTTACTATATAGAGGGTTTAACCAGGCTAAGATGTGACTAAAACTCATTGTGGTGCTCCAAATAGTGATGGTAATACAAGAAAATCTTGCTTGCCAGGTTTTATTTTAAGTGAACAGGCTATGTGTCCCTCTTCCTCTCCATCTTTGAGGAATGTTTACAAGTGTCTCATGTAAAAGTGAACTCCCAAAGCTTATCTGCAACTGAATCTTTTGTTTGCAATTGCTTTAAAATGGAGGGGGAGTCCTGTGCATTGACACCAGTAAAACCATTAGATAAACAAACCTTTATTTCCTACATTTCCGTAAGACTTCAGATCCTGCCTTATTTTTTTCTTCTTCCTAATGCTCTGCTCATTAACAGGTTCATTTGATTCTTTCCTTGGGAATTCACCAGAGTTTGCCCTCAATCTCAGGGCAAATAGTTTATAAGTGACCTGCCGGATGGTGTTCGTTAACTGCTTCAGTCCCAATGGGACACTGATATACCCTTAATTAGGATGTGAAGGGAAAAAAACCTCCAAGTGCTCCAAGATGACTTGAGAAAGTTAGCTGAGAAAGCCTAGCTGTTCATCTTCCAAGGTTCAAGGCAAAAGTGGAAAGGGAACAGGAAAAATAATCCCCCATGAGGAATGAAAAGGAAAAGCAGAAACATTAGGACGACAGTTACGCACCCTGTCACATTTTCTCTGTTGGTCTTTTATATTATAGCACACACACATACCAAAAAAAAAAAAGTTGAACTCTCCTAAAACTTATGCTACAGCGGACTGTGAAAGTGCTTTCACGTCTTTTCCATTCCCCTTCAGGTACAGATACCTGATACACGTGCAGAGCAGCAACGGTCCTTGCCTTGTGGAAAGTATTTGTTTATTCAGACTGATTCTTTTGAAAGAGAAAAGCCACGAGATGCCTTACGCGGTCAATAGAGCACCGGTTTGCTGAATCAGCTGTAGTTCGGCGATGCACAAGAGTTCAAGCCCTAATACCCCTTTCCTGTGAAAGGCTGGAGAATTGGGGTGGGAGAATTTGACTTTGGAGCCATAGTTTAAAAAAAAACCGAGCCCATTCAGCAAAGCCACTGGGAATGTGCTTACCTTTAAGCACCTTAACAAGCCCTGCACCCTCACAGAAGCACTTTCCTGAACTGTGTTTGTTGTTCCAGCCATCGGTGATATTACGTGTCTCTCCCGCGCTTGTTACATTTGGTTGAGATTTAACACACTACTGTATAATAATAATCCTGTAATGTAATAACATCAAGGTTATTCCCCATAACACAGAACAGATGGTGGCACCCTGGAAAATGGTGCTTTATCAAGCACTTATGTGAGGGATTGCTTTTTCTTCTTATTCTTTCTTCTTCTTGAGGAATTTTCTTCACCTTTCAGTACTTTTTGAAGAGTGTGATTTGATTGATTAAGGTCCTGTTTATGATTTTGCCATGGAGCGGTGGCTGCAATTTTCAGTCCTCCTTGGAAGGAGAAATAGGTGGGGATTCTCTCTCCTGCTCCCGATTACTGGGCTGCAGAGCCACGGTCCCTCCTGCCCCTTGCTCCAGCCAGGGGATTTGCAAACACCCGGTTCAGAGTCCAGCCAACAGCAATGCGATGCGAGGCACCACGAAATGGGGTGGATTACAGTTTCAAGGACCTCTCTGCAAGGTTTCTTAAGCTCCTCGGTGCTTATGGCAGAGGTGTCCCCCGCTAGCGCTACCTGAACAGCTCAGGAAACAGGGTGGCCTTGTGGGCACGGGGCTCTGCAGGGTCTGTTTCTTACTGGCTTCATTATTATTCTGCAGATAACGCTGCTTTACTCTTGGCAGCTGAAGTATCTCAGGGTCTCTAGCCAGCACAGCATGGCTTTAGCACACCTTTAAGCAACCACCTTCTGCCCAAGCCCCGCTTCGGTGCCCCTGAAGTCCTTCTGCAGATCTAAGCCACGGAGAGCTCGACCACGAAGGTCTGCTAAGCAGGGAGAATGGGTACGCTTTAGCTTCACCTGCTCAGTTCCCACCAGCATTAAGCTCTGCAGATGTAATCCTAAAATATTAACACTGGGCTGGGGGGAATCATCTTTTATTTAGGGCTTTTCACGTGTTGCCCAAACATTCATTTACCTTCCTAGCTACTCTTGTACCCAGCACATTTCTAAAGGATTGTTCTTCTTGCTAGTGTGCTTTACAAGCACGCCACAGACCTGACTGAATGCCATGCGCTACTTTTGAGGAGAATATAACATGTATTTGATCTGCTTGCTCTCTGTTTTCCCTCTCACAGGTTTTCTGGAGAGGAAGAAGTAGCCCACCCTATAACCTCTGCACCTTCAACCTCTCCGGCTATTACTAATGGTCCTCATTCTCCTTCTCCTTCCTCTACTTGAGCCTGGTCTTCCCGGATGGGAATGACCTCCCCTCCACCCCCACCTCTTTTATTATTTCCAAAACATGCTATGCATGAAACTGCAAACACCTGGCAGACATTCCAAGCAGCGATCTGTAGTGCGTCTCCTGCACTGTGCAGGCATCTGAGCTGAACCTCGTTTTAGGGATCCCAGAGGTCCTCTCAATCAATAATCCATGTATTTTTATGAGAGCTGGATTACAGGGATTTGCAAAGGGGGTGATTAAGTAATGCTTCAAAGAGCAGTTACTACTAACACCTGCAGCATTAATAGATATCTATTAATAGAAAGTGCACGATTTAGTAATAATCCCTTATTCATAGAAATGCCCCCTGATTTATGCCCTTCAAAATAGACAATACTTTCCATATATCCAACTGGATTTAGATAGATGTGACTTCAACATCTGGCTGAGTGATGACATCTCAACTATGCAGACGTCATGCAGGGGGCCCAGAACAGTTAGCTAGAAAAGGGATAATAATCATGCTCCTTACATTGCTCGCCACCTGCACGTTCACGCTGTGTGGAAATGGTTTCCTGTGCTGATCTATCTCAGGTGGTTATCTACAGGTGCCCCAGCGAGACAGTCTGAGCATTGTCAGTCACTGCCCAGGCACAGGGGAAACCGGTATTAACTCTTTTGCTGATGTGATGAGGTTAGACCCAGGCTCAGGGCCTGGGATGCAGCCTATCCTACCAGACTCCTGGAAATGTAAGGCTGATGGGTTTCCCCCCAAAAAAAGACTTTGAACTTAAGATAAGATCCATGTAGAGATCTTTTTTCAGGACAAGAAAAGAGTATCACACAAGTGAGTGCAAGCTCTCTGAAAGGTAAATCTCTCAAACTAGAAATAACATCTTGCATTTAACCAATACCTCTGCCTTGCTCTGTGCTGCCATCTGAAGCATGCAGGGCCGTCGGAGGGTTGAATTCATCCATCACTCTTGGGCTGTACTGGGTTTTGTCTCTGTTGCTTACCTTCCTCGTACTGGTGAATTGGAGATTGAGTAAAGCTCTTCCTCTTAATAATTTTGCTCTTTGTTAAGGTGAATCTGCTCTGCTGCGTTGCTCTGTGTTGCACAGGTTGAATGGGACCAGGAAAGAGATTCGTATAGACGGCTTGCAATGTTTCTGAAGGCAAAATATTAGCACCGCAAACAAGTAACTGGGCCAGATTCAGCCCAGCTGAGTCCAAAACGTCTGTCAACCTCCATGAGCAAGGCGCTCTGGGTTCCAATGGATTTTGACATTGGGACTCTTCTCCCAGCTCAAGAAATAGTCTCTCCCACTCCTGTTTGGACTTGCACTTTTCCCTTCAGTAGGCTTTCTCTGGATGTATGCCATCATCCCTGAGAGCAGACTGGATACTCGGCAGCCCCTGGACAGCTTAATTAAGAGCTGGAACTCAGCATAAATCCATGCAAAACTCTTTATTGTTTGCTTTTGTTTTGCTTTCGAGGCAGAGATCATGACGACAGGTCACTCCTGGATACTTTGTAAATTATCTGGGGGGTAATTTTTCAATGACATGTAGCTGTTACTCCAAACCAAACTTTGCTATACTTCTGGGTAAAGTCTGTTGGGAATGTCCAGGCGTTTCCAAATCCTGTCGTTTTTCTTGTCTGTTTGAGTGGGAAGCAGTTTTGTTTTGTTTCGTGACGTTCCCCATTCCAGCACACTGCGCAGGTCCTGCCTCCGTAAGGCACCGCTCCAGCACTGCCTTTCTCCACCCTCATCTCTCTCAGAAACGATGAATTTGGCCTGGCTGTGTCTCTATGCAGTGTCAGGGATGAGTGAAGGTTCACACTGATTCATGCTGGATCCAAAATAGTTCTTCCGTCGCTAACTGAAAGCCCCGCTTTTTCTCAGTGCATGTGAACAGCCACCATGAATGGTTCCTGTCACCAGAGACCCTGTCCACACTCAAAGGCAGAGCTTTGCTGAGGGTATATGGACCTGACGTCCAGCTCTCAACAACCGAAAAAAAAAGAAATTATGATGGTGTGAAAATGAGGGCACAATCTGGGGGTTAAAATGAAAATAAGATAGCCTGGGTATATCTATCTTGCTCTCCAGGTGGAGGTGTTTAATCAAAAAGTGAGCTTGTAATGGTGATGCAGTCATGTTTAAACGTAGGCAAATTGGGCTTACTTGTTTCTAATTGCCTACTTCAGCCACAAAGCGAGGAAGCTTATCCACTTCTTCCTCCCCCGTGCCTTGCAGCACTACGCACTTAGACATCTAATGCTGCCAGTGGGAGCCCGCTCTACCCTTCATTCCACCATGACTAGTTGTTTTGAATGGGGGAGATACAACAAAAATGTCCTGTTTATTAGTAAAAGCTATTTTAGTGCATAAAATAATGGCATGAGGGACCCCTTAGAAAAGATCCAGTCTTTCTCCTGCGAACAGAAAGCTCAAGCATACCTAGACTACTTCTGTCATTTAACCCATCACTTCCCAAGTAGGATATATCTAAGACTCTATAGAAGGGCCGTACTGTGCAAGGAGACCCAGAATGGATTAAGTTGGCATGAAATGTATGTAATCATGAGATTAAGATCCTATAACATCCAAGAAACATGCAACAAAGTAACACAGAAGAAAGCTACTCCTCTTCAATACACATCCTGACGTATTTTCCAAAAAGGAGGGGAGAATTAGAGAGTAAGGAAAAGCTGTCCTTGCCCTCTGGAATGCAGAACATAGGCTAATAATTTATATCCTCGTCAAGCAGAATTTGCTGGTGGCTGCTGAGATGGCTTTTTTGGTGAGGTTTCTTAAATATGGGTTGTCTTTCTGTTCCTGCCGGATTGTGCTCTTAGCAAGTCACTTGTCGGTACTTTAAGAACTCCTGTTATGGGGCTGCAGAGCCGCAAAAACTCTACTTTTACAAATCAGGTAAATCATAAGGAAATTTTGTCGGTTTGTGGGTTTTTGAAATCCTTTAATGGTTCTTTTTTTTTTTTTTTTAAACGACTGGTGTGCAGACTTTGCATTCCCTGCAGCTCACAAGACACGCAGTGCGCTTAGTAGTGATGCCTGCTGGAAGAGTTTCTGTCTGCTGCTTGTCATTATAAGTGATGTGCTGCTAGGCAGAAAGCTACAATTTGGCTGGTCGGTGTTTGTCACTGCCTTCAAGAGGAAACCTCTTATCTAGAAGCTAGGGGGAGAGCTTTCCAAAATCACTGTCTTACGCAAGCCAACTGGAGCTTATCGCTCCCCCATGTGTCTTGCTCTGTCTGTGGAGCCCATCCATTTCAAACTGTGAGCTCTTCTTTCATGGAAACCACTAAAAAATTCTCTTTTTGACTAAAAAAAAAAAATAATCTGTTTTTTGGCGTGGGAAAGAGGGACCTATCTTTTGCACTCTGCTTTTTAGTAGACCTGTCAGGTTCCAAAAGACTGGGAAATTACTCTTAGGAAAACCTTAGGATAAATAAGATGGTAATTTCCCTTGCAATCTCCTACCCTTCCTTTAGGTGGGACGGAAATGTGGGCATGGTAAGTAAAAACACCCAAGAGGGATGAGTCCTGGGTGCAGAGTTTTTAACGAGTCTGTTTTTAAACAAAAGCTTTCTGGAAGGTAACAGCGGGTTCCCCAGGGGTACAGCTGGCATCACGCAGGCGGGAGGGAGATCTGCAGCCGGACAAACACCCCTCGGACAGCCGAGCCCCAAAAGCAGGAGGTGGGAGAACAGCGAAGGCGGCAGTCTCAGCCCCTGCGTAAAGGAAAGCCCCTCTGTCCTGCACTTGAGTAATCGATTCTCCTTACCTGAGCCCAACCCTCCCCCCAAAAACCACACATAAATGGAGAGGAAACAGGATCCAGCCCTCCCAAGGGGCAGCAAGTATCCTTGTAAAACGTGGCCTTTATGGGATGAAGGAAAAGAAAGTTGTAGGGGCCCCATCTGTGCCATAAAATATTTAAATATACTCTGGGACCAAATCAATAACTCTTCATTTAAGCCAGGCTTGCTGCTGTTTTCCCTTTTATTAATATTGCCCAGTATTGAAGAGAACAAAAGTTAGTAATCCAGCCAGCTTGTCTGGCTTTCTACCCAAGTCAGCCATCAATCATCAAAGCGACTATAAGCCTCCTACTCCACCAATTCGTGCCTCAGTTTACCTGCCCACAGACAGGACAGAAACCTCATCTGAGAAGCAGTGACTGTGCAAAAGGGCTTTGGATAGTTGGATATCGTGCATTGGAGAGGCACTGGAAACAGACTTAAAGACATTAAGTGAGTAGAGGTATGGTGATTAAGGCAAGGTGAAGATATGTTCTTTTTGGTTGTTTCTTCAATTACATTACATCCATTTAGACTGGATTTACACCTTATCTTTATCATTATTAATAGACCAGAGCCTTCCCTGCCCTGAAAAAAGTACAGCTCTGTTGGCTTTTTTGTATCAGTTGAAGATCCTGCCAGAGTAAATGAGAACAAGGCTCCAGCTTCTTGTATTGCAGGACGAAGGCAAAAGGTGTATTGCAAATTACAGGATTGCTCCAAGGGAAATGTGTCCATTTTGGGAAGCCTACTGTTGCCTTGGAAGCCAGCATTGCTAGCTAGGGACGCGTTTCCAGGAAAACATCTCACATTATATCAGTTTATGTCTTGAAGGGTCCTGAATGGTACTTGATTTTGTTCACGTTCTCAAGGTGCAACTACAGCCTTTCCACTTATAACCGCCATTTTTTTCTTGTACCTGCTTTGTTTTAAAACCTGTTTTTTCTGGGAGAAAGGATAGAAGGTCAAATAACATGGTATTTCCTATTCAAAGTTTAAATGGGAGTTGAAACATTCTGTGGAGGTTACTGCAGAAGAATCAACATTCACAGCTCAAGTCACGTGCATTTAAGAGAGACACCACCAAAGAAGTGCTGTGGTTACTCTTCAGCTCCTTTTCGGATGATTGCGACCTCTCAAAAATTCATCCTAAATTGAGCTTTAATCTGCTTAATGACTGCTTCAACAGCCAGCTGACTAAGGTTACAGGGACATCACCCAACATATGAGGTTCCTTTTTACGATCCTTGCACAGCAAGGTGTTGCTGCAGAGCTCAGGACAAGAGAAGCATCCAAACTACAACTTTAAATTTAAAATATCCTAAAGCTTGAGGGGGTTTCTGTTCTGGGGTTTTATTCATCTCCTCTCTTCAGAGCTACTAATAAATTTTAGGCTCTTTTTTCTGGTGTTGTAGGCTTTTACTGAAACTCCAAGGACTGAGGACTGATGTTACTCTGTGCACAAGGTTTCCAAGAACATCATAACATGAGAAGGTCTTTTTGTTAAGGAGCACAGTTTGCCTGAACAAAAGACACTCTTCCAGCTGTTACTGGTGTGTAGTCTGCACAACACAAAAGGGGATTTTCATCACTGAGCTGAGATACACGCTGCTGCCCAGCACCTCCTCTTCCTCCTCACCCTATTCCTTTCATTTAAGTCAAGCCTTCCAAGTTCCATGCTTTCTTATGTATGAATACATATCCTTCTATTTGCAATTCTGTCTGGAATATGTCAGTCTTAGAATTGTTATGCCTGATACAGGTGAGATAAATACACTCATTGTAAAGTTATACGAGGTTTCTGCCAGCTTTCATGGTGCAGGTGAGCATGTGAAAGGCTCAGTTGGACCCTGAAATTAAACTAAGAAAAGGTTTGTTAGTTTCATTCACACTTTTTATCTCAAGAAATACTTTCTAAATGAAAATGGTTATATTACTAAGCTCTTTAGAGTATAAAATGGACTTGGACAACAGAACATAGTAGTACTGCATGTTTATAAATTTACTCAACTGTGTACTGAGCCGTGTCCACTTTAAGTTAAAAAAAAGTTAGGCAGTTGCTTACTAACCCCTGATGCATTTTAATATTAAGCAACCCAACCTATTTCTTTGGCTGCTGCTGTATAGAATGAGATCACTGTTGGCTGCAGACACATACTAGAGTAGGACTGTTGAAGAGTGTCTGCTGATAATAGGGATATCTATTCACAGCTGATAATACTAGTTAGCACTTCTGTAGCACTTTTGTGCATGGTCTCAAATCACTTCACATGCAAGTAATACTTTTCAATCCCCTCACCATACCAGCGAGATCTGAAAGAAACCTTATTCGTGTCATCCATAGAGTAGGCCACACAGTCAGTGAAGAAGCCAAGGAGAAAATTCCCTGACATTGACTGCACAACACTACTAATTTTAAGCTTTTATTACGATGCTTCCAGACCATCTCCGACATTTTTATGGTATTTTATTTTATAACATTTTGCACAGATCTGCCTGCTAGAATAGAAAACACTTCAAAAGATTCATTTCAGTGCATTGGAAAGTTATGTTCCACCTACAGCACATTAATCAGTGTGTTTATTTAAGTCTAAATGCTTGAAATGTGCTTGCCTTATCAAAAGTGGGCTGACTACACTAACAAATGCCTTCTTCTGGAAATATAGCTCCGTAAGGCGCATATGACCTGCCAGCACTGTCCATTCTTTGTACTAATTATGGGCTCCTCCCTAGGGGTTCGAAGTTGCTTTTGGTTTGCTTCAGGATCCAACATTTCAGATGCTAAACCAAACCACCTGTGCCTGCAAAATGGATAGAGATCTCAGGCAAACTGGTCATCTTTCATGATCTTTCCATTCCTTCCGCTTTGGCCAGAAATACAAAGCCATCAGTCTCTCTTGTGCTATCGCGGTGCCTCTAGTCCTGGAAGAACAGAGACATTCAAGCCTTGAAGGATGTACTGAGGGAAAAATGCAATTGAAGACCTGTTTTCTTTTTAACTAGCTTCAGAAACCATTTGAGCTCTGACAAAATTGCACAGAATAATTTTATTTTGCTTAATCTGCTTGCCTGAGCCTGTGGCATATGGGTTAGGACTGCTACCTTCATAGCTGATAGAAGGAACCTGATGCTGTGTTAATGATAGTGTTTCTGTGGCTATGCTGTTAGAAAAGTAGAGCTAATTGGTTTTTTTGGGGTTTTTTTTGTCAAAAATGATGATTTGCCTAAAGGAGAATTTTGCAGGAATATGCTGGTCTTGACAGAGGAGTCATTGGAAAGATTTCTTAGGAACAGGGTGGAATTTTTATCTAGATTTGCTCATACAGGGGCAGACATCCTTATATTTCCCATATGCTCAGCGTGTGCTCTAGCACGTCAGCCTCTCACATCCCTGTGCAAGTGCCTTGCTAACTGACCTGCTGCTCCTTGGCTTCTGCTTCCTGTGCAAAGGTTTGAATGCTTTTGTATCCTATTCCACGGTAGGATTAAACCTCCTAGATAGGGAAAAGCACTTGTAACTTAATGCCACTCTAGTGGGCAGTACAAGACCCTCTAGCCAGCCAGAGACTTTAAGTCTCAGCTCTTTTAGGGCACGCACAGTATGCCCAGTAGGACCACAGGGTTCAGTAAACTTGGCTTACAGCATCATTGTGTTTGCTTCAACACCACAGCATTAGTACCTTTGCTCTCTTAGCACATCAGCATTGTAGAGCCTTTTCCTTGCGCTCCCAGCACGCTGCTGAGTGAAGAACAGGAATTCTGGCCCACAACCAATGTTTTTCTCATGAAAAGTGCTAAGGGATCATTAGGGTCCACCCAGACCAGACAAAACTCTCGTTTTTAAGGCTTCATCTGAAACACCCACCCACTGTGAAGTGAATGGGACTGAATTTATCTTGAGGAAGATAAAGGCTGAGTCAGCCCAGCTGGGATTTGGACCTGTGGTTAGAGAAAAGTTAGGCACACCACATTTGAAGGTTAAACCACCAAGACATCCCCATGAGCTAAGGTAAACATACCATCATTTACCCTTCCTATCTTTTGCTTGCCAAGCTATGTATTATGTGCATAGCAAAATATGCATATAACTCAACTGCTGGAACAAACATGGGAGACTCGAAAAAAGCCAAAGTACACTCTAGCTGGCTACATGTATAGCAGAACTGCACCCTTATTCTCATAAAAGGGAAAGTAACACAGCCTTACTTTCCTAGAAGGGTTTTCTATCTCCACCACAGCTTGAGTTCGGATCCCTGCTCCAAACCTGCTCTTTGGGTAAGGCAGACTCCTTTCACCTTGGCAGTGCCACAGCATAACGCAAGCTCCTTCTTTATCTGAACCATCTGATAGGGAAGACAAATAAGGGCTGGGAAGATTGTTCTGAAGGGAATACAAGTCAGCTACATTTAAGCCTACAGAAGAGAAGCTGTTCAGGCTTAGTGCCTAACATAATAACAGGAGGAGAAACCAGGTCAGGAGCCATTGCCCTCCAGAAGCTCAATCCTCCTACTGAAGTCAAGAGGGAAATTATCATTGACTGCAGTGGGACAGGAACTAAGCCTTGGAGAGAGAAAAGGAGAAGTACCTTTAGCGGATCTGGCTTAGAAAAGCCTTCGCCTCCTGCTTTCTCCGTGTTGTTTCCCTAAGCAGCGCTCCCCACCAGCAGCTGTGTTTGCTCTGTCGAGACTCACCCATCCAGGGTAATTCACCTTGATCTCGTCACTGAGGAACTGATGGGAAAAAGAGGTCAGGCGGTGAAAACCATGAAAAGAAACAGTATCCGCAGATGGAACTGCATTCCCATTTTTCCATCTGCCTTCCAATACCTGGGTCTTTCAGCTTTCATTCGGGAGCCGTCGTCAGTGATGTTCTGGCACAGATGTTCTTTGGGTGCTCGCATTTACCCCCGGTCTCCTCAGCCTCTCCATCCACTGCCCCATGTTGCCTTACCTAATTTATTGTCTGTGCATCAGATTCAAAATGCTTCAGCTCAAGACTATCAAAGATGTGCTGGATAATTTAATTCTGGTTTAACACTAAAAACAAAACGGTCTTTATTTTTAGGCAAATTATTAAGTTTCAGGCTTTGTTTTGTTTTTACAAGACATTAATATCCATTAAAACTGAGTGTGTTTTCCAGGTGCATAGTTTCCTCTCCAAAAATGATTTCTTCTTTGAGTATATGTTTAAGAAAAGTCTGTAACTTCAGCTCTGCTCACAGGATCCTTTCTCTTTAAATGTACATGAATATGTTTGCCTTGGCTGTAGAGACCAAGCAGTATACAAGACATATTCTGTACCGCGTGCTTTGCCAGCTGAACTTCAGCAAGTTCATCCCTTACCGTGGGCTTCATTTTTCTGAATGTGAGATGGGGATAATATGCAAAAAGGCTATCCAAGCTCATAACAGAACCACCTGAAAGTGTTGTATTAGGGTGTTAGAGTGCACATTATCCCCAGTACTCTACATTGTCACAAGCTGCAATGTAACACACGTGAGAGCTTGCCTGGTTTTTCGAGGTACATATGTTTGCTTCACAAATGATGTAGCCTCTCCCTACAGGCCCCATATTTTGTCTATCTTCACATGCTGGCATGAAGCAGGAGAGCATGGAGAGGGCGAGATTCACTCCCAGTTATACAGAAAGCCTGTCTTGAAAGCTGGGCCATTGCCCCATCTTCCCACCCCTGAGCAGGCACACTGTGTTGCACAGGGATGCCAGATCCTTGCGGGGTGTAGAAAAGGGGGATCCCTCGGGATAAGACAGGCATTCCACTCTTGGATGGAGAGATGGACAAGTTGCCCAGTTCTTTATCGCTCTTTCTTATCCTGCAGGCTTTTATGAAGGAGAGGGGTGGGTAGAGCAGCCCACAGGTTGCTCCAACGCAGCCCTGATCCACCACCTCCTGGCAGTGGTGTCTCTGCCGTTGGGTCCTGCCGTTTGCCACCCTCTGGGGATGAAAGCTGACAGCTTCACTACCCGGCTCGGTGCTAAGTTGTTCATGTGCAGCAATGTGTAGAGAGCTGTCAGTGGGAGGAAAGGCCATCCTGGGCAGCCTCTGCGGAGCAAATGTGCTGCCCAGCTGGCAGCTGCTGGGAGGTTGGGTTTCAAAATCACCTGCTCTGGCTGAAAATACAGGAACTTGCCTGTCAGCCACTGCCCGGTAATTAGTCCAGACTCATCTGCACCTTCCCTGTCTGCATCCTAATTGAGGTTTAACAGGTTTTGTTCTGGCTGTTTGAAAAGTAGGCTTCTCTCAGTTAAGAATCAAGCCAGTTAACGCCTGGGTCAGTTAATAATAGCAAATGCTTTACACGCCATTGGAAATTCTGACTGTGCAGGTTAAACAGCCGTACTCACACCTACAGTACGTGCCCCTGCAGGAGCCCAACACTGCCTTGCTCCACCAGCAGAAGGCTGCAAAGGGCAGCTTCAACCCCGGTCGCCAAACGCAGCCGTGAGATTGATTGAGTGGGTGTTCCTTGTGCAGTTCTGGGGTACAGCCCCCCGAACGCCTCCAGCCCTCGGCAAACCCAAACTGAGCGAAAGCAGCCTTAAAAGTTGCCTCTGTCAGATTGCAGTTCAAGCTTTAGCCTTTCTTGAACTCTATTTCTCTTAAAAAAACCCCATGATCTAGGACACTCATACAGTCAGCGGAAAATGGGAAAGGGGTACTCTCCCCATTGCTTGCTACTAATAAGAAAAAGATTTCGTAAGTATGAAAAGCATTAGTCTCAGCATAATGTTTCTTTCATGCAAACATCTGAGATTGCAAGGGAACTATGGAGTAATACTAACACAGAAGCAATGACCAGAACAAACCTTTAGAATAATAGCTCCAAAGACTTTTCATGGCTTTGTGTAAAGTATTTATTAATTTGTTTAAGAGATGGCCTTGTGCCATATCCTGAATCTGACTATGTCTAAGAATTCCCCTGGATACTCCCTGGAAAGATTTACCATTCCCGTTAAATGATAACGGGACAACCCAAAAAACAAATCAAAAAATGGGCATTTTCAGAGGAGAAAATACTGTCTGACTCTGCTGTCTTCCTTACTTAGTCATGGCCACATTCAGCAGACTTAACTCTGGCCTTCAAATTGCAGTTGGGACTTTGTTTTTTCTGGAGTCACTTGCAATCGGAAAAGACATCCAATTTGCTAAGCAGAGGCTGTTTGTAACTGTGGGAAGCAAAACTCATTTCTCCACTGAGGCCGATTCTTCTGTGTGTTCACTCTAACCACTTCTTGGTTTGTTGCTATTTTTAATTGCAGTGTAGCTAAAATAAACAAAATGCTCCCCTACAATAGAAAAAAGAACAGCTTCAACCTCCAAAACGGAGGTGGCCATTGTCGTTGTAATTTGCTGGTCTGTGGGAAGCTGAGATGGCAGTTCTGTCCCAGCCCAAATCCTCTTGACTTCTTTCGACCAGAAGATCCCTCCCTTTCTGCCCACCTATGCCCGCTCATATCTGAACACCTCAAATGCGACTGCACCAGAAAGAGCTGCATTAAATGCAGTACTTCTGCGAACAAATTTACAGCATCAGGCCGCTCGAATAACTTAGACCAGGCCCATCAATCTATGAACTATCATCCTCCCAAAAGAGACCGCACAGAAAACATCAAGTATTCAGCAATACATCAGCAAAGCTAAAACTTTTTCAGTGTAATAACATGAATCACTGTTTGGCCATACGCTCCGGTGTTTGATACTTTCCTAAGAAGCTTTGTTGGAATATCATGGTATTTAGAGCGCTGGGAGGTATAACTGGGTTTGTACTATGGCTATTAGATGGTAAATGGTTAACTATAACCTCGCAGAGCTGTGCACCGCAGCGGTACTACACGTTGACTTCTACGTTGGCAGTTTTTCCAGACAATTACCGAAGGCGCAGTGAAATCCTGCAACACTAGGTACCAGGAGAGCCTGAATGGCATCGGTGTTTCTGCAAAGAAACACATATCCCTCTCCTAAATCCAGATTTCTTCATGCTGGTTTGCTCTAAATCAGAGCTGTGACCACAAAGGCCTGGCAAGCGGTACTGGTGTTTTTCCATACTGCCACTATTCATCGAATCTTTGTTTTTTATCTGTTTTGTTTATAGTTTGTCGCATGAATAGCTAACCCCTAATACTTGTCTTAGGAAGGTGGGAGCATCTCACCTTTAGGCTTTATGGAGCTGATTGCTGCATGCATCCAAAATTAGTAAGTCAAGATCTTGGCCACTTTTTTTTAGTGTTGTTTTTGTCATTACTGATAGGACTGCTGAAAAACAAGGCAGAGTTAAATGACCACTGAGGAACGGCTTCTTTTTCTTAATATAACACCGTTCTGCTGGGACCTGGCAAAGGACTTAGATGAGTCGTGTACGGTAACGCTGAGCACCTTCCAAATACAGTTCTTTGGTGAAAGTTGTTCATTACTTGTTTAATAAAGATCATGTGCCCTGTTATAAGCATCAAAACTACAGTCCATTAATCTTGGGAGAAATTTTTCCTCCAGTTCAGATCTTGACTTGAGGTGGAGGGAAGGGGGGCAGGGAATGGCCATTGAGGGTTTTTTCCACTTTCAGGAGAATGGCATGTTCCTTAGGGAGACAGTAAATTGAAATTAAGGCTGTTTCAGTTGGCCTACAGGATATGCCTGCAAATGTAGACATATCGAAATGGTGAAAAAGTCTGTCTGTGCCCATTCATATAAAGTGAATGGGTTGTAATGTTCTCCAGCCCTTGGGAACGGTGGCTAGATTGAGGAAAGAAGGCAGGAAGAATGAGATGGATTTGACATAAGTATATTTAAGTGCACTGAAGGCTTTCTCTCCTCCCTGTGGTTTAATGGTATATTCCACTGGGGTCTACAAGGAAGAAAGAGAGTGAATCCCTACAGCTTTCCTTTTTAAGGATAACAAATCTTAAAACAGGTGTGAGGACAGAAAGATCCTCTTACTTGTTGTTTTTAAGTCCTTCTCAGCCAGCCGGCACTCTGTGTGTGTATTATTATCATTCCACAGAGTGAGCGCTGGGGAGAGGGGACCAGGAGGGGAAGAGGAGCTGGAAAAAATAAATGACTGCAAATGAATAATATGAACTAAGTATGCTGGTCATGCTCTATGAAATTTATTATACTGTGGTTACCAAGAAGACATATTAGCCAGAGTAAAAAGAACAGAAAATAAAAGGTTGCAGTGTAGGGAAATACCTTCTTGCCTCTTGGCAACGTGCGAAACACGGGAATAAGGATGACGGGAGCTCAGGCTGCTGAATAGCTTCCCTAGCCGAGGGGGCAGCCTTAGGCCGTCTGAGCACGGAAAGGTGTGCTCTTAATTTGCTTTCAATAACATATCAAGTGCTAGTGTACAGGCACAGGGGGACTTCCGTAGACGTTTCTTCTGTGGCCAGTGAAGCGGTGACTTTCCCACATGATCCTGGCACTGCCACCTCCAGGTGGGGCACGGGAGAGGCGGCAGCACTCCCTCAGCCTGCATTTTCAGAAACCACTAAGTGACGTCCTTCAAGTTCTCCCACCAGGAGGACCCAAAATGGCACCCTCATTGACCAGGACCTGCTTTCCAGGACTCCCGCTTGCTGTGCCCCTGGCTGGTGATTTCAAAGCAGATGCCTGAATGTGGGTTCGTGCTTAGAAAGAGGGACTAAGCACCAGCTGGCATCTCTGCCTCTTCTTCCATGCTCCCTGCCCACCTCCTCTGGGGAAGACTTGGACAGACAGAGCAAGCTCCAGTTGTTGCTTTGAGGGTCCTAGCAAGGTTTATGAGTCTTTCCCGCCAGTGGGAGTGTGTTGTCTGAAATCAGGACAAAAACCTTAAGGGGGATTAAAAGCATAGTAGGTGTCACTGAGTCTCTGGGTATTTGGAAATGTCTGCTGGGAGATTTTGCCACAGTTCTCATAATCCCAGTGAGGACTAAAAGGTCAGTGATTTTAAGGAGAGCGATCAGCTTAACCACAGGAGTTCACAATATGGTAACTCTTAATAAACAGGAAACAAAATTAACTTTCTTATTCCCATTCCAATGTGTTTACTAAAAGGAGAATAACCCCCAAACTCCAGAGCAGGCTGCCCCAAGTGGTTGGACCTTTGAAACTTGGAAGGGAACTTTACAACCTTTGCCCATATGTTTCTGCCCCCCTTCAAAAGTCTGGCAACTTTGCAGAGGTTTCCCCTTATAGTTGTGAATTTCACATGGAAATGTAATGGTTTCATCAGGAGTTTTGCATTTCAGCTGTAATAAAAGAAGAGATAGGAATCAAAGACAGTTGTTCCAAGGGAGTGGAGTCTGTAGTGTATAATTATAAGTCCCTCAGCCAAGGGCAGATGCTTGAACTATTTCAATTCTTTTATTACTCTCTAGAACACAGCCAGTGAAATGTTGCTAACGTACAAGGCTGCAATTGCCTCTCTTGTTTTCCCTTCTCTCTTTTCCTTTTGTTCGTCTCTTGGACAGGCAGGGAGAAAGCAATGCTCTTTCCCTGGATATAGCCCAGCAACACTATTCTTCAGTGAAAGGAATTTTCACCTCTAGAAAGTTAACACCATTTTAATCCCAGGTAAGATTTCATGGGTTTGCCATGAGCTACCTGAGAAGTTTTTTTGGCTATGAACAAGGGGGACCACGGTGATTACCTTCAGCCAGGCTTGAGTGCAAACCCTAGGAAATATGTCACAGAAGCTAAAAACATCAGCTTTTTGGATGCGACACTATTTTATTACGCATAATCTCTGCTTAATTAGTTGGTCTCTGTGCTACCATTGACACAAATATAAAACAGTCTGCCCGTTTAAATTTAATTGTTGTTGACACAAGTGGGAAGGGTATTCTGAGTCCAGGTTTCTAATGAGGATTTGTCTTAGGCCAGCTAAAGTGGACCTGGATTTCATTTCTCTGGTTTGTTTCAACAGTTGTCTCCATTACATGCTATAATTCCTGCATGTAGCTTTTTCAACCTGGCATAAGGACAATAGGTAATTCAAATATCTATATTGTCCCTGCACCCTATAATGGTATTACAATGACAATTTTATTACTCTCATAAAATTTTTGCAACTTCCCCACAGCACATTGTAATTTCACCAATGGTTGTAAAAGGTCTTAAATTATATTTGTACAAAATTGAGATGAATGGGTTTTAGTATTAATGCATTTCTCATTGTGTAATAGGAATTTTTGTCCCTTTCTTTTTGCCAAGTGCGGAGAAAAAGCAACTCAGTTCAAGTATTTGTCAACTCCCATTAGAAACATTTAATACTAATAAAATTTATGGATTTAGTTTCCAAAGGATACTGCCAGCGAAGTTCATGATTACTAAATCAGTACTTAAATACAACCATTGTTCACCTTATAAATTTATATATGTTGTTTGACATATATAAAGTGCAGCTTCGGAGGCTGAGTCAGCAGTGGAGGAGCTTTTTGCTCAATTCAAGCTTATAAAATAAAAGAAAACTTATTACCAACAAAGCAGCAACAATATGTAAAACGTTCCATAAACGTTTCCTGGGAATGGTGGGCAAAATACATCCGGAATCAAAGAGCAGGTGGAGCTTGCTCTGTTCCTCGAAGGAAAGCGTTGCAAATTAAGCCGCGGGTAATGAGAGCGAGTGGGGCTTCATGAAGTTTGCTGTGCCACCTCCTCCTGATTTTAGAGAAATCGGCCTATGTATGGATAAAGTAGTGAGGTGTGAAGTGCTGGCGTCTTTGTGAACGCAGTTACCCGTTTGAGGTTTCAGTCTGCCTGATCGGTTATCTGCATTAAAAGGTCTCGTCAAATTGAACGTGCAGCGAAGTCCTAAGCAGTGAAGTGCGAAGGTACAGTTTGAGTTGGCTGGAGTCCACGCAGCTGTGATGAAACAGAAGGGGAAAAAAAGAGGGCATCAAGGGAAGGGTAAATTCTGCTCTTGACATCTTCAGCACTGAAAAAATATTGCAGAGTGGGAGAGGAAGAAAGATGAACATCTTGATTTTTATTACACGTAAATGCAGCACCATTTCAGAAGGAAGAGTATGAAAACAAGTTTCTGTTCATGCTTTATTTTCACTTGTCACTTTAGTCCTTTCTGGAGTCTCTAAATTCAGACAAATCCACCTGCGAGGCACTAATGAATTTATCATTCAAAAGAGAGTCAAAGAAAATTGACTCAAGTAGACAGACTTTAACAGAAAAAGAATTGGCTCGGGCAGGACAGGAGATTACTAAAAATACAGAGAGAGCAGAGCCCATCTTATTTGCAGGAGAATCTTCTGCAGACTTTTTGTGTTTTCAATTTTGACTACATTTGTTCAGCTGGCTGCAGCTTTTGATTTCTGGATGTTTTGATTTTCTTTTATTATTATTTTGGATAATAATTCCAACTTCTCTGGCTAGGATGCTCCTTTTACTTTTTTTTTTCTTTTTGTTCCACATATGAGGAGAAAAATAATTGATGCTATAACTCCCTGAGGCTCACGGAGCGCCTGGGAGAAAAACGGCAACAGCATTTCATCTGAAAAAATGTTGCTTGAATGAAAAACAAAAAGCTGGAGCCACATGTTTGGAGCAAATGTGCTTTAACTAATGGATCCCAGCGTATTATTAACTCACAGTAACTCATAAATATGACAAGTGTTTTTTTCATTTTACACCAGCGTCCAATTAGAGGCAAATGACGAACCGTCATTGGCGGCTGGGCTGGTGTCCCCGAACGGTACTTATCTCCTGAAGGATTGTCTGCAGGCGTGAGCCCGGGTGGGGAGGTGAGCAGGGAAGAGGGTGGCAGGAGCAAGCTGTGAACACGAGGAGACATTACGGCAGAGCTCTTGCGCACGAGGTGAAGAGCAGAGCATCGTCCATCACAGCTCCCGGAGCTGGGACCCGCGGCCGTAAAGCTGACAACGAGGAGGAGAAAATCAGGCTTGCGGGGCTGCGGTGGGAGCAGGGAAGGGCGGGAGGGGAAAGGCTGAAGAGGGAATTATAGAAGGAAAATAGCCTGAAAAATTAGTTTGTATTTTCTGTTTTCATTTCTGACACGGGGAAGGAAATGCTCTGTGTTTTCTTAAGGAAGTGCAAATTTCTCCACTTCATCCATTTTAAATCCTCGCCCTTAGGCCTTTTGTACTGAAGCATAGAGTTTGGAGGCCTTAAATGGTCATAACGTTTCCCTGTAGAATTTGGCCTCAGAAACCTACTAACAATTCTGGAGGGCTAAAAAGGAAAACCATTTTACAGCAATTTGGCAACATCCATTTATAGGGGGGTTCATATGGAGCATCAATTTATTCTCATGGTTTCTTTACCATATTTGATGAAATATAAGATGCAATTGGAACAAGCGGCTAAAGAAAAAAGGCCATAAACTTTGAAATGGTGTTGTAAAACACACAGTGTGTTAACGTGAAATAAGTTACAGACTTAAAAGAATTTACAATGGCTTGCTCATATAATAGTAATACAATAGGCTTGCAAGTTGCAGATGTTTTCTGGTAAATCTGGTATTTTAATACACGTTCTCCTTCAGTGAAACTGTGAGATTTGGATCTGGATAATAATAACTCAGTGACACTGGAAAGCAGAGTTGAAGGAAAACCAGTAAAAGGGGGAGGGGGAGAATTGAACAAAAATAGAAAGCTCAGCAACTGTCCACTTAAGTGATACTCCAATTTATTTCTGTGTGGAAAAAGTGTTAGGTTTGCAAGTCAGTTGAACAGTCAAGTTTCTTCTGCTTTCCCCAGCTCACTCAGTGGCCCTTGTTCTGCAAGTGGGATGCATGTTTCCCGGGACTCTCCACCCCTAGGAAGGGGTGGGATGTTCGTCTTGAATACAGCGGGAAAGAGAGAGCAGCTGGGAGAGAAGGCAGACCTTCGACCCCTATGCTCACATATATTCCTCTCCTGCACAGGTCTAATTTGCCACACAGGTCCAGAGCAACCAAAGCCTGTTGCAAACTGCCAGGGGCCACCTCCATCTCCAGGGACAACTCCCAAACCCACAGAAGTCTTTCTGCTGAAGTCACTGCAATTTTTATTTATATTTGGGGTCTTCGATGAAAACATGGCCTTATAACATATCACTGTATAGCAACAATCATTTACATTTAAATCTGCAGAGCTGTGGCATGGAGAAAAAAATAGCAGCATCTCATTGTCAGCTGTCCTAAGTCAGCCTCACAGCCCAGCATGTGGCCTTAATGCTCCCACCACTCTGTGGAGTAGCTGGGACCTTTGCATGGCAGAATCAAACCCAGCCCTAAGTGCTGGAGCTCATTTGCATCCTGCCAGTGGACAAACCAGTTTGCAATTGGCAAGGACTGCAGGAGGGCTTACAGGCGCTGTGACTGACAGCATCTTTTCCCAGCAAAGCTGGTTGAGAGCAGAAAGGTAATATTTAGCTATTAGCTTCCTCAGAAAACTGGGCTTAGCCCAGTGTTTACGTGCAATAAGTTGGCAGAGAGAAGGATGTGGAGCAAAGCCATTGGGCCCTCAGTAACCACCAGATTCTCCCTGCAGGCTTTATTTTCCATCATCCACTGGGCACATGGTGGAAACTTTGTGCCCCCGTGTGGATGTCTTCCACAGGGGAGCAGAGAGCATTCCCCCAGCGTGCCAGTATGCAACCAGCCAAAGGCCTCCTTCACACTGGCTGTGAGTGCAAAATGGTGTCCACTGTAAAAGGAGGCAGCAGCAGCCATGTGCAGCTTTCATTCCAAGTACAATCAACCCACTGACCTCTCCTTTACATAGAAGCCAGGCCCACGTGAAGAGTTCCCATTTCAGTGCTCTCCCTGCTGCTTTTATCAGTGTAGGTCCTGAACTCTGGAGTTCGAGCTCCCCGAAATAGGGAGTGTGCTACTTCTGGGCATATTTACACTTTTAGCTAACAAAATGGGGATGTACTCTTTAAAAAAAAAAAAATCGTGCTTAGTTCTTTGCTGACATTTCAAAATTTGTCATCAGTTCTTCCCTCTCACTTAGTCTGGTTGTAGTACAGACGCAATGTATATTGTGCAATGTAGATGCATCAAAGAGAGAGAGAACAAGAGAGAGGAGGGTCATTGCACCCGTTTTTCAGAGGGGAAGCAGGCAGGCTCCTTCTACCCTAAATCTAGTGGCTATAGAGTACCTTGCTCAGACTTCCTCTGCCATCAGTAGAGGCACTTTGAGAATGCAGTTCCCCTCACCTCATCTTCCTTTGGCAACAGCATGAGATTTTCAATATGACCGGGACAGTTCTCATCCTGCAACATGAGTTCTGCCCCAAGGACTTATTCCTGTCACATAAAGACCAGGCAAAGCAGCTGGAAGCAAAACCAGGGCAGCTCCTTGTCTTCTTGCTTGAGGGCAAAGCAACCTCCATCAAGGAGAGAAGGAAATCAGTGCAGTTGTCTCAGCTCCACGATAGTACCAGCCTGAAGGTTGTCAGGCTTCTTTTAGTGACTGCAGCCTGGGCTTTCAGGTAGCATTTTATCTCTGGGCCATATTGGGTGACTAATTCCTGCAAAGACAACGACGCAAGGAGGTTTAGTGCACTGTTTTACATAATAGCTCTATTGAGCCTGTTTTCTCATGAAAGGAAACCCTTACATACTGAAGAAAAACTACTTTTTCAAGTAGAAAGAAAATACCAGAAGCTGCTGGAATTAAACTGTGGAGAAAAACATCCCCCATTATTTTCTTTTACCACACTGTTTTGCTTTTTAATAGATGTTTGGAAATGTTCTGTTTCTAGAGTGAACACTCGCATGAATCTGGTACCGGAAACAAATGTCACAGAAAATCTACCACAGGATTAGAGAAGTCAGGAAAAGGGAAATCAGTCAAGTCAATATTGATAGGGACAAATCTCTGTTTAGTTTAGTTTTATATCCCACAAAGAAGGGGAAGGGAGGAGGGAGTGCCAGGGAGGCGCAGAGAGAGGGAGCCTTTCTGCATGCAGTGTTTGCCTTTATGGGTAAGGATTTCCAGGATTAAAGTTCCCATCCTGGTTCCTGAAAGGGGGAGAAGGAAAAAAGCGACGTGAGCCATAAACATCTTCTCACAAACACTCTGAAAGGCAACCACCCACTGGAGGCATGTGTTGTGTGCATCTGGACACGTTAAGTAATCTCAGCCACCTAATTGCCTTGCAAATGCCCTTGTGCGTGGGTCGTGGGCTTAGGGAGAGGAATACCAGAAGGAACCTCATACACCAGAGCAGGGCGAGCCTTAACACCACAAGACTGCTCCTGATCTGCACCCATGGGATGAAATGAGAATCGGGCATTGCATTTAAGCCTACAACATCAGCATTATATGTATCGTGTGCGTATGCTCTGCTTTTCACACTCTCTCTATAATCTGATTCAAGCACATGTGCGCTCTATTCAACAGAGACCTATTTTTTTCCCTTGTATAGTTCAGGCCTGAGGTCACCTACAATATGAGACAATGCCAGTACAATATTTCTTTGTATCAGACTTGCCAAAACACCACAACTCTCCACTGTGTTTAAAAAGAAAAAAAAATAAAGAAACCACAAGGAATTTTTATTTTCTACAACCCCAATCAGAAGGCAGAAGAAGCTGCCAAATTATATGATAGAAACTCCTACGCACAGAACCCAGTAGAGTTGTAAACTGAACTTCTGTAGCTTTTTAATTGTAAATCCAGATGCTTTTATCCGCAATTCTTTTCAATGACCTTTCACTTGAAAGTCAATTTGTCAGTCTACTTACAATGTCTGAAGAAATCATCAAAGCCACAACACCAAGTCATTCTGAAGATGTTGTTCCCGGCACAACTGCAAAGTTGCTACACTTGTTTCCTGAGCTGGGCTGCTCACATCTTGCTCCTGCCTGCAGAACTCGAACATGCTCCTCGCTCTTTGTAATCTAAAGAGGGGCAGAAGAAGGGAAAGAGAATGACTAGGAAGCACAAAATCAAAGTTTCTGGTCGCTACGCCTGACCTCCATCGAGGGAATCCCCTTAGATAAAGCTGGTCCTTTGTGTAGTTGAACAACCTGGGTTACTCTGAAGGCAAACACAACTTGGATGCAATGGTAATCATCAAATAAATGCTGCTACAACACAGATGAATTTGGCCTCTGGCTGCAGGGGTGGGCGCACAGCATAGCGCTGGGCTTGGTTTCCCCAGCTGAGCTCTGACTCCAAATTCCCCACCCAGGCAGGCACAGCAGGGCAAGGGATACTCATGTCTGTACACAGACCCAGTCACTGCAGCACTTGCTGGCAGAGAAACCACAGAAACTGTCCATTTGGAAAAAGAATCCAAGAGCTCAGATATGTTTCCTCCACCTCTTGGGCCCGAAAAACAGGCTTGAGAATTTCCGAAGTTCAGGCTCAGTTGTATTTCTGGTGCTTTCTAAGTTTGGATGAGCCAGAAATATGTGAAAGCAATATTTGGTGAGGGTTGGATACTCTTGTTTGTTTTTGTGGCCAATACAGGACCTGCCAAACTGTGAGGATATAAAAAAGAACAAGGAAAGTTGCGTGCTGTGGGAGGGTGTTTTAATGTGCGGTTTCTAACATGGAGGAAATTTACATTTAAGTTTTGGGAAAAAGCTTCTGGCTGGTTCCAATTATCACCTACCAGTTGAGTCCATCAATCCTAAGGGTGGTTACGCTCCCACGTGTTGATTAATTTTACTGTTATTAATTCCTATTTATTTTAAGTGCTGACAATGCAATCAGCCCAATGAAGAAAACAGAACTAAAACTCCTGCTCTGCTGAGATCACAGGCTACAGGATAGGAATCAGCAAACAGATGATATGAGTGGGCTTGAAGAAAGTGCTGATATTTTCACAAGATATTTCCCTCTTCCCCTTTTTAGCTAGCGATGGCGGGGGAAAAAGCGCATAGAACTGGTGGGAGCTGCTGTTCATGAGTCATGAGGAGAGAGGACAGAGGGGCACAGAGAAAGGAGCAGAAGGCATAAAGAGTGAGTGAAGTTGGCTGGCAGCCTCCAAATGAAGAAGATCAGGAGACAGAGAATAAAAAATTAGAGGGTGAGCTAGTGCAGAGCTGCCCGGGGTGAGGGCCACCAGGGCCATGTATTTCTGGTCAGGAGGAGAGGAACAGTTGATGTTTGGAAAATGTAATCTCTGTGTCTTTGGACTGACTAATTCTCCAGTCATTAATGAAAATATTTAACACTGGATGGGAAAAAGGCCAGCAAAGATGACAGTTATCCCCAGAGATGTGAAAATCAGTCAGGATAGAGCCGGACCTGCCCTCAGCTATCATCCAAACCTTATATGGAATAGAATGAAAAACTTTTCAGGTTTGGAAAAGAAAAACTGGGTGAGTTTAGAAGCAGAAATACAGGAGTATCATGAGGAAATCTGTTCTTCTATTACTGGCTCAGTCAAAAACAAGCAGTATTGGAAAGCTCATGAGAGAGTCTGTGTTTGTGTGATTCTAGTCTGATTTCTACAAGAAAAGGGGGTCAAAAGTTTATCCAAAGTTTAACCAGTATCTGAACTTTCCAATGCTGAGCTGAACTGAACCTCTAACCCAAATCACTCCTCCAAATGTGATGCTATTTAGATCCGCTTTTTCAGTTAACCCACTTCATGTTCAGTTATTAGTCTGCCTTCACCCTGTCTGCTCTTGCTTACTAACATGCATCTTTGGAGTTAATATTCCTACTGTGGGGATGCAGAAATTGAGGCCAAAGTCATCGTGAAAGACATTAAACTATGCCTTCCTCATCTTTGCTTTCCTTGTGCTCTTTCCGCTTGGCACCTTGGCATGCCCATTAAACCATGTTATATGTCCTTTACGCTCAGGTACGTGGCTCAGCAGGGGAGACGTGGGCTGGATGGATGCAATCACCTGGGCTGCTGTGGCTGCTGATTTCCCTGCCGGATTGTCAATCTCACTGCTACATGGTGCTTTTCCTGATTTGATGGTCTTACCCAGTGCCTTTGCCTTTTAACTGCTCACCCTTGGGGGCAGGGTGTGTGTGTGTGTGTGTCTGTGTGTGTCTCTTCACTCCAAGAAAAGTCCAGCATGAGAAAGCTGTGGCCCACGGTGTCACTGCGGTACAAGTGCATGGGCACGGTGCCTGGTAAATATGCCAGGGTCTGAATATGGGAGCAAGTGTGGGGTCCCAGGGGCAGACTGTGATGGGGAGGTTGCTGCTTTTACCTCAGAGTGGCTCTGCTGTCACCCATAGGTCCTGCCTAGGGCTTTTCCGCATTATCTGTACGTCACCAGTGTAAGGAGAGCAATACATTTCATCTCTTGCATGTCTCAGTGCAGATGTAGTTTGAAATAGCAGAACTGTGCTTCAAACCAGCCAGGCCAGCCTAAGAATCAAAATAAGTTCCTCTTGTAAAGCAATCCCCATATAGCTTTGTCAGCTGTAGGGGCTTTAGGCAGCAGTTATATCTGCCGTGGTGCTGCTTTTTTGCAGCCCTGAGCCACATACTCTGCAGCACAAGTCTGGTGGGATTCCACACAGCCATGAGATTAAAAGCAAATCCTCAAAATTATTTAAGCTGTGAGGAGGCAAAACCTGAAAAGTGAATCCTTAGACTATATACATTTAGGATCCCAAACTCACTTCAGAATGTAATCCTTAGACTTAATCTGTAGATTGATAATTGTTGTATTAAAAGCAGAGAGGCTCTAAAATTTATTCAAATAGACACTGGAAAGGTATCCCCTTATAAAAAAACTTCTCAGATTCCCCCAGGCATTTGTGTTTTCCCAGCTGGCTTTTCTGTTTCAATAGCAAGAAAAGATGCAACTTATAGAGAGACACCACTTCTCTTCTGTCAAATACTGCACATTCCAGAGTGCTTGCTCATGCTACATCCTTCCCTATGGAGCTGCTGCCTAACTTTCCCAAAGCCGATATTAATATCACAGACCATTATAATACAGTTATTTTCATGGAAGCCTGAGAGGAAGTCACGTGGCATTAATTGGTCCCTTGTGCCCATAAGGTCTCCATTTAGTTTGTTGTTTTTACTCGCATAAGCAGCAATGAAGTGAAAAGCTGAGGAAGTAGCAGTGATTGTCTCAAACGAGTATTTTTTTAGTACCTGTTTTGTTAATGAATCATTGTTCCTCTTAATTGGATGAACATATTTATTAGGCAGTGCGAGGGCACACGCACACACATTCTCCACCAGCCAAACTGAGTTTTCACAATTTCTCTGCACCTGCAAGGGCCGGACTGCCCTGGGTACCCATGACAGTGTACTCTGTCTAATGCCCTTGGGCCAGGCGTCATCCCAGCTCCGCGTCAGGATGGAGCACAGTGTGGTGGCTGTACAGTCATCTTCCTCTGTCTATGTCCTGTGTTGAGAAACTCAAAACAGTAGCTACACGCACACACCCCCACACCCACCCCCACCCTCCAGAAGGGTCTTTCTTGCCAAATACTTCTGCTCCTGTCACCTGCAAGTTCAAAGCGAAATACAGCTCTTCCACTGGCTCTGCCTCCTATTAACCATATGTGCCCGATTTTGAGACAGCTAGAGCCAAGAGTGTCAAACTGGTCTGGTTATAAACTTGTCAGCGCGTGTGCATGTGTGTACAGTGGAAAACAGGGCTCTCTGTGTCTGCCTACATGCAACATCAGTGCAGCAGAGAGGCGGGAAAGAGCACGATCCTGCAGACAAAGAGCAGCGCTGAGAGCCCAAAGAGTTGAAGTCTCGTTGGTGACATGTAACTTCTAAAAAAATTAGCAAACTCCCTTAATTCTGATGTCTAGTTATTTGCAGTGCTCTAAGGATGTGTTTATAGCCCTTTTGTTAGAGGTGGTTAAAAAAACAACATTCCTGTCAGTTTTTTCAATAGAAGATTGTATGTTAATAGGTTGGTTTGTCACAATGTGTACTTTCTGTCAATTTTTTTAACTTTCCATTGAAGATCTGAAAATCCTCAAAACCAAAAGGGTTTGGCTGAAAACAGCAACAATTCAGTTCAGAAATGCTACTGTGGTACCTCACAGGAATAGTAATTTGGCTACCTCATTCTTCTCAAGGGTTTAGACTCCCCAGCTAAACACTAGCTCACAAGATGCATCTCAGGGAGGACTGCCATGACGCACCATGACATCCTTCCTTCAGAAACCGGGAAGACGTGCAGGTTAGGAGGAGTGTACATATCAGCCCATATCAGTCAGCTGTCAGGGAATGTGCTCAAACGGCCATTCACACAAATGGATACCTGAAGCAAATAATCCCCACAAGGTGTCATAGCAGCATTTCCTAACGGAAACTTTCCTCCCCCCGACTCCGCTCCTGAAGTTTTCAAGTTTGGAGGTATTTTGGATGAAACCCCAGGTTTTCAAACATCTATGAGAAAGAAAACATTTTTCTACATTTTTTAATGGAAAAATGGTATTTGTGTATTTCTTGGTATTTGTGTATTTTTTTGGTGTTTGCGTATTTTTGTGCCTACGTTTCTTAGCCTACAATCAATGTGAAAGAAAACCTCTGGCAGAGAGAGTAAAAGACTGCATCCCTCTAATCCATTGAATTTAAAAACTACCCTGATGTTTTTGAACACTGACATTGTGAGGCATACAGTGCTGGACATTTTAGCAGTAGCACCCAACCCTTGCCGTGTTCCCTTCAGCTGCTTCCAAAGCTCTCCTGTTGCCAAATCTTTGCCTTCTCTTTTGCCCATCAGAAGAAGGCTCCAGTCTCATCCTTAACAAAGCTTGCATACTACAATCACGCCTAGTCTTAGTAGTATCAAGAACTGAGTAGTAGCGCTGATGGAAATATTTTCAGCAGGTTGACACTTCATTGAGCAATCCCAATGAATAGTATCAGGGCCTCTGAAAAGTTACAGATTGTCCGTGTCCCAGTCTTCCTGCCTTCTCCCAAAGTCCTGCCCGTTGGGTGACCAAGGAACTCATTAGAAGCAAAAAGGCCTCACAAAAGAAAAGTCTGAGTTGGTTTTTTTTGTCTGAAATCAGCCATTTCAGTCCAATTCCATTCCATAAAGAACTGAAAGGCTTTTTTGTTTTTATTCCAAAGCCGAATGAAAACAATATTTGAACTTAAACAGTTGTTGCAAAATGGAATTGTCATCTTGTGGACAGCACCACTGAGCATATGGTGTTACTGTCAAATAAATCTCATTTAATATCAAAATGAATAACATTGCACTGATTGCATTCTTCAGTGTATTTTTAACTCACTCAAGCCTTATCTTTTCTCATCTAAATGGACCTTTCAGAGAATCTAGGAGTTTTGCTGCAGAATTGAGTCCACTTTTGCAATGCAACATATTTTGCTATGCAAGCTATCCATTTTGCTATGACATTTGGTTTGCTTTGCAAGGACCACCATAACAGGAAAAAGTCTGTTTGCTTCCTCTTCCTGGGAGCATTGGACATCTTGCAAGAAAGCTTGTTCATCAAACTTTAACAAGTTATAATTCAGTTTTGCTGGTCCAATCAATTTGGATAATCTGGAGAAATATTCTTAATTTTTCTCCCAAGGGGCTTAGTCACATCAAAGCAACCCTGCATTGTTAGTGTGCATTTAGATATTTGCTAATGAAAGACCCCTAGATGTCCAACCATGGTTGGCCAACCGTGGCAATTTGTGCCTTCACTTCTGCAAGTTTCTTATCAATTTGAGATTCCCTGTAGGTCTCAAATCTAAGCTAAAAAATGTTTTTTTAACGTGTTTGAACTCATCATGTGCCTGTGAGGTACAGTCATGTAATGTACAAGGACAAGGGGGAATGGCTTTAAACTGGAAGAGGGCAGGTTTAGATTAAACATTAGGAAGAAGTTTTTCACTTTAAGGGTGGTAAAGCACTGGAACAGGTTGCCCAGAGAAGTTGTTGAGCCCCCATCCCTGGAGGTGTTCAAGGCCAGGCTGGACGTGGCCTTGGGCAACCTGGTCTAGTGGGAGATGTCCCTGCCTATGGCAGGGGGGTTGGAACTCAATGATCTTCAAGCTCCTTTCCAACCTAAACCATTCTATGATTGTATGATTTTATGTCCATTACACCCAAGGGGAACTGAGGTTCGGGGGTATGAAAACTCACATTCTCAAGTATTTTGGTGCAAAGACCCTTAATGTCAAACCATATTTGAGGAGCTGGACCAAAAGAGGTCCTGAAAGTTATTCAGAAAATCTGCAGCAAAATAAAGTGACCAGGGGTTTCTCAGCTTAGATGACGCAAACACCCGCATCAGCTGTGCCTTCTTCATGAAGGTGGTCCAGCCGTCAAGGAAGCTCTGAGGCTGAAGTACTAGACTTGCCCCCTACTTTTCTGTATTTTAAAAAGTTATAGGATAATTGTTCTGCAGTTTGTTTGCATTCAGTTTTATTTTGAAAGTTTCTTGTTCTTTCTGAAACAGGAACTGCACGCATACAGATAAGCCTGAACAAGTAATTTCAGCTCTCTCTGTCTCAATTTCCCTTTCTGTACAGTGAGAATGATGAAACTTCTATAAAAGTATTGAGTACCTATGGACAGAAAGAGCAGTTCAGTCAAATTTTGCCTGACACATCTCAGAATAGATTGTATGTTTGTTTCTCTGTGTCCATGTTCATGTGAAAAGATACAGGACAATTAATACTCACAAACTAGCATCATACTTTGAAGGGCTACATCTTCGTCTGGTATTAATGGGCATAGCTCCATCCACAAAGCTGTACCAATTAACCAGCAGACCTATGGCTGTAGCAAGGAGCAAAGGCAGGCACAGCACTTCCCAGGGCTTTATGCTGACTTGAGTTCCTTCTGTCCAACACTTGACAAGGGGCCCAAACTAAATAGGAGACCAGAGGGCAAAGGGCAAAAGAATGATACTAATTCACAAACAGCCTCATAAAACTATTCTTGTTGGCCCTTTAAAAAGGTTTAACTGTCTGCCAAAATAACTACACATGGATGAGGTCACCATGAGCAGTCAGCGAGTCTTGCTATGCAAGAGAAAGATCTGTTCACATTTTGCTTAAATCAATAGAGGGGTAAGTACAATAGAGGGGATCACGGTCTGGTTAGCTGGCCACCGTCCACCTATTCCCTTATCAGGCAGTCACCAGAAGTGGACAAATTTGTGCTTCAGTCTTAACTTAATGGTGTCCATAGGTTAAAAAAATACATGTGATCCAGAGGTTGTTTCCATAAGACACTGATTCCCAATTCAGCAAAGCACTTCAGGATGTGAAAGTATCATTGGTTTCATTTGTCATTACCTGCTGCCTCATACAGAAAGGTCCTACCTTGCACACAGGAAAAGAGCCTTTTGTACTTCTGGGGTCAGGGTGCTCCCAGTGTTTTCTTTTCTTTGCATAAACTATCCCATGAAGTAAATAAAAAAGTTTGCTGAAGAACACCACCTGCTTTTCTGTTTTCAATGGGAAAAAAATCACTTTTCTCCCTGCAGCTTTTTGAATCTCATAAATACATCATTTGCATACTAGATTACTGTTCAGTTCCAGATCCTATTTTATTCAAGTATATCTTAGATTTCCATTTTTGCATTTTGTCATATCTTCCCTGTCCCGTAGTTATCAAACAAAGCTTAACTAACAGCTCGTTTCTTGTTTGGTTGGTGTGGTGTGTTTTTTTGCCAACCGCAAAGATAATTTATTTATTTATTTGGTTTGGCAAATGGTAAGATGTTTTTCTCACATAATTTTCTTCGCTGTTCTCTTTCACTCTTGCTAAATACATCACTCCATTAAGCAATGAAGCCTGCTACCTCTGTATACCCCCCACACAAGGATCACTTCATTTATCAGCAGTGAATAATGAAGGGAAGCAGTGAAGCAGTAATCATTTTATTTTCTTGCTTTTTTTTACAGGACTAATAAGGATAGTTTTATGAGGTTGTTTGTGAATTACCATCTATAATTTTCCCTTCGCCCTCTGATCTCTCTGTCTGAGACCCTTGGCAAGAGCAGAACAAAATGAGTGCAACGGAATACAAAACCATGGGAAATGCTGTGCCTGATTTTGTTTTGCTCAACAGCTGGAAGAAAGGGAGCAACTTCAGTGGTGGTGCTAAGCTTATTACCGTCAGGTGAGGACTAAGGATTTCAACCAGATGGGATAATTAGCATATGTATGTTCTGAATCAAGTAGAGAAAACCAGGCTAACCAAGCTCTTCAGAAGCACCGGTCCAGGAAACAGGGTTAGTCTGAGCTTTGGATGCTCAAATTTTGATGCAGGAAATCTGCTTGGGTGAGCGAGTGACTCCGAGAGGGCCAGAACTGATGGAGTCAGGTCTAAGAAGTCCTTGCTGCTGCAAACTTTCTGAAGGCTACAAGGACTCATGTTCCTAGCCTTTTCCTCAATGAGAACACTAGCATGGTCTCTGCAGAAATTTTGTGTCTTTTAAACCTCCTGCCATCTCCAGTCTGATTGAGTTGTACTGCCAGGTTCAAAAGTAATTGAGGGAAAGGACAAACAAATACTCACTCATGTACTCACACACGCATGTGAATACACACACGCAGAGAACACGACTGCATAAACTCCGTTTCCTTAGGAAGTAAGACTAAAACTGACGTAAATGTTTACACAAAATAGCAAAGCAAAGCAGCCAAGGTTTTGGAAGGCTTTCAGCCAGATCCTTGTCTTCTGTAAATCAGTGGAGGGCAATGGAGCAGTACCAATTTGCACCAGTTTGAGGCATCTGGCCCTTATTCTTGACTAGTCCATTGTATATCCAGTCTTTGCAAAATGAAAATGTCAGGTTTTTGAGACCAGGATCAAAGACGTGTTGGAAAGAAAGTTTGCTAGGGAATTGAAAACCCACAAGGGATAGAGCATGAAGGCTAAATAATATTATTTTAAAGTAATGGCTACAACATTTTCAGGAAGCTTGCTTTCCCTGGATACATCCCATTTTAAGGCATCACTGTTCAGTCTCATAAAGAAAGCTATTGCTGACAAAATAACCTCCAGTTCTTCTTGCTGTTTCAATTACTGCATTGATCAATTTGAAATGTCTGTTTGCTTGACATGACTGAGTGTAAATGATCTGAAATGCGATATGGCGTTGCAAGATGATTTGAACCACTCTTTGCATCTTTATTCCTTTCTTTAGAAGGATAATGGTGAGCCAAAAAAGAAAATAAAACCCAATTTAGGGAAGCACCTACAACAGTTATGGCCTGCCTTGATTCAGCCTCCTAAATAAAATTACTATGTTGTGTTTCATTTAATAACAAAAAAAAAAAAGGGAAAAACAAACAAACAAACAAAAAAGGAACCACTGAGTTAAGTTTCTCTGACCACAGTTTATTAGGCAGCCTTTGTTCCCAAATGATCTCTCTAAAGGGCCTTTGCAAACTGCTAAATTTCTGTATATGTAATTGTGTCTCTGTCCTGGAGCAAACCATTGTCAGGCAGGACCCTGAGACAGTGGTCCAAGTTACAGTTGTTTCTACACTTCATGTGCATCCATGCAACTGGAACCTTCAGCTGGGATCTTCATAAAGAAAGAAAGAATGAGGCACAAAGTGAATTAAGATCCATCCCCTCTGTGGTGCAAAAACTAGCTCTTTAGAAAAGGATATAATCTAAAATGTTAAGAAACTGGAATACTGTGTCCAGTTTTGGGCTCCCCAGTTCAAGAGGGACAGGGAACTGCTGGAGAGAGTCCAGCGTAGGGCAACTAAGATGATTGAGGGATTGGAGCATCTCCCTTATGAGGAAAGGCTGAGAGAGCAGGGACTCTTTAGCCTGGAGAAGAGAAGGGGAGACCTTATTATTGCGTACAAGTATCTAAAGGGTGGACTGAAGGAGGATGGAGCCAGACTCTTTTCAGTGGTTCCCAATGACAGGACGAGGGGCAATGGGCACAAGTTGGAACACAGGAGGTTCTGTTCAAATATACGGAAAAACTTCTTTACGGTTAGGGTGACAGAGCACTGGCACAGGCTGCCCAGGGAGGTTGTGGAGTCCCCTTCTCTGGAGATTTTCAAGACCCGCCTGGATGCAGTCCTGAGTAATGTGCTCTAGGCAATCCTGCTTTGGCAGGGAAGTTGGACTAGATGATCTCTAGAGGTCCCTTCCAACTCTGAAAATTCCATGATTCCGTGATTCTGTGAAACATGTTTATAACACGTTCACTGTACACTCCAGAAGAAAAAGGCTAAAAAGCAAAAGACCTGACCTTTAGGTCAGGAGCCACCTTTAGGTCAGTGGCTCCTAAACAGTGTTGAGATGGGTACCCAATTATTTCTTCTAAGTTGGCCTTTGGCATTGATATTACCATACTATGACCTTTTAAAGTACTTTGAATCACTACCCAAAAGCAAGGTTGTTATGTGGAAAATAAGGCACCTTTCCTCCAGTCAATGAAAAAAGACACCTAAGACATAAAATCAAAGCCAACTGTTTTGGTGTGATCTTTGTCCTTGCCTAATGAACTGGTTTGAACCATAGCTCCCAGAATGTGCCCACTATAGGTGATACTTTGAACAAGAAATCAGGTATTGTGACGTGTGCACATTCAGAGAAGCCGCACACCAGGTTTAGCAAAAGTTAGTAATCTGAATAGTGTGGAGATTGTCTGAGCAGGTATAAATTCTTCAGCACAGGTCAAACATATCCCCTGTAATGCCAAACAAAACTGTAATTCATAGGTCAAACCATGACATATGTGAAAATTATAATTCACTTTTCCTGAGTTTTTCATTGACCTACAGGCTATAGGCTCTTCTCAGCTTCTTCCTTGTTTCTTTGTGGCCGCAAGAACCACAGTAGAGAAATTAAGGTCATACCCACCTGGCCAGATTCTGGTCCAAGAAATCATACTTCCATCTACGAGAATCTGTAACCAGTTGATCATTGGTTATAATAAAATACAAACTCATCTAATTCCTTGCCCCAAACCCACATCAGATTCAAAGTACTTCATGTCAAGTCCCTGCACCCTGTTGTTTCTGCTACTCCCTAGATACATAATGGAAACTGGCTGACCAAGAAGTGCTGGGAATGTCTTCTTCTGAAAAGATATTTCATACTCTACAAAATAGTTTTGAATCAGCCAAAATTCAGGAAAACTGTAAGACAGAGCTGACATCAGCTCAAAATCCAAGATCCGTGCACACCTTAGACTTTTGGAGAAGTTCAAACATGGAGCCTAACTTGGCCACTCTCTCAGCCTCTTGATAACAGCAAATTCATCCTGCAAGTGCATTTAAGGAACTTCATCATGTGGCTGATGGGCACCATTTGAAGTGTTTCTCCTCCTGCAAATGATGCCACCAGACTGACACAGAGTGAAATATAGCCCTGCTGCTTCTCGACTCTCTCTTTACTGCTGTTTCTTCATGAATCCAAGTACCCCTCTGGCATTTCCTGCAAGGGTACCTTGTTATCCACAGCAATTAAAATGTCTGTATGTAAAAGGTGATGCTGAGGAACTCCTTGTGCAGACTGTCTCCTATCTTTCAGAACATTTTCAAAATCTCTGTTCCAGTTGTTAGAAGAAAATGAAGCTGCATAGTTAGGAAAATTGTCTGAAAAGATGCAATGTTTGGCTTATTTCCTCAGATCCAGAATGTACTATGTGTTCCTTGGATAATGGACAACATGCTGGGTAGTTCCAGATAAGGTATCCAATAACTCTATTTTCTGTCCCCACTTTTCTTGCCCTTGTTCCAGAGAAAATTGGACGAGTGCCTGAGAAATAATTTTATTGTGAGGAGAGTTATTATGAAAACGTACTCTGCTATTTTTCATTGACCTCTAAAATGAACTCCCTAATTAAGTGCAAATGGGAAACTGACTTGGAGCAGGTTGTCTCTAATCTTGGACAAGACAGACACAGTAAAGTTTATGAACTTGATAGACTGAACCTGCCAAAAGTCGATTTTCCTTTTCTTCCATACACTGCACATAGAATATCTATAACATGCTGCTGAAAATTATGAAAAAAGGGAATTCCTTAGACATCTGTTTGCACTGAAAGTAAAAAAAAAAAAAAGAAAAGCAGATGATATTCCAGATGATAAACATTTGTGCAGATTAATCTTTTATGCAGTAGCTTTTATCTTCTTCGTAAAGAATCTTTTCTTCTTATTGAGTTGCAATATAATTGTAAGAAATTGCACTCATATTAAAAAAAAAAAAGATGTTCCTATGGGCCATGGAACTTATTTCTACTGAACTTACGTATAGGGAAACTGGATTAACAGAGAAGAAGAAAAGACTAAAACTATTTTGGTAAACTGCAATATGCAAATTTCAGTTCTTGTTGGAACTTCACCATAAGTCTTATGGTGAAGTTATAGGAAACCATGAGTACATTACAGATGACTGTATGCATGCAGATAGAGCTACCAGAGATTTGCCACTTCAAAAATGATGGACAAAAATATGACACTGGCTCACATGGATGTGCCAGGCCAAGGGGGAAGTGATAATAAGAAAAAGGAAGCCACCATGTGGGTTCACTCCTTCTACATGGTCTGAACAATGGCAGTCCAGTATCAGAGAATGACCCGAAGTACAGGGTTGCAAGCTAGACTTGACAATACCCTGAGAGGTAGGGCAGGTAGCTCTACAGGCTGTTGTGCCTCCATGAGGTCCCACTGGGCACCCTGCACACATGGCAGGCACCACTGTTGTGACCAGATGGTGGAGCCCCTGCAGCTCAGTCTCAGTCACTGTTCTGTTTACTCTGCCTGGCTTNTTTTTAAATTGACCATAATCTTGTGTCTTACTCTCATTTTATGGCCTTGATCTCAGGACTAGATCCACGCCTGTGGTCGCCACAAATGCTTCTTCAGCTCATGTGCTTCGAAAGGGAGAGGGCACTGCCAAGGCAGATCTGACATCAGACCTGTGGACTACAGAAGGTATCTCTTACTACCTGACTGTAAGGCATTAAGAGTAATGGAAAACAAGAGGACTCCCAATACAACTGTGAAAGCTAAGATAATTGAAATACAGGCCATAGAATGAATTTAGCTTCTGTCTGAAAATTTTCAGGTTGGTTTTTTTTTTCCTGGACCTCTGGCTACAGCTATGTGAGTGTGTTTCTGTTATTTCCCACAGTGGAGAAAACCAGCAGTAGCTCTGCTGATATCAGTGTGAACCTGATGGAAGATCAGAATCAGACTCAAGAGATTTATTCATCCATTTTATCCAAAAATATGTAGTAGTCATAATCTCAAATGTGTTTTGTATCTATTCACATAAATTCAAATGCTGTTAAGTAATACAGATATGAGGTCTCTTCACCAACTCGTAACACATCTGCTGGAAAGATCACCTTTCATCAGAAAGGAACACTTCCTTTATGAGTGACTAAACTCCTTTGAAATCTCTTTTATTTCCCAGGGATGGTTTCTTCCCTAGAAGAAAAAAATTACTCTTGCTTCACATTTAGCTCTTTAACTTTACTCATTATTAGTGACTAGCATAGTGTTGTCAGGCTTCTCGGTAGTAAAAACATAGGGCCTTTTTCCTCTTTTGAGTCTGTAAGCAGAGACAAGCTAGAAAGTAGAGTTACACATGCATGAGGAAACTGATGCTTCTCTCATTACGACAGATTGTTGTGGTAAATGGCTGATTTACAGCAATATAAGTGACACAAAAAAGAAGATCTGCAGTATTTTAAGATGAAGAAATAGGGCACAAAATGTTAAGTGACATAAGAAAGGTCATTAATGCTGGTTCTGGGGTTAGACTTTGCTCACACTTCTGCATTGCACTGTATATAAATGTTTGTTACATCTTTCTCTGCACTCAAGCGTTGAAAAGTATCCAAACACAAATGCATATTGTATGTAACATATCTAAGGACTCTGTGGGTGATTTTAGGGTGTTCTGAATACAAGGCGAGCAGGACTTCTTCTCTAATACAGATTTACTACCTGCTATTTGGCAAAGAAAGTAACTTTCCATTTTTAGTACTCACTCTTGCAAAATGCTGAATGGCCTCAATTCTCCTGATGCCTAGAAGCTTGTACCACATGGCCCTAACTATGGTAATATGATGTGCATAAACCAAATGGTACCTCACAAGTATACAGGTGGTACTTTCACTGAAAGTCAATGGTGGCCACACATGTGCAGGCATGAGAAGGTATTGCTGTAGAAGCTGCACATAGAAACCACATCTAAATTTTACTGTGCTACAAAACTGCTCCTTAGAACTACTTTAAATAACAAATGTCATCATTTAGTCTAGCAGATCAAAATATGACATGGAAGTCCATCTGTGCTATTCAAAGCCCTTGTCCTGCCAAGCATCTTAAATCTAATTTAATTTGTTTTACGTGTACTTATTAGCACCTAATTCTGAGTTATGTCACTAAAATCTTTCTTAGGACATTGGCATTTCCCCAGTAAGTCTATTTTGGCTTGATTTATCTTGACTTTGTTTGGTTTTTGGCTCTATCGTGATCTTTCCCTCCAGATTTAATATAAAGGGGTTCCTGATATTTATGGAACAAACACCTGCTGAAGTCCCTTGGGCATTTTGAGTCCAAGAAGAACAATAAAAAAGGCTTATCTTGAACGTAAGACTTGGTAAACTGATTTCTTGTAATAGGCAGGAGTGCATCATTATTCTGAATTGGCGTTGTTCCCTAGAGTGAGCCCTGAATGTCAGATGTCATAAGAGCGTGAGAACACTTACCTAATAAACAGAGATCCTTGTGACAGTCTCTCCACTGATTTTTTCACCTCATAAATATGTCATTTTAGCTCTATGCTCTTTTTGAGAATTTTTCTCTGAGCTCTGGTGAAATGGACCTATCCTGGAAGTATTTAAAGACAGTGCTAGGCTTCCATTTATGCTTCTGCTGGAGAGAAGAAATATTAATAAAAAAAATCAGGTCCGCTTTTTGGGCTCAGATATATTGGACCATCATGTCCCATCTTCATTTTGTCCTGAAGATACTGGCTCCATGATCAAGTGCTGCCATGTGGGGGAGAGAGTTCAACTGGAGTTTGTCTCTGGGCTTTCAGAGCTGCAAAGGCTTTGGAGAAACATTAAGCAGTGGAATAGAAGAGACTGGAAATCTATTTCATGCTCTGTTACGGGTTTCCTGTGTCACTCTGTAGGCAGTCTTTTAGGCCCATGTTTTCAAAAGTCATCAATTAGATATTTGGCAAATTGATTCTGAAAGAGTGTTGGTTTGTATGACATCCAACTGCTAGCGTTGCACATCCTCAGTTCATGGCTCTTACAGAATTCTGCAGTATGCCCTATAAATACTGACTTTGAATACCAAACAAATATGTTTTTAATCTTTTCTTTATAAATGTGATCCTTCCTTCACGTCATAGTAAAGATAAACTTGATGCTGAATATGCATACATTCTTCAGAGCAGGACAGGGATTACTGAAAGACTTCCAAATAGGAAGGGTTGAAAAGCATGGAACTGTTCAGTTTAGAGGAGAAGGCTAATACAGGAAACATAAAGAAAAATTTTAAAAACTAGTTGAAGGAATAAAGAATGCTGCTGCTTTGCATTTCTTTATACTTCAAAAGGGCCAATGGATCATGTTCTGGCAATTAGATGGACTACTGGGCTAAATGAACTTCTGCTTGAATCCCACTGGGCAATTCCTACAGCAGGCACGGAAATGTGATGTGTGATGCAGGCCAAACTGAGGTCCTGGAAATGTGTTCTCAGTCATTACTCATCTGAAGGGAGTGCAATGCACTCTTAAAGATTTGTAAAGTGCTTGAGATTCTCTTATACAGGGTGTGAAAAATCATAAGTGTGTGTGAGTGCATGTGTGTCTGCACATGCTTCCTTGAGAGGGTTTTAATTTATGGATAGAGACTTTTGCACACAAATAAACACAGCCATACATAGTTTCATGTCCTCTTGAATTAATCCATCTGGCCAGACCTCAGTGTCATGGACTGGATTCATTCAGATAATGAAAGAGGAAAACAGAAGGATTAGTGAACAAAAATAGAAAGTTCAAGTAAACCCAGGGAAGCTGAAGGTATCTGGACCTACTCTATAGAAAATGTATTTTAAGTGTCAGCTTTTGTCCCAGTATTTACCTAGCACAACTCTTGACACAGTTACAGTCACAGCAGTATCTATGGGCTCTATACCATATGATGTGGAAGCTTGCACACCCTAACAAGTAGCCCCCTGGGCAGCTCTTTTCTATTTTCCTTGCCTTGTTTTCAGTACTGTCACCACAGCAGCAGTTATGCTCAGGATTATGTCTCATGTTGTGTTAGAGCTTGATCATGTCATGTTTCTGTCGTACCTTGACAATTGGCATCAAATTCAGTGATCTTCTATGTAAAATCAAAGGGATGAGTTACTTCCCATGTAAGTAAACATGATAAATAGAGGATATGGATTAAAAAAAAATGGGAATGTAAAGTTCTTCTAAATATTGCTAACATTGGAATTTAGCCCTATGGTTAAAGAGCACTTGACAAAGCTGTTTCTATGCTTAAAACAAGCCCTTAGCAAATGAGGTAATATTTCACCAGGGTTAATTTATCATTATATTCAGTCTGATCAGGTTTAGTAAAGGAGATAAATACAGAGTCTAATTGTTCAAGTATTAACCAGCTGGTACACAGGCAGCCTCTTCACTGCTGCTTAAATAGCAAAATTGTGACTCCTTTTACTCACAGAAAATCAGAGTAGCTCACAGAAACAGCATCACTGAAGCCAGCTTACTAGCTGTTTGCCAAGGGAATTCATCCTAACCCCTAGGATTTTTCAATGCCTATGCTATTGTTATCAGCAAGCCGTAGAAAAGGATCAAAAGGAAGATGTGTGCCTAGAAACTGGAAATGGACTTAAAACTCCCCACTCAGCAGCTGCTCAAGGCCAGACCTACCATCAGATGTTTGCAGATATGAAAGCTGCCTCACCCTATTTTTCACCCGAAGCCTTTCTTTTATATGAAATAAATGCATAGATTCCAGCAATACAGAGCTGAAAAGTGACGCTTGTACCTTACTCAGAAACAAAGAATTTCTGCGGTGTCATTCCCCTTCCCATTCCCCTAGATTTAACAAAGTCTCTGCCTCCTGAGCACGGTGAATTTCAACTTTGCTGATCATGACTTTAACGCTGCAGTCTTCAGCCCACTCAGTTGGGCTCCTGCTGCCTTCAGCAACATGGTATCAGGGCTCCAGTGATCTATTCTTAAAAGCCATTTTTGATATGTGCTAATCTGTTAACCTCTTCTTTCTCCTCCTAGTGGCTATTATAGTAAGAGAAGTTAAGAGTATGAACAATATTTTTAAGGGAAACATGGTATTCTTGGTTTCACTTATTGGTACATAAAAGCTGGGGAGTGTGGGAGTGTGACCTGCTTGATTTCCAAGTACACAAACCATACGCCAAGATCTGAGCAGACTTTATCAGGAAGATGGCTCTGTTCTCTGCCTATGCCTGACTAGTCCAAAGGGCTTTTCTCTAGCCCAGATCAGGATCTGCAATCATTTATAGAGCTGTTCAGGAAATTGAATTTCTTTTCCTCTGAAAAAAATAAGGACTTTTTTTTTTAATTTCAGTAAAATCATTCACAATCCAAGAACAGAAAATGCAGCCTACCAAAACCTGCTGTTTCAATTACTGAAAAAAACCCAAAAACCTCCAAAAAAACAAAAACATATTTCACTTACTAGCAATCTCAAGTACAGTTCCTAAGACCGAGTTTGTTTGTTTTAAAGTTCCTTTTTACTGAAAATTTTCAACTAGCTTTTAATGAGCCAGGCCTTGGACCTGCTGTTGTTGAAGGCAACAGGAGATCTGGCACAGGATCAGTCCTGCAATGATCAAAATGAGGATTTATACAGATGATCTCTTGTGTAGGAATACTCTGTGCAAAAGTTAGAGAAGAAATAGAGCATAATGGAGAAAACATCCAGAAAACACTGAATAGCAGGCAGCAGATTTTCTTAGCATAGCCATCTGTACATTAACAGTAACCCAGCTTAAACAAAGCTTGCAAGAAGGACCCTGTCCTGTTACATACTCTTTTGGGCTTCAAACAGTGCAGATAAAGATGCAATACCTGTTCTTTTCCATAGCACCCGAGACAAACAGTGCTGACCTTCCCCAGAGTTTTCATGCATCAGTATTGACCTGTTCCTCTGAAACCACTAATCCTTGACTACTTCTGAATGAAATAGAATATTAAAAGAGATTTCCTCCTGAGCCCAGTAAAGAGCTTGAAATTCTTCCAACTCTGCTAGCCTGCTAATCCTTAAATTATATATGTTTTTTTAATCTGGTCTAAGTGGGTGTCTCTGCTTTTAGTCACTGACAGACATGCCTGAATTTTGGTGACTGTTATCCTGGAATTTCTTCAGCTGTACAGTGAAGAGTAAGCTAACTCTCTAGGCTCATCATATGGCCACCATAAAAAAAAAGATGACTGACTCATATTTTAAAAAATGGGTGCTTAGGAACAGTTTTCTAGGCTGGGCTGTGCAACAAGACCTTCCAAAGATCTTGACTTCAAATGGCAATAGTCCTTTGAGTCTTTTAGAAGATATGAGCCCTGGAGCTTTATTTAGGCTCAGACTTAGTGCCTGGATTTTGCAAGCTTAATGATCTGCCTGTGGCTTGCAGGGCCAATACTGGGAGCCGGCAGGCATTCAGTCCATTGGAAAATTGGGCCACTTATCTAAATCCGGCCTGCAGAAATCTAATCTTAGCCAGAAGTTTGCACCATTTGTCAGCACACAACTCTTCCTTCTCCCCTCAGAGGTTTTCCAGATTGCATGTATCACATTTCATTGGGGGACTCCTCTTATTTTTTGAGTACCCTTATGCTATTTTTTTTGGTTGGTTGTTTTTGTTTTTGGCCGGCTCTGTCAAGAGATTTCATAAGGTAACTTCATTAAACTTAAGGAAGTTACCACACTGACAGTTTGCAGTGTGTTGTGAAAGGTGTAGTGACTTGGAAAGTCTGACTCGTTGTCAAAATGAAATGTGCTAGTGCTGTGTGTAAAAACCCACTGGCCCCTCAGGGAAAACAATGAAAATATTCAGCAAAGACACAAGCCTGCCTTTGTATTGTGTGTTTTCCATTTCTCCTCTTCTATCTTTTTGCTGTGGAGGCCCTCTGATAGAAAATTAAGGCTTTGGTTTTTTGTTTCGTTAGTAAAATAGGGCACAGAACTTGTCACAATAGCAAATCAGCCAAACATGGGACCGTAACTGCAAAAAGCAGTTAAACTTCTCTCATTTGCAAGGAATCTGAGGTGTCTAAAGAAGCTGTGTTGCACAGTAGGTTTCTTTGCAGAGTCCAGGTTCTGGTCCATAGTGTGGACCAGGGCTGTAATGCACTCCTAGTGATTCCTAGGATGTCTGGAACTAAAGAATGTATGTGCTAGAGCAAGTTCCCCAAGGACCTAGGTCTATGAAAATGTTCACTGTCAATGTACCTGTTGTAAGAGGTTTCTTACACCAGGTGCTTAGCTTAACCTACAAGTGCTTATATTGGATCCTACATCTCCTAAGCATGTTGCAAAGGAATGAAAATCACCGTTTATAAAGCCAGTGTAACTGCCAAGGAAGAAAGGCAGTAGAATCACCTTGCCTACCCTGTGCCCACCACCACCACTGTGGAACAGGAGTAGTTGCTGGTGTACTGTTTACTCTTCCATGCTCCTGATGCCAAGCCGAAAACCATTATTCCTTAAGGGCTTGCTTTTTCCTGTAGGTGATCCCCTGAATCTGAACAATGCACAGGGCCTTGCATAAGACTGAACTCCACCTGAGTGTGCCTGAAAGATATAAGCAACACCAAGCTCAAGGAGTTCCCAAAGTAGATGGTTACTCCCTCTTCCAGTTGCACAGTAGATTTCCCCCATATGAGATCCACGGTGTTGATCTTTGTGACAAGTGCTGTAGGAGGGACCATACATAGTTCTTCAGAGGACCATGCCCCATCTTTACTTGTACATGAAGACTTTAAGAACAAGCTGAGAGCCACCCTGCCCAAAGAAAGGAGACAGTGCTTCCTAAGCAGCAACTTATCTCTCTCTCTCCCCCAGTCACACACATCACTATTTCGTAAGAAGATGACTGATCTATGCCTTCAAGGAGCAGGAAAATCCAAACCTCACTGAAGCTAATGATAAAGCACTCATTTTTTAACAAAATCAGGGTTTCTGTGTTCTCTTTCTACCTGAGTGTATGAGGTACATTAGAATGTCGTTCTGCACTTTGAGGGAAGAAAAGCCTTCCTCATTGCAGTAGCTGCTCAGGTTGGACCCTGATGGACAGGGTTTTGCTCACTTGACTTTTCTTTCTGAAAAGCTGTGATTCTTCTCCCTGATCCATATAAGACAATACCTCATTTGTTTATGTCCAGTCTCAGGTGCTATCATGGCAGCTCTTTGGATCTGTGGATGGCGCTTGTTGCACCAAGGGTGAAGTATTGGTCCTTGCATTGTAGCTCATGTATGCCTTTATGGATGATCCACCATTAAACAAGGAGTCCATGCTGACTCTTGAAAGAAAGATTAACAGTTAAAAATTCAAGACAACTGTGTCTGGCAATGCTTTCACTGCTATGCCATGAACAGACAAATAGCGGCACAAAACCTTCAGCGATAAGGCAGGGTATTTTATGAAGCAGGAAGCATAAATTACACAAACTTAACAGTGGACCGTTAAAAGGCAGTATTGTGAAAGTTATTTTCTGCATTCAAAACACTTTCTCCTTTGAATTTTTCCTCATCTCTTCAATTTGTACTCATTGTTCATAACAAAGAAAGGAACAATACCAACAAAGTTGCATTAGATAAGTTAAAACCAGTTGGAGGTCAAAGTCAAATAAGCCTGTTAGAAATGAGTTTGTTCCTTTTCTACTAAGAAACCAATTGCCCTCTATTGATAAAGCAAGAGGCTAATGCTTTATCCATCTGGGAGCAGACATTGTAGTTTTCTTTCTGTTGCACCCCTGCTGTAACTCTGACATTAAATACAGCAGGTGCACAGGCCTGCATGGTTTCCCTCCTTTACTCCAAGGGAAACCAACCATAAAGGAAATACATCACTGCCTTCTGGGGTGCCCTGTGAGTCAGCTGTGAGAGAAAATGGGTCAATGAGCAGCCAAGAGGGACAGTAACTCAAGGAGGAGTATCTGGCATGGTGCCCAGGCCTCGTCCCAGGCCCAGGCCAATGCCCAACCTCAGGCCCCAGGCCCAGGCCCAGGTCCGAGCCCAGGCCCGGGCCCGGGCCCAGGCCCAGGCCATTCAGGTGCAGCAGACCCCTGCCCATGGGGGTGCCTCAGGCCCTGGAGCCACGCCAAGGCCCCGGGGGAGTTGGCAGTCACTGGGGGATGAGCTGTCTGCCAGTTGCTGCTAATCCACTAGAGGCCATTGTGACACAGAGTAAAGAGTGCCTGGCAGAGCATTTCGCGCCAGTGCTGCTCAGCCCTCCTCTTCATTCAGATCAAAATGATGAGTTAAGGAGTTTATTTAATAGATATTCAAGGGGCAGTGGAGTGGAGAAGTGATTCCTCTGGAGGTTGCGAAATTTCACATGTGTTGTGGAGGAAATTCTGTTAGGCATAAGCATTGATTTGCTCATGTAGTTCGTGTTTCAGCAATACAGAGTGTATTATTGTGGCATTTTGAACAGGATGTGCAGTTCTGTGCAATTATTTGAAATCTAGAAAAACATCCTAATAATTTCTTTTCCTACTTACAGTATTTTAGAAAAGCAGTTGCCTAAGGATTGTTGAGGAAGTACTGTGATGGCAGTTAGTAGTTAATTAGTTTGTACTCTTTTGATTATTCATCCATGAAAATGGGAGAAGAAAAGGGTGACTTTTGAAGGAGAAATGTGTTTCTGCTGGGGTGGGTGGTGAGCTATCAGAAAACTTAAATTTGCTAGTGATGCAAAGAGACCTCTGGCAAGTGGGAGAGAAAAAGAATCAAATCAGGGCAAATACAGCTGTCAGGAGGATAAGACAACAGTGAGGAAGGGAGAAAGAGAATTATCCACAGGGGCAAGGCTACTGGCCACACGAGCCCATACAACTGAAGGTAGACAAGTGATCATCTCTAAAAACTGCTAGGCCTGCTGTCTGAAGAAAGACCTGATGCATTTTAGTTGTCATTTCCATTTTTCCCTGCAGCTACCTGAAGGTACAACAATAGCTGTAAGGCAGCCAACCAAGTATAAAAAGAGGCATCTTCCACTGAAGAGAAACCCCGCCAAATTGGCTAATTAGTATTAGTGAGATGATTCTTCATCTCTTTTCCATTATGTACTATACACCATACAACACACACAAAAACTTTTTAAAAAATTAAATATATATATATTTATATGAAGATATTATTTCAGAAATTAGTATAGGAACTTTTTATATCTGTATAAAGAACACACCAGAAGGTCTGAGATGGTGCAGTGTTATGATGGCAAACAGATTGTTTCTTGTGGTACCAATATCATAATCTTTCTTGTTTTGTGATTTAGGGAGCAGTAAATCTAATGAGCCTTTCTCTGATGTTCATGAGACTGGCATAAATCAGCAGCAACTCCACTGAAGTCAACAGACTTGATAATCACGTAAATTGTTATACGTGGGTGCAGGATCAGGCTCCGTCTTTCAGGGGAAACATGAACGTTGCCTCTCTTACCTCTTTTACCTGAAGCACCTGGAAACACATTCATGTGTGGAAAATACTTCTCTGGAAAACACTTCTCTGGAAAACAGGATAGCTTCTTGCATGTCTGAAGGGACTTGTCCCACCTGTTTTTAAGGTTGTGCGATGGCTGCTCATTGTTTGAGGGTGTTGGGGAACTTGGTCAGAGAGTGGCTGTCAGCATCAAGTCTAAAATTAAGGAAAGCAGGAAACACTGATTTATTACCCAAAAAGCAAATCTTTTATTTATGAAACGGAAAGTTTGCACACAGGTGTTTTCAGACAAGAATATTCCAAGGAGTATGCAAGAGACAGAGAGCAAGAAAGGAATGCTTGCTAGATAGGGAGGATTTTTTAAATAGAAAAACATGAATTTAATGAATAAAGCATCAAACCTGCACTGTAGGCCCTGTGTTTTTAAAGATTTAGAAAGCTAATATAATATGAATCCAGCCATATAATCCTGTGTTCAAAAAATGTGAAATAATAATAACAATGTAACCTCATCCTCTGTATTTCCTCATTTCCTTAGGGCCACAGTTTCAAAAGGTCTTAAAAAACATAGCAACAATACATTCCAACACTTCCCTCTGATTATGGGAAAGCACCCTGCCCTCCAAGCCTAGGTAAGTGTTGACGTGCTCAGTACCTCCTTTTCCTCTATGAGCAGTTAGGGGAATGGGTCACATGTGTATGTGATAGGGGTCAGGTCTTTATTTCAGCTTTTGGGCCTGGCCCAGCAAGCATTTAAAATCAGGCTTGGGGATTGTTATCTGAAGAAGTTTCATGAGTTTTCACTGAAATATTGTGTGGTACTTAGCACTGCTACCAATAAGGTTTGGGGGAATTGAGCTCCCTCTGCAAACTTGGATATCAATCTGCATATACAAGAGAGTGCATTGCCTTTTAGACTAAATGGAACCCCCCAAGTTGGTCTTTTAAATGACCTGTGAGGCCCTCATCCTGTGATAACACCACCCTGCCTTCCCCAGGCAGATTCCTCTATCTACACAGCAGCCTCGGACTCTTTCTGGGGTTATGCACGACCTCAGGGATCTATCAGCATGGAGCTTGCTGGAAGATGGATGGCTCGGAGAAAAGTGAGGGAAGAGTCAGACTTGGTTGGCAATGTTTAACAACTTCTCTTGGGAAAGCTAGAAAAAGCCTGAATAACTGACAGAAACAGGAGCAGGCATAGACAGACCTCTAACGCAAACTCTGACTAAATTTGAAGAGTCCTGCGGACCTCAGTAAACCACAAAGAAAACACTGTCTTTTAATAATGATCATGAGTGTCTCTACTTGTGCTAAAAATTTCATTCAAGATTCTTATGTAAATTTATAGCTATTTACTTTTTTCTGTGAGTGAGTAAACTGAGTCATTAGGAAGCATTTGGCAGCTGATTTTGTGCAGATAACAGCTGCAGATCTGGATCTACAATCTAGCAATCCTGATCACTAGAGAACTGCTTCAAAGTGCATTGAGACAAAAAAAAAAAAAAAAAAGAAATCATCTTTCTTTAAGCAATATAAACGAAACCATGGTTGTTGTTTTGGTGTTTGGCTTTATTTGAAGATAATTGGATCTGTTTTTCTCTTGTCTTTGAATATTCTGGGGCAAAATGAACTCTACTCCAGTGCTACCATACTCTAAGTAGCTTCTGGAAACTAATTTAATTGGATCCATGCTTTGATTTTAAAATAAGAGGATGCAGAGTTGTTTTGAACTGTTGTTTCATCAACTAATTTTGGTTCAGGAAAACCCTCTGAGGGATTTGGCTGTGTTTATGATTTTGTAATAAATATTCAAAATACTTCTACCAAAACTACCTATCCCCAGCTAGAACAAAGCCACACCATCACCACAATATTTTGGTGACTTCAGCAGCACATGTTATGACAGAAATGCTCCAGTCTTGAGAGTAGCTACTTCCCTATTTTTTTAATTGTCTCTTTGTGCCAAGAATATTTGCCTTTCTTCTTCTTCTTCTTTTATACACATGAAACAGAGTTCTCCGTTACATTATGCTTCAAATCTGCATTTTCCAGTGCCTGGAAAAGACTTCTTCTCAGCCCACGCTGTAGCTCTCTGGAGTAAAGCTTTTTGTGTGAAATGAGGAGTGCATCATGCTTCAGCCATAACTGGAATGTGCACAGTTTTGTGAAGTTTCTCAGAATGACTCAAAGAGTGGAAGCAAATAAAAAACCACAGAGATATTTGTATCTTAAATGTGCTTCAAGTAACTGCATTATTACCACAGCACCTCCTAGGCTTCCCGTTTTTGCAGATTGCACATTGTCACCACTTCCTAAATAGCTGTATTTATTTATTGAAACTCAGGGGTTTTATTTAACACCTCACGTAAAAACACTTCTCCTTATCCAAGTCATTTAGGCCAACATCTCCAAATTTGGGTGCCTGTAGCAACCCACCTTAATCCTTATTTAGACATGCATGCAAGTAGCTTCATTTTTAAGGGAGCCAGCTGAAGCATTTGTGAAAACCGTATTTCTAATTTGTTTGGTTGCCTGGCTTTGAAATTAGGACCCGTTTCACCAGTGCATTTGAAATGCCAGATGGTATGAGAGTCCTGACTTACGGCAGGGGCTGCAATCAGAACACTCATAAAATTATAAGTTAAGTATAAACTTGAGTGAAATGCTGGACTTGAGGTTTTGTTGCCTATGACTGACACACATGGAATTGAGGTGAGATTGCTGTAGGAATGAAAGTTATGTGGTCATGTCTCACTGGTGTGGGGGTTCAGGGCATAATTCCTATTAACCTCTTCCAGGATCCCAGCACTAGCACTTAGATTTGGGAATGTTAATGTGAACATCATCATGTGCTCAGTCATTAAATCCCAGAGCCAGTCAAGGAAAATGTTTTGGTAGAAGCTAGGAGCTAGTTGGAAACATTCTGTGAGAAATACCAGAGATCTCTTCCCTTACAAAAGGAGAATGTGTCAAAAATATTTTTTGTCTGTGACAGACCACACACTTGCTCCCATCATCTTGAATGCAATGTAACTGGGTTTGGAGGCTGTAAGGCAGACACGCAGCGGGCTGGGTCCAGCGAAGCCATGGCAGCAGCTGAAAATCTGCCTCGGGTGGGTGATGGCTGCCGTGTCAGAGAACCACAGCACTCCTGGTATGAGCAATGAACAGCAGTGAGTTGGGGAAGTGGCAAATTTTAGATTTAAATCTTGCAGGTTTAAGCCCCTGCCAAGTCTATAGTGTCAGCCAAAACCACAGAATTTCAAAATGTGCCTTAACAGCAAACCGAAAAATCAATATGCCTTCCTCATTTTCCTGGAGCATGACAGAAAGCCCATTTAGTCAATAGCTGTCTTTCTGTCAGTCTCAGTGGGCATTGTATAAAATCCTGATGGATGAAAATAAACAGAGGGAAAATGAGGAAACTACTTGCACCCAGAAGGCACCTTTCTGATAGGAGCTCCTCCGTGAAGGAGCTTAAAACCTGAACTGTAAACTTTTGTTAATTTACAAGTGGGCACAACAGTAGTTAAAAGCGTAGTAAACTAGAGCAATTGGATTGACAGCATTGTAGAAATCTTGGTTGGTAACTGTACTTAGATTGCCAAGATCCTAAGAGCACTTATATAATAAAACTGTGTTCAAGGAAACATTTGCAGATTGAAGGGAAATGATAAGAGAGTAAATTATTTACACAATTTTTTTTCAGCTATCTATAATTGTGGTTTATAATGAAAAGAGGAGGCCAGATTTGATCTCTAAATGAGTGCAGCTCCATGGATCTGACTTGTAATTTACAAATAATTTATCTGAAGATAAATGGCAATGTATAAAATTATTCATTGTTTGCATGGATTAATGTTAATTCATACATATACATTTTCTTGTACTTTTCACACATACAACGACGGAAGTTTTGCAGACAAAACCAAAAATACAGTCTCTGGAGTCAGACTGTTTCTACCACCGTGTTACTGAAATTTCTAATCATCATCTCATGACAATAGTTTCAAGGGATTTATGAAAAAAGTAGCAAAGAATACACTTTTCTGTAATTTACTATTTCCTGTAATTCATCATACCATTTTTTCCCCAAATCGCTTTGACTTTTTTTCAGGAGTGTCATATATCACAATCCTACTGCTAGTGACCCTTTTTTGACTGATACTCTCCTGCCTTTGTGCATTGTTTATTAATTGCTGTTTCATTGCAAAGACAACTATAAAGCTAAAAGGCAAAGCAAGAGACAACTTGATAGGGTAGGGTAGTTGACTAGAAGGCTACCTCTACAAAGCTTTGTTTGGTTTACAAAAAAAAAAAGGAAATTTTCCAAAAAGGAAATGCAAAGTAACATATAACATAAAGGCTGGCTAAGGTAGGAGTCTGCATTAACTGCTTCACCTGCAAAGCTCGTGAGAAGTGCCTCAATCTCTCACTTTCTGAGTGGTTTGTCTACTGGACTAGAAGATGAGAAATGGCATATTTCTTGGGGGTTTTTGCTAAGTATAAATAAAAACTAAACCACAATTTTTTGAGGACAGCAATTATTGTCTACAGAGGACAATCCAAACATATTAAAGGCAGTGTTCCAGAGTGTTTGGGTGCCCACACATGGGTTTTGATGTGCAAGTGTTAGTACCTTTACAACATTAAGCCACTTGAACACAATGATGAGGAAATACAAATTAGGATGCAATGCTTGTGACATGTCTTTTTAAAATTGACACTTTCATAATGTATTTATGCGCACTTGGAGTCATCTTTCAAGATTCCCAGCAATTATTTGAGGAATGGCTGCACTCTGGGTAATTTTCCTATTGTGGCAGAAGATGATCAAATAATTAAGAAGCTAGCTGTGAGCTGGAAATTTTGCAGTTTCCAGCACTGACACGGTCTTCCTGTATGACCCTGGCTAAGTCACGCAATCTTTTTGTCACTCAGTTCCTCATCTGTGCTTTAAGTATGTGAAAAAATTAACTACTTTTATTTGTTTGTTTATCTCTCTGAAAGGCCTCTCTAATGTCACACCTGCGGAGCGCATCCTGATCCACAGCACACTCATTGATGTGTCTTTGTGAATCACACAGTTAAAGTCAGTCTGAGTAACCAGACCTCACCCACAAAGATTTTTAGCAACTTGCGTGCACTGAGAAGGAACTGATGTAGTCCTGAGCTCCCATTCAATGAGCTTCTGTTCCCTTGGTAGGTGGTAGCAAGTTTTACAAGTTATATTCCTGGTTTTATAAAAAGAGAATTACTCGTAATTAGGGCAGTTCTAGGAAATGGGAAGTGTTGTCAGGCATGTAGTAATTACACAGCTAGTCAGAGATAAGCGTAGGGGACCAACAGTGCAGTGCACAGTATTCTGCTGGGTGAGAAAGCACTGTTGCAGAAATTACAGAAGCCCTCATCCAGCTTTACAGCTCCTGACCAGAGTATTTACAAAGCATATTGGAGCTATGCCACACAAAGTCTTCTCTTTGCCCATGTTAAAATGTAGAGAGTAAAACCAACATCTAGAGGAGCAATACAAACCTTCCTTGGAGTCACACCTTGCCACCAATCCTTTCGAGAAACAGATGGAATAGAAACAAAACTAGATAAGGCCTCGACTGAAGATGCTGCGTGGGGGTACTAGCATGATTTCTGAGGAAGGGAGACTTTCCTCCTTTATTGTCACCCTTTTACATGTTGTCTCAACACCTCAGAGATAGTAAACGCATTGATCATCACTTCAGACTTTATGAGAACCATGAAACTGGCATCAAAAGCAAACCACAGCATTTCAAGTGCTGTTCAAGCCCCTTTTCTGTATTTTAAAAGGCAAGAACTGATTTTTCTGTTTTTCATGTCTTCACAGATATCCAATTTTGTTTGAAATTGGATCTTCTCCAGGATTATGTGACCAATGTATGGTGAGCAGTTTTTCTTTTCTTTTTTGTTCAATTTGTGGAATTGCCTGAAGGGAGATAACAGTTTCCTCACAAATACTTTGTGTTTTGTTTATTCTCTGAACTGACTAGGAATGTCCAAAATTTGTCCTGCTGTACTGAGCTGTGACCAGTCATGGAAGTCACATGGAAGAAGTGATGGGTTAATCTTGCAAGGCACAGTGGCTGGGAGTTGAAGGTATGTTGGAGATCTTTTTTCCTTCACTGACATAGCTTCCCACAGTTATAGGGTGACTAGTTATGTGGCATTAATCTGGTTGCTTAGTCTTTATCTTCATCCCGTGACCTAAGCCTTCTGATGTACACAGCTTCCAACCCATCTCAGAAGACCCGTGATATCTACCTTAAATGCTTAAATGAGTTTAACATCTGAGTCTATATTTATTTTCAACATATGTTTAACATGTTTTTTAAAAAAATTAACCTATGATTATATAATTGTCCTTAACTCTTCGTTACTTTATCTCTTTGTTAACATTATTTATCAATAACTTCTGTCGTATAAGTGACTGAATTTCCAAAGGACTCATTTCACATGTACCCTGGAACCCCTCTTTTAGGATTGTCCTTCTTGTCCCCAGAGATTCCCACAACAGTTCTGTCCTTCTCTTGCTTTCAAGTTTTTCTGTCCATAAAGGAGTCTTATCCACCTCTTGGTACAATGGACCGCGTTCACACCACATCTTTGAATCCAAGTATTTTTATTTTATGTCCAGCCAAAAGTCTATAAGAGTCTCTAGCACAGATGAGCTCCTGGGAATAATATTTTGCTATCAGAAGGGCATGTCGTACCTCGGGAGCCAGATCTGACTCTTTGCAATGAAAGATTGCACCCCTAAGTGGCCTCTGAAGGCCTTGAAGAGGCATCTTACTAAGTTGTAAAGGGCAATTGATATTCTGTCAGCATGTGAGAGCTTCAAAATAAAAATACCGGACTTATATGCTTTTTCCATGTCCTTGGAACTTCAAGGGGTAAACGCATTCATTTTCTTTCATTTTGCATCCATCTGATTGCTTTTAAACATAGTTAGGATCAAATCTTTCCAACACTGATACCTATGGCAAAACTCCCTCTGACTTTCATGAGACAGGGATTTGGCCCATAAGAATTAGCGTCTAGGGAGGATGCATTGAAATAAATGGTGATTGTCAAAGTACATTGGAATTTAGAGCACATTTGTTGCAAAGATAGAAGCTCACTGGGGTATCTGATTGTCAGAGTCAATTTTATTTTCCTTACTGCACATATGCACATATTTGAACCTTGTCATGCTGCAAAGGGAAATAGCTCATTAGATTTCACTAGGGTTTCTTCAGAATTGTTTATACGCTACAGTCAATAAAGATATTTTTTGTTTAATAAATGAAATACTGGAATGGCCTGTTCTATCAGGAAATCGAAGGAAGTGCATTTATTCCTGTTAAAGATGAAGCTCTACTTTATAGGGTGCAGAAAGCCTACAATGTGTATTATTTTTCAAATAGTTGAAAGATTTACAGTAGTAAATGGATTCTTTTTCAGTCTCTTGATCATATTGTCTGCAACAAAGCAAATGTTACAAATAAAAACAACAGTAAACCAAGAGCATTTCTATGTTCTGTATTTTCAATTATGATTTTAACAGAAATGAATTACTTGTCCTTTTCTCTTTGGAAACAGTTTTACTTCCCTTTTCCCCACTGGACATATAATTTTGATTTATAAACACAGCAATCTGGAGCAAAGGGAAGTTTTAAGCACAGTACCTACTGCTGCTGAGGCCTAGTTTTATTTTGCTTAGAATTTTTATTTTTATTTTGTTACATTATAACTTTTCACTTTAGAGTTTAAAAACACAGTTGCAAATGACGTATTTTGTCCATTTCAAATTCACACAGGCCTAAAGTTTCATCTTGCACCCAAGACCTCATTTTATAAACACGGTGAAGAGTTCTTCCAGTTATAATGTGCTTTTAACTGGGATAAACCTGTCTCCCAATGTTAAGACTTATAAATCTTCTCCACAGTGCTATTTACAATCCAGCTACTGCATGCTTACTTTATTGACTATGAATGAATAAATCAGTTTTCCACATCACCCCATTCTCTTTGCTGATGTTTTGATTTGGTGTCTGTCCAAAAGTCTCTGATCATAGACACATGATTATAAAACCATCTCTCGCACTGAAAACTATTTAAGAAACAAGCAATGGAATTAACTTCTTTTAGATATTGTTTTACACTGCACATTTGAACTTGGGGATATACATTTTTCACAAGGCTCAGTTCTGCTGGGCAGAACACTCTGATAAGCCTGCAGAAGCCAAGAAATTAAATGAGGGGGGTTTTCATCATTCACTGCTTGGCTTGAGTTTCCACAACACAGAATCTACGTCTTTAGCTCAGCTGGTGCTCTTTGAATGGATGCAGGCATCTCTATCCTTTAAAGATTTTTTAAATCCTTTAAAAGAGTTTCATAGGGTTATTTTGATAAAAATCAGGATTTTTTTGTGTTGCACCACTCAGGTGGAGTTTTACAAAACTATGAGAGGGAAAACGATTGGCCATCAAAGCTTTACACTACGTTTTTTTCCCATTCCTTAAGTATCTAGGAAATCCAGAAAAATATTTTCAATCACAACTTATGCTTGAATTTTGAAAACACCCTGTAAAAGTCTGTGGGACATCCCTAGAAGGACTGGGAAACATTTTATGTACTAAGATCAGAGACTGGCTTGGACCTCAGCAATAGCATCTGTCATTCTTTTCTCTCCATTACTTCAGGGAAAAGAGGCTGACATGAGCATTTCTAGATTGGTATCTACTCCTTTCCTTTGAATCCTGGGTGGAATGCAAAACTAGAGGGAGCCTGCAGAGTGCAGGCAGCATCTAGTGATGGAAATAACATAAGGACCAGTCTTACAAGGCATTTGATCTCACAGGAAAAGAGCCCCTGAGAGCTGAGCATGATGGAATTCAAACCCCATGTGAAGTCTTTGCTCAGTTTCAAAGCCAAAATTCAAATCTTATCCTACGGCTCATCCAGAGGTGAAAGGCCACTGCAGCGTAACACTTGACAATTCCCCTTGTAGGACAGGTATAACACAGTTTGTACATCGAGCCTTATATAAGCACAGTGTAATCAGAAGAGGACAAGTGTTCTTTTTAATTTTAGAGAACAGTAGATAGTTCAAGGGAACGTGGGATATGCAGAGACCAGTGGATGAGCTGTCTTGGAAGATCTTGTTTTCATTACTCTTGATCTTGCAAAGATTTATGGTATCGGTATTGCCTATTCCAAACAACGTGTCTTTTTGTTTATACTCAGCTAAGGCCTGTGCACCTAAACAGGTTGGATTACATTTCCTGAAACCAAATTCCTATATTTTATTACCTGGGGTAGAGAATTACCATGCTTGCCTACATTATTCTTCAGATTATCTTCAGACTTATTCCAAGGGAATCAGATTTTGTTGTGCACTGACAGATGGACCTGGCAATTCTATCTTAATTATATTAAGTCCTTCACAACATACTTGGAAAAGAAATCAGTTTCTGTATCAGTCACTGAAACTCCAGGTAGTATTTCAGTGCACATGGCTTGTTCAGGTCTCAGGGGTAACAGTTAAGGTGTCAAGGAATTGGATTGAATTCACCATTCAATTTCAAATAAAGAGCCATTTAAAGGTAACACAGGATTGACTCAAACTGGTGTCACTGGTGATTTTATGCTCTCTGTCATTTCCGTTCTTTTCCTTTAAGGAATAAAACACAAGAGGTATTCTGTTGTGATATTTTTCTTGATCAGGCCCTCAGTGGCACCCTTGTAACGGGTTATATCTTCCTTCTGTGGTTTGACTGCTACCCATCTAACTCTAACCCTTTTCCTGAATTGCCTCAGTTAGGAGCGCAGTTGCGCTACGGTGTCACTATGTAATTTGGTGATGGTTTAGTCAAAAAAGAAGTGAGGACAGTTTCACTCGCTTAAGATCTCAGTTGTCCTCTTTGTCTCTCCACTGGCTTTATAGGAGAGTGACAGTGCACTTCAAGAAGCATCATAAATCAGATCAATCTGGGCCTCTGTTTTGTGTTCAATATTTTCCTACAACAGCCATCAACAAACAGCACCAAAACACCAATAATACAGCTAAGAAAAACTAAAAACCAAGCCGGAGAAAGTCCAGCAATTGTCCATTGTACAGAAAAATTAGAATATTCAAACTTTGAGGCAGATTATCTCTCTGGGACTATTTCAGATGGAAAAATTACTCTAGAAAAAGAGAATAGAACATTAAAATCCCAAAGACCAGTAATAGACAAGACATTAGCTTAAACATCTCCTAAAAATAAAGAATGAGACTATCCTGGAAAACACTGACACCAGCAAGTGACCTATCACAGACAAAGGGAAATACAGTGCAGAAAGATAGCAAGGATACAAAAAGAATGATGATATCACAAGTAAAACAAAAGTTACAAGGAAAGCTGAAGACAAATGGTAAAGGAGCAAGAGCAACAGATGTTTTCCCTTAAGATCATAAATGAAAACAGAAATTCTGATGCACAGGAGCTTTTCTGGAGAAATACATCTATATCAGAGCACAAAACACAAAGAATAAAAGCAAAACAGTCTCCTTTTAGCAAAGAGAATTAAGGCAAATACCCAGGTAGCTGGTGATGGGTTGTTGTTCCAGGGGGAACAATCACACCTCTTCCCACCAAGACATGCTGGGTTCTGGTGATGCCTTCATGACTCGCTCCCCAAGGGCAAGGCAACTGGCACAAGGTTTGGCCTGAGGTGGTTGTTGTCCCATGCTGTGCTCAGCAATGGGAAGCAGAGGGAGGGGAAGGAGAGCAGTGCTGATTGCATGGGTTGAGGCGGAGAGCAGGGGTAGTACAAGGGGCGGGCAGCTAGGTCCCCTCAGCAGTATGCTGCCAGAGCTCATGAAGCTAGAAGTATCCCAGCTGAGCTCAATCAGCATCATGCCACACCTTACTAGCGAGTAAGTAAGTGAGGCTAGAGGGAGCCCAGCAGGGTTTAGTGATCTAGAGATCACTGGGGTTGGGAGAAGCCCCACAGGAGGCACAGTATTACATGTGCTGGTACTCTTAGTTGTCTGTAACTGGCCACTATGAAGGAGCTGAAGGGATCTTCATTTTCACTCACAGTGTCTGTTTCTGTATACCCATGATGCAGTTTTCTCGAGTACGTCGTGATGCTCATGATACATTATGTCATGGTTTATGTGCAGACAGGTTAATGCACCCACAGACCACATATGGCTAAAATTTGAGATCCCTGCAATTTTCATTTTCATCATGGAGTTTCTTGTCAAGTGCAAGACAATTCCCCCTTAATGGGGCAATGGTCTTCAGACAAGGAGTACTAAATAGCATCCTCTCTGAAATCAGCCACCTTTGGTCCTCTAATCAATTAAAGAAAAACTAAAGCATTCTCCAACCCTCCTACCCTTGCTAGAGCAGGCTGACTCTTCCCTTCCCTGTCTCACACTGCCCACAACTGCTGTCAGCCCAACCTCTCCAAGGAGCATGGTCTGCTGGGGAATTGCTGGACCCCTGTGTGCTGCATCTTGGGCTGTGAGGTGCCCGCTGGAAGTCACACCAAGTTGTATATGAAGTGCCAGATCAAAGACTGCACTCAAGTGAACACTGATATGATATCCTATCTCAGCAGGTGAACACACCGCTGGCAGCTGTGGGGTGAGCGCATCGACAACCCTGATTTTCCACATGGTTCTCTGCTCTTTATTTTTCCCCTAGAACATCCGCATTTGATCTCTTAGGAAAAATGCAGTGAAAAGTGCTTTCTCAGACCAACTCCCTTTCAAGACTGACATTATCAGTTTGGAATATTCGCAGGGCTATTGGATGTCCGGAAGAGGGAATGGCTGGGATCTGAGTGTACCGTTCAAACCTAATCCAAACATCTCCCCAGATTTAGCTCAGCCTATCAGGAAAGGTAATTTAGCACCTGGGGAAGATAGGGTTTGGAGCCTGCATTTGGCACGCCAGCCAGCCACCTCTGAATGGACCTTCCAGATGAGATATTCTGTCACAAAAAAAGTTCATGGAGGTGTTAAGTGTAAAAGCATTCCTGAACCAATAGCAAATAAAAAAAAAATCCCACCGTTGCCAGGAAAGAATAGTTTTCTGTGTGTTTTTCAAAATGTTGTTTGCATAAATAGCTGGGAAAGAAGGAAAACAGGAAAAAAAAGTACTGTGATTTTCACAGTTCTGATAAACATGGTGCGTATGTAGAAGAGCTCTGGAAACCATCTGGTTGTGCAGTCAGTGTGGTGCATTCTTTGCTGGGCTATAGACATACCTGTTGAATATAGGAGGCTAACAGAGCTTTATGCTATACAGCCTGACTGTTTGTCAATGGAAACAAGAGTATATGAGCGTGAGTGCACATGTGTGTGTGTTTGGATCATTGAAAGAGACAGTGGATAAAGTTTTAATGGACCTAAGGGACTTAGGAACCTGTGCCCCATTTTAATAAGTGACTCCTTGTTGGAGATTCAACACAATGTCATGGCAACACCATAAGAAGTTGCCACTCCTCAGCCAAAGCACTGTAACTACCTTTGAATGCTTGAGCTGAGAGCTCATCCTGCTCGTGTGGTGTAAGTCTAACCTCAGGATAGACCCATCACAGTCACAACGCACAGACATCAAGCACAGACAGCTTGTCAAGGGGTGCGTGGTAAATTGTTACGCTGCCATAACTCAGCTCTCAGTGCCAGCACACAGGGTCCTGCTTTGGTAGTGTGTGCATTTTTTAACTGGACTCCTAAATTACTTGGANCCGAGAAAAAGAAAAGGAAGACAGAAAAGTTGAATGCTCACAGTTTGAATCAACAGGAGAGCTGACCATGAGCAGATTTGTGAAACATTATAGCACTGTTATTGTGGGTTTCCAATTGCAGAACCATGAATAAAACTGACACAAGATATAATCAAAGAAGAAGTAAAGGGCTGGAAAAGAAATAATGCTAGTCAACATTGTTTTATGAACAATCAGTCTCCTTGGACAGATCTGATTTCATCCTCTGGTGAGATTATAAACTTGCTTGATAAAGGTGACTGCATAAATGTAACAGACATTTTAAGGTTTTTGACTACTACACAACATTCAGACTTTCAAAAATTACATCCTATAATACAGCATGTGAGGTACTGAATGGTGTAAAGAGCCAACTAAGCATCGGGGCCCAAAAAAGCAGTCATTATCAAACGGGCGTGGACAGGGAAGCTAGGTGCTCTAAATCCTCTCGGGATTAGTCAGGAGAAATGACTGGCTGCAGAAATCTTTGTGTTTCAGGAAAAAGAACTATCCAGATGTGTATATAGGCTATTAAATATCTGCAAACAATATCACTCACCCAGCCTCAAACTCATTAGCCTACAATGGCAATTGAACTCTCCTTTGGATATTTCCAAATTAAATATTTTGGGGAGACATTGAAGAGACACTGGGATTCAGTTTCTCGGATAAAAAAAGGAAAAGATATTAAAGAATGCAAAATGGTTTGGGTTTGACTCTTAGAGCTGTTCTTCCTTAAACCTGAGCTTCCTGAATTCAAACAGCAATAGCATTTGAAAACCATTCTGCAAAAATATGTCTCCTTTGCCATTATAATACCATTGTACTGATGCTTCCTAGTTTTCCTTCAACGTTTCACAGTAAGCAGACTTCTCAGTTTAATATGCTTCTTTCATGAAACACCTGGAAGTAGCTCTTTGTTTAACAGTTTTGCATAACCTGTGAATCATGAGTTTCTTTCATTATTTTTATTGTTAATTACAATGCAAACAATATGAAAAGGGTTTTTTGGGGAGGAGAGAAAGAGGCACCTTGTGGTTTTATTTTGAGATTGTAAAAGGTCCCTCCCATAGGAGAAGGTAAACCACATCACCATTGTGAAAACTGGTGAGAATAATGTAAGTATAAGCTTAAGTGAAAGAGAGCTGAGTATTTCCACCAGACACAGAGTAGCAAATCAAAGACAGCAATTTCAAAAATAAAACCATTTTTTTCCCAAGAAAGTTATTGCTTTCTTATTCATCATTTCTGTAGCAGAAATACTGGCTTTGTAATATATTATGTTAGTGTAACATAGATTAAATTTAATTCATTTGTTAATATACCTCCTTGATGTTGTGCATTTCAGTGTATCTTTAACCAGTTGTTCTTATTTCAAGCTAAAACCAAGACATCTATGGAAAGAAGGTGAAAATAATTACAGATAACTGAAAAAGTAGCTGTAGAAAAATCTTGCTTTGTAGTTTAAATTTTAGACAGAGTGTCCATTTTATATAAATGTTTAGGGGGAGGACAAAAGAAGTCCTGATTGTTATGTCATACAGCACAGTTTGTTCAAATCCAGTGACCAGGTAGATTTTACTTGATCTCTGGGAGTCTGAAAGGTCAGTGGCTGGCTAGTTGGCCAAGTATTGAGCAGCAGTCCAAGGTGTAAATGGGGTGATTCTCCACTTAAATGATACAAGGGCCTGGGGGTACAATAACAGGGTAATTTTTAAATTCAAGTTTGCATTCCTGAGGAGAAAGGAGGGCACTATGCAGTGACTATTGCAGTGATCTACCCAAAAGCATCCGTTTACCTGAAGCATCTGAATGACATACCACCCTTTGTCATCAGCCTTGCACTCTCTTCCATTGAGCATTAAACTTATTAGGACTCTTTATTTCAAAAAAACTCTCTTTCTATGTCCAACTTTACAGTATGGACAGTCTCAAGTGCTGTGCTGAGCCCCATCAGACAGTACCTCAAAGAAGAATTGAGCAAACCCTCTTGGTTCAGCAGTGTAACCTCATATCCCCTCGCCGGTGCCCGTGGCACAGCCGTGGCACCCTCGCACTAGCCTAGCATTCAATATTAGAGCCAAATCTTCCTCTGTGTAACTGCTGCCAGAGATTTAAAGTGTTTCTGCTTTCCCTCTCACATCCCTATGAGCTAACCGCATACTCTTGCTACTGCTGTTCTGTAACTGCCTTGAAAAGAAAACAAAATAGAAAAAAAAAGGATCAGAAATCCCCTAACTAATTTTATCAGCTAGAGAGCTGGCAAGCAGAAGTGTATGTGTTGTAGAACCGAAACAGGTGTGGTTTGAGCATTTTCCACATTTGGTCTTGGCAAAAATATGAACAGAGGGTATTAATTCCTCCACACTGATAATGGGAGCTTGGAATCTGTTATCTGAAATAAAAATTCTTGGCAGAATTCCTCACATACTGAAATGGGCAAGAAAAACTGATAATGGTGTTTTTCTTCTTCTTTTTTTTTATTAGGAAACTTTTCTAAATGCACTGATTTGTGTGTGAATTTTATTGAAGGATTTTTTTTTGTTTGTTTAGTGTGCTTTACATGTGAAAACATCCCTGCCCCTCTCTTCAACAGTGAGCTGGATCCCGTGGCTCTGTCTCAAACAAATACCCCACTGGCAGGTTTGCATCGTTGTGTATATGTGTGTGCCTCCATGCTTGCGCACCTGCCCGTAACACGTATGATGCAACCAGGTTTGGTGCACTTACACTGTAAGAATAACTTATTGTCACTAGAATTTCTCTGCAAACATAAGAAACCATATATAAACCATCTTCTGGAGTCAGAGGTGGCTGATAAGGCTTGGTAGGTAAACCAGGCAATATGATATCACATTCATGGTTGCTTGGTCGGGTGATTTTCTCTGCCGTATTTTCTGATGCTGCGTAGTGCTGAGCACTACACACAGTGGAGATGTCGGTGCCCCTAACTTAGGGAGGGACTGCAGCTGGCAGGGCACTGACAGCACGTGGTTTAAGACAAGAACAAAGTGAATAAAGGGCTCGTTTGGAATTATACATAGCCAATTCTGCCTTTCGCTTATTCTCCACTCCTTCCACCCTGTGAAAGCCTCCCATAATCATCCTAAACCTGGTGAGACACAAAATCCTTGCCAGGAAAATTAAAGCTGCTCTGTGTCTGCAGTATCTATGCTATTTGGGGATGGTATAGATGATGCACTATACAATGTAATGACTATATCCCACACGTTTCTGCTCTGTGGAGAAAACAACTTACTCCTTTTCTCAAATTTTTCCAAAGACCCTCTCAAGACTCATTGCTTCCGCAATGCAGAGAGTAATTTGGACAACTAATAAAGGATTGATAATGCTTACAAGCATACCTGTAGCAGTGCAGTGTAGGTGAAACAGTCACTCAAAAATATCAGCCCTTAGAGCAGGGACTAGACTTTCCCCTTATGTGCCCTAGCTCTTTGGTCCCTAGACCAGCCTAACTCCTGAACTCCCAAGCCTCTCACTGTTACAACAAATTTCAGCATCTTTGTTGAGGTTGCTCTCAGGGGCTATGGGAGGCACAGGTTTCTGTCTTATCCAGAGGATGAAAGCACTCCATTGGAGGTCCCCTAGTCTGTTTGAGCGCTCTAAACACCAGCCCATTGGCTACAGAAACGGGACACTTGTTTTGACTGTGTTTTAGAGGAAGAAAAGATGGTCCATTTCTCTTATGAATGACAAGGCGTGCTGCTGGGTTTCAGACACTGACTCCCAAATGGACAGACAGCCTCTGTGCCATGCCAAGTGAGAGATCAAGGTTTCTCCTGTATGGTCTGTGATCTGTGTGTGGCCTTTCACCAAAGCTGGGGCTTTCAGGCTCACAGAAACCAGTCAAAGCAGCAGGATGTTCATAGATTTACAGATACTCAAGAAACATGGTTCTTCAGACCTAAACTATGTTTCAGTGGTTTCTTCCTGTTACATTTTTCTGTAAGGAGAAATAGTACAACAGTAGTAAATTATCTTTGGGGTTTGGGTTTTAGGGTTTTTTTCCTATTTCACCAGTTATTCTTTCGTAACTAGGAACATACAGTTTAAATAGTCAAACTGAAGTTTATACTCAATATGATGTTTATCCCAACCTGAAGTCTGAATATTTGAGACATGGATCTTGTACCCCAATACATGTCATGACTCTAAGTGCTCTATAAACATTACATTTCCATCATGTTTGAGATCAAACTGCTCAGCTCATTTCTGTAGTTCCTGAAATCCTCACATTGCAATTCTCATTTTCAGCACTATCATTTGTTGTTATCTAAGTTTGAGGGCTGGACTCAGTTCCTTTTAGGTCTTCAACGTCTTAACATCTTCTGCATAGTTTGGTTAATTTAATGCTCTTTAGTTTTGCCTTCAGATTTGCTTTGGTTTCACTGTGCTTGCTTTGGTTACATTTTCCAGTGGCATTCTTCTCCTCACTGGCTGAATTCACCTCTGTCAACACAACAATGCCCGTCAGTCACTTATACCCAAACTTGGCTTCTTGGTAGCAAGTTCCATAGGAAAAGCCAGTGGTAAACGAGGGGAATTCTCAATGAAAAGCTAGACCACGTTTATTTCTGCACGTACAGGCTTCAGTAACCTTTTTCATTCATTGGCCAAACAGAATACAGTGGAAAGCCCGTAATCCATAGATGGCCAAAGGATACGGGCTCTTTCAAAGGCAGCGCTCAGGAAGGGTGGGGTAATGCCAAAGGCCTAACGTAGTGCTTTACAGCTATGAAATCCCAGCAGTTTTTGCCAGCTGTAGCAGGACTCCACTGTGTGGGCGCCAAGCCGCGGGGCCACACACAGGCTCCGTGGCTCAGCACTGACACAGCCAACGATTTTTTTTTTTTTTTTTCTAAAGTGAAGAAAAAAAAAATGCTGAATCAGACTCTCGGAGCCTAACCAAAAAACATGCACATAAACTATATTTTTTATTAGAAAAAGTCTGGTTGGGAACAGAGATATTGTAGAAAAGCTGGAGAAGAGGGGAAATATTCCACTAGCGTTAAAAGTAAGCTAGAGTTCATGGCGTTTGACCACAATAGTTTTCTTGGCTGCTATGGTTCTATGACTGATTTAAGAGGGTTTAAGGTTAATAAACCATAGTTGCATGTTATTATCTGTGCAGTTCTTGCACTCTCACTAGCAATGCCATTTATTCATAGATTTATGATGATCACCATAGTAGTATAGAGTTTATGTGTTTTTTAGGAACATTTACTGGTGGAGGGAAAAAATGGGAGTGTGGCGGGGAGGAGAGGCTTGATCTTCAAACCTGTAGTGCTGCTACATCCAGGCCATAAAAGGCATTGGTCCATAACCTGGCCCAAAACCTAAAATGCACAAAAAAACCAACCCAAAACTTCTCCTCACATAACCAGCATGACCATAAATTCAAATGTATCAAAAAACATTGCTGGTCTCAACATGACTGATTGATGGGTGGGTCACAAAAAGTGCGGGTAAGTAGAAGAAGAAATAGCAAAATTAAAATGTTGTCCCTTGACAAAAGAGGTTGCTGTTGCCTTTAATAGATTCCACAATAATTGATTTTTTTTTAAGAGAAAAAAATAGGGGTGGCTTTTTTTTCTTTTTCTTTTAGTCTTTCATTGCTTCAAGACTTTAAAACCATACTATAAAAGCTGAAGGATATTAATCTGTCATAAAAAGCTTAACACAGGATGATATAAATGACAGGAAAATGATCTACAACAGTGTTAAACCACAGAATAATTATTAATTATTAAAGCCTCAGCTCCAAAATATTCTAAAGGAGTTTTCCTGCTTTCTGTTAGGTCAGGAAGAGAAAAAGTAAGAAAGAAAGAAAAGCCTATAGTCCGTTTCCAGTCTCTCATGCTTTCTGAGCTGAACTCTGCATACAAATCTATATTTGTAAGACACCCTCATCTACCAGTTAATCAAAGCCCTGGAAATTCAAGGAAACCTGTGTTTATGGAAATCTGGCATTTCTGTAAAGTTTTGAATGAGAGCTAAATAGAGCAGTTCATCTCATTGAAACTAATGGCTTCTGCCAAGTGGTTTTGCAGTGCTGGGTCTTCTGGCACAGTCAGCATTTAGGAATTCATTTATGAGCTGGGTTAGCTGGAGACTCTGGAATTCAAATTTATGTCTAAGACTTAGTGGTTTATTCCTGATAGGTCTCTGTAAAGAAATTGTAATCAATTTACCAAACTCGAACTTCGTAATATGCAGAATAGAAAGCTAGCCTTTTTTTCATGATTTAGGGCTTGGGATTTTTTTTTTCCTTTCCCCAGTGGACAATTGCAAACTGTACACATGTACATTGTGTAACTGAAGGGGGCTTTTTAATCACCCATTCATACTTGCTTTTGAAAAAGCTTTGTCCTTGTGCTCTTGACTTGACTTCCTATGGGCCTGATCCTGCTCCCGCTGAAAGTGCTCACATTTTCCTTCAGGGGAACAGAATCTCACTTCAGATGAAGTCACAGTTGCACGTAAAAAGCGGAGAAAAGTGTGACTTGTCACACAAGTTGATTTTATTTCAATCAGTATTTGCATGAACACGCAGTCAGGGTCTATTAAGTGCTTGGTTGATTTGCTTAAAAAATATATGTCTCCAGGAGCTGGCCAGCATATTTGAATATTGGCTTTTTTCTGAGTCATAAAAACCTAGACGTTTTTAGCAAGCAATGAACAAGAATTGCTCTACCCTTTCAATGCAACTATAAATTTGCTCCTTTTTTTCCCCTTTTAGAACTCCTTTGAAGAACTCATTGAATAAATTAACAACTTGGAAAGCTGCCTGCCGTTTTTGTTGGCTTTGGGTTTCAGGGAGTTGCTTGGTAAACAAAAGTCAATGGATTCAAACAGTAACAAAGTAATTTAAATGATTAATCAAGTGTTAAAACTAGCTTAACCTCTCCTGTTTTACAAACTCTATATCACCCTCACTAAACTAATAGAGGAATAAGACACCCGTCTGGAAATCTCATCTGAAATATTAGATTGAGAATCAAAAATTCAGCCAAGCAGTGTGGTTTGTAGGGATATCCTGGCGGATAATAAATTGCATTAATCTTACTTAAATTTTCCATCTAAATCATGTCTTGAGACCATATTGCACTGAGGGGAATGTGCCTAGCTTTGAATGCATTGTGCTACTGAAAAGGTTATTAAAAGGGGGAAAAAAAAACAGATAATGACTTTTCTTGTTTTTCTTCTGACTACTTTTTCCAATATTGAGGAACCTATGTTAAATATTCTGGCACCTAATGAAGAAAGTCTGCTTTCTCCTGCCAGTGCTTGTGTTTTCTAATAGAAGATAAGAAACTCACATACTCAGAACACTTGAGGCAATTATTATTTTTTTTCTGGCCAGAAATTATATGTGTGGACAAAAATAACCCCAGAGTTTTCCCAGCATCGTCAGAGCTAAGTATTTTCCTTGTCTTGCTCATTCAGAAGAATTTCACTTTTCCAGCTACACGGAGTATGAAAACAATATTGAAAAAGCTCCCCTGGGTTTTTCATCGACTTGCAAATCCAAAGGTTATGAGTCCTGCCCATCTTTTCTGCTTCTGTCCACCACCTACCACACCAGTGTCATTTCCTAAGCCTTAAATAAAATAGAAGATGTTACAATGAAAGGTGGAGTTGCTTAAAAACATGACCCCTTGGCAAGTGGGAGTGGTGCCATCAGCCATGCAGGGGGATGGGAAGCAGAGCACCGTAGTCAGGACCATTGCTCCACTTGATGAGTTTGTCACCAAAGCTGATGGAGGGGACCATGCTGATGTCCCAGTGTGCATGGGCACATGCCTGGATTTGGGCTGCAATGGACAGGAGCAACCCTGGGACTCCTGCTCAACTCAAACAAGCCGCGAGGGGTGATGCCAGCGTGGCGGCAAGGAGACCAAGCCGGCTGGTGTCCAAGGAAGCTGCTTCTGCCGGGCTTTGGTGTTTTGCCTGAGGTCCTTACTCAGCTAAAGGATGAGTAAGTACAAATTGAGGAGGAAACTGCTGCCAGTTGGCATCAGAAAAGCCATAGATGTCTCGTTGGTGCAGGACACAGTCATGGTCTTGTTTCTATTTAGGGAAACAGGAGGGAAAAGAGAGATGGCAGAAGAAATAAGTCCCCAGAAATCAGCAGTATGGGGCCTGACGTGCTTGTTAGAAGAGGCGGCAGTGTGGCTGTTGCCAGAGCTGTCCACAGAAAGATGCGATTATCACCAAACACATCAGCAACCACATCATTCAGGGCCGAGAGGAGGATTATTTCCAAAGACCATTACACAATATAATGCAATGTCATCCTGATGAACAATTTTGTCCTCTTCCTATGAAAATTCAGCCTTGAGAGCCCTGAAAAGTTTTCAGCAGCTTTTGTCAGTATTTCATCCCTAATCCCAAGTCTTAGAGCACTGTGAGAAGAGGGTGCACTGGGCTGGTCTGAAATGAGAGAGGGAAATTGTCCCTCCGATGCCTCAGGACCCACGTGGCCACATGTCTGGCATGTATGGTCAAACAGGGGCTGGGGTGGTCCATACCCTGATCCTCCCAGCCACCATCCTGCAGCCCTGGGCTAACCAGCTGTGCAAAAAAAGGGCAGAGTTAGCTCCTCCTGAAAACATGACTCTGGCTGTATGTCCCATTATGGAATCTGCGGAGCTTGCTTGCTTTCACAAATGCTGTCAACTCTGCAAACACTGTGGTCATCACAGCAAAGGACTGCTGACTTTTCGAAGCCCCACAAGAAGGGCTGTCCCAAAATATGTTTTTCAATCTTTCTGCAGCATCAAAAGCCCAAGTACGTCAGATCTATTTTCCATGCAAATTGTTTTTGCACAACTAGGAAAATACTGAACCAGCAAATTCTTCTTGGGAAACAAATTCCCATTAAAATCAATGAGGCAAGCTTCCCACTTGTTTCTATGGAGTTTTGTTATATATTAAACAGCCTTATTTCACTTGTGTTTAGAAGTAACAACACTTTAATATGCTGCTGCTAAGTCACAAATCAAGCATAAAAATGAGTCATCTGAACTCAAAGTTTGTACATTTCTTTACACAACTGTTGCCATCATCTCCAAACTGACTTTTTAAACTCTGGTAAATCAAAATTAAAGTTATGCTTCAGAGGTAGTAAATATTTTCAAGGCACCTGAAGAGTCTTAATTCTTCCCTGAAGTCCAGACACACAGAAGGGGAAAAAGGGGGGAAATTTAAAAAACAATGAGGCTTTTAAAAGTCAGTTTATTCTCATTTAAGGTCATAAACTCTGAAATAGCAATCTGACTTGATTTCAGGAGAGGATTAATGTTGTCTGGGTGGTTTTGCTCTTCCTTTTTTCCTGTAACACATTTGGATTTGTTGTGAGTGCAGCCTTAACTGGGGTTTACAATGCTGGAGTTAGGGTAAGTGTGTTATCACGTTGGGCTTCTTAGCCTTTGCATATGGATACATGTTCTCAGTCTTCGCTTAATTTTAATGTAAGGTTTTGTTCTTTTTCCTGTCTGGGAAGGTATCATAGATATATGCTCAAAAGTTTAGGCCAATTCTGAACTTTTCCAAAAATTCAGCAAATTCCAATTCAGAATTAGAATTTATCCCCTTATGAGTAATGCCATGAGCTGGACCTCTTAGCCAAGTCACCTCCAAGCTTTCATCCTGTATTTGGGATTATCTTTTCTTTGACAGGGCCAGGAAGAGCAGCAGGAACACTTTCCACGCCTGAATATCCTGCGCGTTGAATTTAGGGGTGTGGTACCGACGTGCGGGTGAAATTATTACACAGCGCTGGGGAGTTCCTCCTCTATTCCAGACAGGAGTTTGTGAATGGTGCTCCCAGCCCCGTCCCCTGGGAGTGAGCGTGGATCGGGATGGGCACTGGAGCTCAGCTCCCGCATCTCCTCCAGCACGGGGCTGCTCTCGCATCTAGTGGTGCGGATAACAAAGCTCCCATTGATCTCCAGGCCACAGGAGCAGCTTCGTGCAGGCCTAAATTGCTCATCTGTTTTTAATGCCAAGAGCAATTTGTTTTCTTTATGGACAGTGTGGTTGCAAAACCATGTTGTTTAAGATTAAACTTCTTTCATCTGGACAATGGCAGTAACAACAACAACAAAGAAAAAAATGCTTTTGAAAATAATGAAAAAAATCAAGTAATTTTTTTTTTTTTTGTATAAAAGAAAGTAATTACATCCAGGCATCCAGGCTGACCACAAATGCCAAGTTTGTGCTTGATGCAGTTTTAACTGGTTGAAATATTATTTCTAAATAAACAGAGTTTAAAATGGAAATTCTGACGAAGCTTTGACTATATTGCTATTACTATCATGTTAAATCATTGTTATTGTCCTAGTGGTGTCAGTGCATAGCTACAATTGCTTGTGGAATGATGAAAGCTCAAACCCAAAAAACTCAGCTTCTCATATAAACTTCAGAGTATTCAGCTAGAGGAGAATTACACCCACCCAACTTTTTAGCATGAAGTCATACTGGATTTGTTATAATAAACAAGTTATTAAATGTAGCTTCTCTCCTAAATCATTTGCATGCTGTACAGTTATTCAAGGAACTCTGGTTTATTTTCAGTACCCATACCTTATCTAGGGTGTTCATCACAACAGTAATAGTTGGTGCAGTGATTTAAAAGAGTGTTGTCCACACTGACCTTTATTTCTTGTTTTGCTGGAATTTTTAACTGGAATCTTTCAACAGGGATTTTTTTGGGTGTCAGCTATTGCAAAAAAGGCTTCAGCAAGGTATCAATGGTTAGATTTTGTTTGGATCATTTATTTGGGTATTAGCACATTTGGAAACCATGGAATTAACTTGGTGAGAGTGTGACTATGGTGATAAAACTGGACTACGCAGAGCTGGACTCTCTTAATTGAAAAGATTTTTTTCTTTCTCACGTGGCCTCTCAGATTTTTATTAACAAAATTAAATTCACACTCCTCTCACGTACGGTCACTCTGCAGCATCTATCACAAGTATTTATGATGGCGTCCTCCAGCTCCTGCATATAGTATTCCTGCAAGCAATAAGTAGGAATGCCCTCTAGTTTCTGCTGAGAGACCATTTAACTGGGCCTAGTCATTGAGCAGCACCACGCACAAAGGGGAAGAAAAGCAAGGTTTCTGTCCCGAAGGGCTCCCAGTGATGCCTGCTGGCAGCTGAGAGCCCCACTGCCCTGGGAAAGAGAGCTGGGATCCACATCTGGCACACAAACCCACTGCTCCTACAGAGACAGTGATGCTGCACCACCTTCAGCATCATCTGCTGGCACCTCTACTGTGAAATAAACATTTCTTTTGCACATGCATGCAAAAAAATTTTATGTTATGTGCCCAAAGCTCTGCACAGGCTACGGATTTTAAAACTGTCAGTAAGTTTAGGCACTTCTTTACTATTAACAGCCAAATCACACTGTCTACCCAGCTCCTTACTGGCACCTTTTAAAATCCATGGGGACTGGGTGGTTCCTACTGGCACGGTGGTTCTGTGAAAACCCAAGAAAGAAGAAACAGACCAGCCTCAGAGTACAAACGTCCTGTAATCCGTCTCGCTGAGAGTGCCTAGCTGCAGCAAGCGTGTGTTAGCTAGCCATCCTGCTCTGCACAGTTGTGAGCTAAGGTGCTGCTTCTGCAGATTCATCATTTTAAGTGGAACGCTGACAGGGGGTTATTTATGGAAACCTGCGTCTGAGGAATATGTGTATATACATAGTGCAGCACACAGGAGGACACATACACCGCGGTCAGAGTGCAAAATCATCCAGCGGGCTTTGTGCAAAGCCAGTCTTTTTGTCTTGGAGGAACCGAGGTTTGAAAGATACTTGGCAATAGCTTGAAAGCTCACTTTCTCATCTAATCGCTGGTGAAAATGATTGTGGTGTCCAGGTGTTACAGCTGGACAGTTTGTCTTGCTCTGTGCATTGCTACTTCCTTCCTGAGATAATAATGAAACCATATCAGCCTACAGTGATGACCACTAGGAGGAATTTTTCTTCCCCTTCTCTGTCAGCCAGTTTTTATTTCTTACCAGTTCTGTCTCCTCGTATTTACTACATTACATCCCTCCTTTCCTCTAAAAGAAATGGTCTGTGGGAGGTAACAGAAGGGGTCTGGTGCCTGCTTGCCACCTGCTGCATATGAATTACAAGCCAAGACAGAGCATGGATGGACAATGCTCCTTGACTGTCCTCATCTCTGAAGATGGACGGACAGACAGGTTTGGAAAAGAGAAGGAAGAAAAGCTGGCAAAACTAAACCCCCCCTCCAGCCCTTCATAATCCTTTACTTCTAGTACCCCTCATTTGGCAATCGGCACTCGTGGCCATGTGGTACCAGTTGCAGCTCTGCAGGCAGCAGCCCCTGGGGGCATTCAGCACATCCCTCAGCCAGGAGCACCCGCACTGCTTGGAGGCTTCCCTGCAGCAGGCTGTGCTCAGGAAAGACCTGGACAAAGTGGGATGCCTGAAGTGTCACAACTGCGATGGCAGGCAGGGAGCATCAGTCCTCACCTCTGTTTTTCCACAAAACACTGAGCACCTTCACAGACTCAAGGTATAAAGCTCCTTGGGTACGCACAAGGTCCTCCTTGGTGCAGGCTCCAGGGTAGGGTGGGCTCCTAGACCCCTTGCACACCATAAGCTAATTTTAGCAAGCCGTCTCTCAGTCTGTGGATGGTTTGTCTAAGATCTCTGAACTTTCTGGCTTGCTGAGCTGGACACCTTAAAAAAGGGCTTACTTCCAAAGGCGCTGGCACCTGCAGTTTTCTCAGACGTTATTTCTTCTTAGTTTTTTCCCCTAACCAAATGTTTTTTTTCTTCATCAGTTCAGTTTTTCAACAATCATTCTTCTAATTTTATTAGAGAAAAGGGTGGTGCTCTGAACAAGACAGAGATAGAAAGCAAAACACCAAAAAGAAGGGGAAAAAAAAGCTGAATTTCCAATAGCTCAATTTCAGCTTGTTTTAGTGAACTAATCCAAAAGTTGGGTTTCCCTTTATGAATGAAAAAAGGGCCTTAGTTCTCATTAGTACGGTGTTATTCATGAGATCTCTGATTCTTACTGTATTTGCTGGAGCCTAAATACGAAGTGCAGAGAGGTGCCAAATTGAGTGAAACATGCTTTTCTGAGCAACAAGGCAATTAGGGCTAGGCTCGGTATAGACCTAACTTCAGCTGGATGGCTGATATGTTGCAAAGCAGTTGACCCTCGTCCCACAGCAATGACATCCTGAATTGAATTCTTCTTCTCCAAACTTCCCAATTTTGGGGTGGCCCAGACTCAGTTTTAATCCTGGCTGCAACATTACTGGGCTCAACTAAAACCTAGAGGTGAAACACTTCCGAACTCAGAGGCAGTCTAAATACAAATCTGGACCCAGCTTTACCGTTAGGACATCCCTGTGGCCCCCATCATCATAACAGACTGTAATCAATATTAGCTAGGGGAGGGGGGTTCACCCCTAGGTCCAACAGCACTTTATAAGAATGGACATACTGTTTCTCCTATTCTGCAAATGAGGAAACCAAGGCACAAGGTGACTTTTTTCAAGTCGCTTGTCTTACAGTCCGTAGCCTAACAGTCATTTTGGTGGGTCACACTCAGCCCACGAAAGAGTCCTGCTCAAGCAAGAAAGCTGCAGCTCTTTATTTGAATTAGTACTGCAATGGCAGGCTGATTTACAGACTCTTCTGCTGCTGGGGTCAAAAATTAAGTCACTTTTCAGCCATGGGGGCAGACCTGCCAACTGTAATTAAAAGCTTTCCTTTGAAATATGTGTCAGACTTTACACATGGTGAAAAGTGCTTCTCACAATATGAGCTTTCAGGCTGCTGCGCTGAACAACATACATGCGGCTAACCACTTCTCTGTTGGGTCCCAACAGCATCTGTTCCTTTGCCAACATTTTACTGGCATTCCACCGAAATCAGTGTAGCGTGCAGTTCTGCCAGGTAGGGCCAGAAGCAGTTAAGAGGTTAATAGACTCAATCCGACTTCAAACGGCGACGCAAACCTCAGAGGTGAACCGAACAGACTGCTATCAAATGAGGAAAACAGATAGACTTTGTGATGATTTGACTGATTGCAGGAAAGGTTGTCTCATGCAGATGATACTCTTCCCACCCCTTCTCCAAGATGTATGCTGGCTGGAAGGGAGTCATCGATCACAACTTGCACTAGAGTCTTAAAACCCCTAATTCAGGGAAGCAATCAAGGGTAACTGTGTCCCTAAGTCATCCAGGCTCTTTTGAAAACCGTAGTGTCATCTCCCCGCTCTGGAAAGATCTACCTCCAAAATTTTGGCTCCTGCCGGGCAAGTATAATACCATCCTGGCTGCCCCTCAGCAGCACGCTCTCACTTCAGCGGAGGCTTTTCCTGCAGCGAACGCCTCACCCGCCGCTTTTCAGGTGGATTAAGCTGTCTGTGGAGAGTCACACAGAAGGCTTTCTTGTGAGATTTCCAGAGCTCCTTGTCTCCAGCCAAGTCAGAAATACTGCAAGCACAGCCACCTTGTGGCATTGGAGTATCTGCACTTTCAGTCCCGGGAGACAACAGGAAGCACAGAGTCAAGCCAGAATTTAAAATAAATACATAAAAGTTAAGCAAATATTTTTGAACCTCTCGAGCAGGTTTGGGTTTTGTTTGATTCAAGGTAATAATAATACTTAGCACTTACAGTGTAGTTTATAGTTTGAAAGCACTATACAGACTTTAACTACTTAGGTTTTGGGCAATGGTCTGGATCAGCTCTTGTTTGATCTGAATCGGTTCTCCCATGCCTGGAGAGTATATTTAAGAAGTCAGAAGAGAGAAGCAGGAATATGCTTTGTGTCTTTTGCGTTCTTCTTTCAATTTTTGCCACTGAGCCCATTTGTAGGAAATCACTCCACTTCTTTCTACCTTAGTTTACCCAACAGAGAACATGTTTTCCAGCCTCACTTGCAGGCATGTTGTGAGATTTAATCTCAATGATGCACATAAGGCCCTCTGACAGTCACTATGCAGATGCAGATGCAGATGTTTCTCATTCTTTCTCACTTGCCTGATGAAAATTAAAGCCTAAATTGTGAATGAAATACATACTGGCAGCTAAACAGCTCAAACCATCCATGATTACCTATATTGTTCTAATAGTAATCTCATCCACTGCCTGAGGCACAAGGGTTTTGAAAAGGTTACAGTAAAATATGTAAATAGATGAACCATATGCATGAAAAAAATTCTCTCGGGTCCTAGTGTATGTCTATTGTGGCTTGAGCTCTCCTTCCAAACCTTGTTTTTCCAAGAGTCAGCTTTAAAGCTCGGCATAGCTACTGGACCAGTTTATGATCTAAAGACATATTTACAAGTTCAAACCACTTCAGGAGCTAATTATATTCTGGACATGCTACAATGTTTGGATGCCAAAACGTCTGTATTCTTTGAAATGAATGTTTGGTAGCTTTCTCAAGAAGACCTCGTTTCACAAACTCCAGTTACAACAAATGAACACATGTTCCTCTTTTTGTTTCCTCTTTTTTTGCTGAATTTGAGAAAAAAAAAAGTAATCATACCGCAATGGAAAACACTTCATTTTCTCATTAAAAAGTACATTTCAGCAGCTTTTCATCACACTGTCCTGCCACCCTCAGCTTTCTGCGAAGGAGACGATCTTCTAAGAGCCAGTGCTGCATGGAGAAGGCACACAAATGACCACGGAAAAGCAGGCAGTCTTTCTCCATTGACTCTAGTTGGTGCAAGGAGAGGCTCAGTCTAAGGGGACTCAGTCTAAGCAGTCATTAACCAAGGCTTCTTGTTCCTCAGTCAGGTGTTTTATTCCCTCACCTGGACACTTCTCATGGACCCAGCAAGCAGAAAACCTGAATGGAGGTGGACAAGGCTGGTCTCACTGGACCTGGTCCTTGCCCCATATGCTATATAACACTAAGACAGGCACTGCTGCCTTGATTTCCCAGTATTGTGCTAACAGGCGGGCAGCTGGGGAGCCTACAGATCTCTGTGGACGTGGAGGTTGCTGGATGCTTTGCTGGACATGCTCGGGCCACAGCAGAAGTAGCCTGAAGCCACTAGAGAAGGGAATCAAGGGTCAGAGGAAATTCCTGACTGACTTCAGCACACTTTTGGTCAGGTTCAAAGTGTGATACAGCAAGACAGGACAGCAGCAAAAGCGGGAACTCTGGGAAGAGACCATACAGCTGGTCATGCTCCCAGGACAGGAAGCAAAAGCTGATGGTGAAAAGGAGCCCGGCCCTGGCATGGGGGAGTGCGTTGTGTCTCTACATGGTGCCGCTCCAGGTGCAGGCCGCAGCTGGTGAAAAGGCAGGAAGCTGCCCATAGAAGAAAGCTTTGCGTCCCCAGGACCTAATGCAGTGATGCTCAGTAATGAGAGGCTACAAGCAGTGGGTGACATGCCAGCCCAGTGTGCAGATGTCAGAGCCACGTCTGAGTGCAACCTATTTGCCATATCTAGAATCAAGTTTTTCAAGTTTTCCTTCTCGCAACTGATCATTTACCGTCCCTATGATTTTTCTTGCTGCTTATTCTCCATAGACGTTGCCACCTCTTTGATCTCTACATAAATACATGCAGCTCTTGAGCACACTGTTTACATAGATTAAAAGGAATCCTAAACCTTACATGTACACACTGATAACCTCAAATCTGATTTGTGATTGAGTACCTGAAAATGGCTTTTACTCTCTGGAATTTTAAGGTTTACAACAACAAGCCAGATGTCTTAAGCTTTAGACAGCACGGGCTTTCCCCTTTGAGTACAGCAAACACCGTCTTCCATGGCAAGGTCGGATCTCCAGCAGCAGTGCCTCTGAATACCAGAATGGCATTCGAGCCTGTGAATTTTACTGTGATCCACAGAGCCAGTTTTATCTTCTATGAGCAGGATCAGTTTATGCATCATCCTGACAGTGCAAGTATCTTGAGAGAGGTATGCTGTGCACTTAAGCTCTTCTCTAAACCAGAGAAACCAGACCTTAAAACACAATGCGGTATGGCGCGTGAAGTAACTTGAATGCTATTAAGTCACTGTTGAAGTTGTACAATTTCTGTATATGTTCAAAACCTGATGAACTATATTGCTCGCAATCCTCAGTAAGATGGTCTCGTCCTTGCAAAAGAAAGGAATGAGAAATGTTAACACAAATCTGAAGATTATGAAACTAAGGAACACTGCATATAGTTAACACATACATTAAGGCCAGTAATTTTCACAGCTTCTTGAATTCCTTGATTCATTACATACTCTAGTTGTATCTTCATAAGTATCATCACTGATTCTGAGCACTTTAATTATAATTAAAAAATTGTATTCTGAACAGTGTTCTTGCCAGTAGAGGCGCATACCAATATAGACTGCAGTAAAACGAGGGAACAGCTTGTGTGTCTACACCAACACCAGCACCAAAACCATTCCAACTTACTAGACAACCTCACAAACATTCATAGGTCCATTAATTATAAACTGTAGTCATTAGAGGCTATTTTTTCTCATGTACACTGACCACAGGACTTCCTTTAATTAAATCTTCCTTGAGCTAAGGCAGATCATTCAGGAAAAAAAGCACTGTAAGATCAAGTCACAAAGATTTTTCTGTAGTACCTGTACGGGGACTCGGGCTTTTAGAGCACAAGTACCTGGCAGTGCCAGTATTGACCCAGAGTTACAGGAGCCTTTGATGTGCAGGGCACGGAGACTCTTAGGTGAAGAGGAATCTGTTACCTCATTGATGAGGTTAATCCTGTACTACCACATCTGTGCTGAACACTGCACTGCTTAGCTCAGCTCATCTAAGGCAACATCAGTTTCAAGGAGCCTGTGGTTATTTTTAAAAAGCCACAAAAGCTGTAGAGAGGCTTCCTTCTACACATTTGTTTCTGGAAGCCTCTAGACAGGTAGAAAAATGATGGCAATGCCGGCACAGGAAAGATCTTATCTGCTACACAATTATTTTCAGGACTGAAATGCCGCAATGCACTGATTTAAATGACGCTGAGATCATATATTAATGGGGTGTGGTGCGTGGAATGAGCTCACGTCGAATTGCACAAAATCCTGAAGCAGACAGTGTTTGGGGAAGATCATACATATACTGAATAAAGACAGGCTGTTTATGGCCTGAACCAGCACATGAGGTTGCCATACAGTAAGTCACAAGTGCATGGAAATTTACCTCACCAAGAAGAGATACTGTGATAACATTTAACAGATTTCTTTTTTTCCGCCTGGCACTTGACACTTTAGTCCTTTTCAAGTGTCTGACCACCTCCATGTGCTTCGGAAACCTCTCTGCCAATCCCAACAAGGCTTGAGAAGATCACAGGAGTTTTCACATACTTGGCTGCCCCAACTTATTAAACAGTCTCCTTATAGGATGTTTTTATTTTTCAGCCTATATCCCAAAAATCTGATGTTCTTGGACAAGGAAATGTGATTGCGGGTGGGCTCAGGAGTTTCTACCCTTGCTGCTTTCCTACCTGGTCTAAGGAAAGTTCTTTAGACTAGAAAGAGGCTTCTCCCAGACTTCTCCGGGAGGTGATTTCACAGCCCTAATTCACACTGAATGGCTTTTAGCCATATGTACAGCCAGCCCTTCGGCTGATAAAAATGCATAGAGTGCCAGGGGTTTGCCCCTTTATGCTGTGTAGGACAAGTCATGTCATCAAAGGCTGCAAAATCAAGCTATGAGTTTTACAGCTGTAATGTATGGATCACCCACTAAACTCTCCAAGTGGGATCTGTAGATCTTTAAAAGCACACTTTTTAGTGAAAATATCTACATGGATCCAATGCTGACTTTGAAAAAAGGAATTCCCTCTGTCCCACAAGAACGCACACCTTCTTCACTCCCCATTATTTTCAAGGGAAGCCAAGGCAAAGAGAGAGGCTTTGTAACATGTGTTGAAGGTCAGAAAAGCCAAACACTCATTGCTGGTAATGCCTTGCTCCAGAAGATGTGTAGGAAATCCATGCAGCCCTGCTAGTCTTGAAGACTGGTTTAGAATGTCAGGGTAGAGTACATTTGCGCTAGTGTTTGATATCTATCCCTGAACTAGTCTTCTTCACCCCATAATATCAACTTAAAGGGAAAAAGACACTTCCAGAATGTGACTTAAATCTTCGTGAGATAGATGATGAAGTTGGCCAAACGAATCATGCCCTCATACAGCCTGTATCTCTCCATGAAGAGGCTAGCTAGATGCTGGAAAATACTCTGTGGGCACCTGCACTGGAGATGTTAAGGCAAGTAAATTGCACTGGAATAGGCTTTCCTAAAGGTACCAAATGCCTCTGCTTTAAAGTAATGATAATCTTGCAAGAGTTCTAAAAATAATTATTTCCTAAGTTACCAAGATCTGATGAATTCTAGAGCTTTCCTAAATGATGTTTCCTACTAGAGTCTTCAACCCACATTCCTCCTGCTTTCCTGGAGTCAACTGGGATAAAAGAGAGTGAGTTGTGAGGACTGAGGACCATTGAATCTCTGCAAGCATGGGACAGTCAAGTGAGTCGCAGCTTGGTTTCTGTAACTTTTTGTTTTTCAGGAAGCTGTCTGAATTTCTTTACAGACTACCTTACTCTTTTGCACCTGCTTGTTTCCACTAGCCAGCACGTTTGAAGGACAGAGGCAATACTTCAACTCTCCCTACGCAACCTATCAGTCTCTGTTTGCATCCAACTATCTCAGAGGCTTAATGGTCTAGATCATGATGGCTTCTCTTCTAGCTACTCCACACTGATACCTCCGAACAGAAACAAAGTAGAGGAGTGGAAGGGGGAGAGAGAGGTAGCTCTGTATGTCTTGCTACTGCTTTGCATCCATGCGCACCAAGGTCTGAACCCTACAGCATTTTGTACTATGAGTCTGAATACCTCAGAAGAAAAATGCATGGTTCAGTGGTTTTGGTTGATAGCTAAAGAAATACCAGTGATGCTGCTGTATGACCTTGAGTTCCTGATCGGTCCCCCATTGCCACCTGTCCTGGCCAATACTGAGTTGTCATCTTTGTTCATTCCAGGTGAATCCTTTCCAGCAACCGAGTCTGAAGAGCATATAATCTCTCTGGAGTCATAGGTAGATTTCTCCTTAGTAATACCTATTATTTGAGCCAGACTGGAAGAGTCTGGTGGGCCCTTACAGAAAACCTGCAAGGCTGGTGAACACCCCTGTGTGATTTGCTCTTGTTTTGCCATTGCTAGTCCACCAGTCAGGACAACTGTTATTGAGCAAGAGAGCTTGAAGGTACTGTGCACATCAGAGAGAAAGTGCTGCCAACTCTTTTAACTCATCTATATCAATCCTATTTGATATCAGTGGGATATATTCATCCAGAGGATGCCTGACTGTCAGCAAAAAGGGCAACTCTTCTTTTCAGTATTTGTCTTCCTGCAAAGATTAAGGACCTGGTCTCTAACTCCTTCTGTCATGGAGAACTTGCCCCTTTAATGTGGGTCCAAAGTCCCTGCAACTGAACATATGCTTCCCAGATGGACCTAATTAAGACTATGTGGCAGCATTTGGGGGTGAATAAATAGAGAAAGAGGAAACTTGCTTAATGGGAGGTCTACAGGAAGAGCTGCAGAGGACTGAGAATTGGGAGACCACTAGAGTGACCAGCTGGTGTCTTCTCACTGAGAGCCACAAAGAGAGGAGGGCTTGTGGACTGAGTCCTTCATGTTATGGAGTCAAACTTGAAAAGGATATGGGGAACAGCAGAAACAGAGTAGAAAATAAATGCCATTATGTGTCTGGAGACAAACAACTTTGAGACATGGCAGCTGAGACGTTCCTGCAGGGAAGGACAAGGGAGGGCTGCAGCTAAAGGGGCTGTTCACGAGGGCAGGTTAAGAGCTGTGGAAATGGCAGAAGGCAGCATAACTACAACATTTGCCATGTTTGTAATATCTCTAGGACAGAGATGGTTCATTTTCAACTATTTGTAAAGCTGATGAATGCTACTTCTGTTTTCTCTCCTCAGAGAGTCATGTCTTCTTAAAGGGTAATATTGTAAAATTCTCAAAGGAATAAGTAATTAGATTTTCCTTACCTGCTGCAAGGCAGTTGCTCCAACTCTCTCTCCCTAGGTAGGGCGCCTGACCAGCTCTCATTGCTTGGTTCACTCACACCAGGGCCTATCTTTCGACAAGCAGGAATTGAGAACCTACGATTTTGGAAACAGTGTTAGAAGGCATTGGTGAGTCTGGACGAGAGTTAAGTTAACAATAAACAGAACATCATTTGATATTACCAGTGTGACATGAAGCAGAGAAACGGCTGCAGCATCATGGTTGTAAATTCTTTGGACCAGTGACTGCTCTTGGCCATGGACACAGCACCTGGAAGAATGGGGCCACATTAGGTTTTCTGGGAACTCCTGTCATGCTACTAATGAAGAAGTGTGGACTTCTCCAGTCAAATGGTTGGCCGTCATCTCCCAAAGGAGGCCTGCACTTCAGCTCCTGCACGCACTTTTAGTTCTGACTTACAGACCTGCTGAAATCCAGTGGGACAAGTGACATCATGGTTGTGAAACTGGGACTGGGCTTCATACAAAAACAGTTTCACACACCAGGCTTTTTACATGGTCTTGAAAAAGCCCAAGATTCATATGTTATTGGTGCAATTTCATAGTCATTACTAGTCTTGCTAGAAGGCTTATAATCTGCCACAACAAGGTGCATTGATCCACCTAGGGACAATCATCTCTTTACATCCAGCCTGGGTTCAGGGTCAAAAAATAAAGACCTCAGGTTGGTCAACGGGAAAGTAATTTGTGCTCTCATCTCATCCTTCAAAGGATCACAGTCAACACAGCAGAGGGAGAGCCACAGTGGTGTTGGCAACTTGGTACGTGTGCACAAAGAAATCTGAAGACTCTGGCAAAGAAACAGTTCTCCTTGGCTGCGGAATGAGTCTTCCAGAGGCTGTTCAGGCAGTTTCGTGGGTCTCTGAGCAGAAAGATGGGATGCAGACAGGGCTTTGTCTGTCTCTACGAGGTCAGGGAATAAATTTAGAGTAAAGTATTGGGAGAGAAAAGACAAGTGCAAACAGAGCAGTCACAAAACAATCACAACATGTCAGGCAAAAAAAACATTAAATATGGGAGGGAATTGCATTGTTTCCCATCAAATCAACCCATTTACCATTTATCTACAGGCATTTTGTGAGACAGCACTAGAGATTGCACGAGTTTCTCTGTCTAAGAGCTCTAACACCATGTCCTTCCTGTTTCTCTCCATCTCCCCAGCGTTCTGCTCCGCAGGTTCTGAGTTCTTTCCAGAGTCTGACTCCAGTCCCCAGATCCAAGGATGGGATTTTTTTCTCAGGGAAGATTCCCTTAGACCTCTGGGCTGCAACAGTTCCAGGAATGTGGCTATGGGAGAGCAAAACCCCATAAGAAATATGAAGTTCATTTTTTAACTAAAATTATGATTTATGAGGAACAGCTGAACAGACTATGCGAGGTTTTATTCAAATAGATTTGAAGGCCACAATGATTTAGTAGAACTGTATATGCTTACTCTGTTGTGAGACTTATACATCATATATGTAAGTACCAGGCTTCTTTTCCTACTGTCTCTATGTTTAGTCTTACACGTGATAACCATGTGCTTTCAGCACCTCACATACACTAATGGGTTTTTTTGTCAGAAAACCCCTCGAGATTTGAGGGATGGAGAAATGAAATGAACAGACTAATCACGCCCAGGAAAGCTGTAGGCAGGCTGGGACCAGGCCTTGGGTTTCTCACGTCTCAGTGCCAGTGCCTGCATTCCTCCTTTTCCTCCTCATTCTACTGCTCTTCCTCAGCCAGAGCTTCATCATACATTTCTATGTTATTGCCACAAGTGACGGCTTATCTCTGGGAGTCCCCCAGCTGCACTGCAGGATGGTGAGAAGCAGGCTGGGGACACGTCTGGGCTGTTGGAAAGCTCAGCAGTCACCCTGGAGGCTGCTGGCCCCTGCCACCAGGAGTGCTTCGCCATTATTGCCTTCATTGCAACTCAGACAACCGAACTCCAGGCACAGAAATGAGTATTAACATACAGAGAAGAGCTGATGATCTTCAGAGAAACAGATGGAAACACACTAGCTTAAAACATCACAGGAGAATCAATGAGTCCACTCAAACATAACCGGTGGGCTCTATCGACTTAATCTACTACTCTGCCATGGACAACCTCACTTAATCAAACACAATTCTCCCCAAAAGGCAGGTGCACACACTTGGACCCGCCCTCATTTCAATAATGCGATGCGGAGCCTCCCCTCCCATGCCAGGGCTAAGACAGGGACAACTATTTAAACTTCTAATAATGAGCTAAGCCCCTACCTCTGGCTAAATCATGCAGAAAGGGAGTACCTTGTAACCATTTTCATTCCTGTGGGGTTTTTGTTTGGGCTGGTGCACTGGATGTGAGGGGTTTAAGGATATTTTCTCTGTCTAAGTCTCCTATTACCATGGTTGAAACACTTAGTCAACTTTAACATATTTTCCTTGGCAAAATACCTTTGAAATATGGAAGATCCCTATCTTCAGTTTTGGAGGTCAGGGAAATGTGGGGTCAATTTGTGAATGTGTTTGAGTGCCTAAAGATATCAGGTGGGATTTTCAAGAACATCAGTAGGTGTCAAATCGGGCCTTTGATAGCCCATTAGAAATCAACTGTAAGTTGAAGTTCCCAAATCTCCTTAAAAATCTGGCTTCAAGTACACTTAAGCTCACTGTGTGTCACTTCTACGTCTCTGGATGAGCTGAATACTTGTTTCTTATATCTCAACAGAAGGCACTAAAAACCAGCTGGATTTTCTGCCATACGATTACAGCGAAAATTTCTCTGTAAGTTGCATTCATCAGACTGTCTTCAGTGAGTGTAGTTACCCAACAGGTATGAGAAGGTCTGTCTGATCGCTTTTCTTGCACTTAGCAGACAAATAATCTGCTCTGAGATTAACATTGGTGGAAGCTAAGCATCCAACTTTTTTTTTTAAATAAATCTATGTAATACATAATTAAAAATTATAGCATAAAATTATATAATATATAATCTGTTTCTAATCTATCTATTTCCAGACAGCTAATAGCTAATATTCCTTATTGATAATGATTCTACTTCTCCTGGAATGGCAACCTGAAGTAAGGCTAATGTCTCAGTGTCACCTGTGTATCAATAGGCGTGAGGTTCAACATTATATAGAAGTGGTGTTTACACCATCTCATGTAGTGGCCAACCAAGACTACTACAACTTTATTGGCCCTTTCACCCCAGACAAGGTGTAGAATAGGATAGGAATCCATTTCTTCCTATTCCACCATCCATGTTGCATCTTCTGAAAGAGATGAAACGTCTTCAAGGCATTGCTTGTGTTTTATTAGGGTTGAGGTGAGACCATGGAGGTCAGCTCCACATCCTAAGTACTTTGAGTCCAGTAGTATTTGGAGGTAGAGCTGGTCTCATGTCAAAGAAATACACCACCTGGAAAAACTATGTTTACATACTAATCTCTTTGCCAATACATGCTGATACGTCTGAGCTTAAACGATAGACTTTATAGATGTGTAGGCCTGGAAATCACTGTTATTAATGATTTCTACATCTAACCTGTAGGTGGAAAATGGCTCAGCTCCTAAAGTCTAGAAAAAAAGTCACAATAAATCCCTGTGATTTGAAAATGTGATGCATTCAGAGGCATACGTGCACACTGCAGCGAAGAAATCCTGCTTCACACATGGTAAAATAAAAGCTTGGGGGAAAACTTACTGCTGAGGTGGGTTGCATATGTGTTTTTGCAAGTGTGTTTATGTAGAGTTTTTACATCCCAAAACTAGAGGCCTTGCTCAGGCAAAAATCCAACTGGCTGAAATTTAAATGTTGCTTTATGCAGTCTGCAAAACTGGACTGGGACTGTGTGTTTGTACATTCTCTGTGCATGCTAAAGGTCAAGGAAAAGGTTGCCAGGACCTCTTACTTGTGTCTCCCTCCCCAATATGTAGCCAAGATGCAGGTAAAGCTCCCATGACTTTCAAAGAGGCTGCAGAATTTGGCCCACTGGGTATCAAAACAGCTCTGAACAGTAGAGTACGGCTAAATTATTCCAACACCAGACAAATGGGTCTGCCTAACCTAAGCCATAACATTTGAATTATTAATGTTCTCTAATAAAGGGGATAAAGTGTCTGTAGAACAGAGTGTTTCAGAGCTCTGTTAAAGATCATGCCTATTTTAATTTAGAAGTTCAGCTTGAGGAGAGACAATGCTGGCATTGTGTTACAGAGATTTAAAACAAGTCTGTCTTGAGGATTTTCCTCTGTCCTTATCTGTAATAATAGAATTTAAAAAAGAGTCAGAGCGAGAGCAGCAGCACTGGAAAATATCTTTCTCAGAAACTATAGCAGACAGGTCACAACATTTTTAAACAATGATAGTAACATTTATTCTATCAAAGCCATTTTATGTTTTATTTGGAACTCTGGCGCCTTTATTTTTTTAAGCTCTCATAACATGACACTAATTACAGACATCAAGATGCTCTATAGAAGATACCAGTCAAAATCCAGATGCTGCTTCTTTTCCTTTCTCTGCACTCCCACCCCAGTCCTTTTGTGTGCATTACATCATTGCATAGTTTATTTTAAAAGTGCCTCAAAAATGCAATGATAGTAATCGTAGACAGCAGGAAATTGATGGTGAGCACCTCTGGTCTACAAATTCCTTTACAAAGCACTCCCGCTGCTCATCAGAAGACCTTCTTGTTAGCACAGACTTGAAAAATACGGAGGCTTGAAAATACAGTTCGGGTGATGTGTTAAAAAAATATTGGGCTAAAGTAATTTTCGTTTTAGGTCTGTGCACACACGCTTCCTCCTCTCTGTCTCCTCCACCAAATGGAAATTACCAGATTGGTCAGAGGAATGGGTAGAAGGGTTTGTGTTGGTCCCTGTAGGAGGCTGGTCTGCTGCTGCAGCGTGTGGGGCCAGGTGGGAGCACTGCTTGGCTCTGTCTTCCCGGTGAGCACCCACAGTGGTTCAACTTTGGGGTGAAACACGTGAGAGAGACCCACAGCTCAGGGGTGCCAGCCAGCCCAGAGAAACACAAGATGATCTGCAGGCCACATCCCTTTTCTGTCACAGTTGGCTGCAAGAAGTCATTTCCATTTCTTGGGGAGCTGGTGTGCTCCAAATCTCTTCAGGCGGTGGTGACCCTCCACGAAACAACCATAGCTAAAATTATCAAGGGCCCTCAGCCACTACCAGCAGCACTGAAACTGAAGTATCCCATGGCTGTTAGAAACCTTGACAGCTGCCTGTAGCAGATGGTAAAATTACCATCCAGTCCTCAAAATTGTTGCATTTCACTTTGACTTGACTGCGTAAGCATCTGTAGGCTATGTGTGACATTTCAGCTGGGGTAGCATCATCCAGAAGAGTGTCTGGGCCATGACTTGATCTTCTGCATGCCCCCACTGCATCACAGGAGTTCCCTGCAACTCACACCATGCTGCCCTGGGCTTGGCTAACATTACCAAAATGGCCAGCTTTGGTCAGGGTAACATGGGCTCAGCTCTGCTGCGTGTCACCAACCACTTAGCACATCCTTGGAGCTTTGTGGTGACACATATGCACAGCCCTGCCGTGCTGTGGGGCTGAGTGACAGCTGCCTCCCTCGCATTTTCCCACAGGCAGACAGCTCACAGGATGAAATCCCAGCCCTGTGTAAGTGTGAATCAGGATTTCAGCCAAAATGTTGCAACAAACACATTTGTCCTGCAGAGTAAGCAAATAAAGTGGCAATGCTGCACCAGTAAAGAACAGGAAGCTTTTGATGACACTGGCTCCAATTTTTTAGCCTATTAAGATTTCCATTACCCTCAGGGTCATTATTCAGCAATAAGTAAACACCAATAAATCTGAAATAACAAGTGAAACACATGCACTTAAGCAAAAAAATAATCCTAGTAAATGTTCTTTCCTTTAGCACATTAGAAACGGTCAGCGCAGCAATATCGGGGTGATTATGAAGCTCTGAAATACATCCCATCCTCCAAAACAAGGGTCCGTGAGCCTGCCAAGATGCAAGACTTAGGTCTTTGCGGCCAGGGAAGAAGGCAGGAACCATGGCAAGAATCCTGTCACTGATTTCCTTCATGCCCATATCTGAGAGGTTCCTTTCCAGTAGTAACAGCAAGGACTGAAATAAATGTGGTGATTTTCCTTCCCCATTCCAGTGGTGTCAGGAGGTGTGAAATCTACACACACCTTTGTGTCTAAGGTGTGCTGTCAAGTATTTACACTCTATTTCATGTGTATGGAAATCATGTGTCTTTAAGTACTACAAAAGTCATTTTCCCAATAGAAGAAAGATTATCTTTTTGCCATTGTCTGTGTTCAAATACCTTGTGGACCCGTGAGCAGATCCAAATTCTAACATTTTCATTAAACTGTGGAAGGTTTATTCTACATTTTCATAAGTAGTCATTTTAATTTTTCCATTTTCCTTTCTTAAACAGGAAACCTCTCCACTGCTTCTCCACTTTCTCTAAGCTCTTTGTTTATATTCTCCTTCCATTACCAGAATTATTCTTACATTTTTCCATCCCCTATTCTGAACAAACATTTACTCTGACTCTGAATGACTCTTATTATATATAAAGGGAAACAACAAAGCAAAAGGGAACAAAAGTAGCGTCTCTGTGAGATGAAATTTGGCTGTTACTTCCACTCTGATAGCAGCCTTGGAAGGAAAGTGTTTGCCAGGTCTGAGCATCCCTGACCACAAGGTCAGGCTAAAAATGCAGAAAGTAGAGCCATGTGAATCATACAGCCATATGTGTCATGGTTCCCAAAAGTAAATTACCTTTTCACGCATGGGTTTTTATCTAGTTATACAATGATTAATATATGTCTGGTGGGCTTCTCTCTGCCTACTTGGGCAGAGGAGAAGGATCCAGCCAATACAGGGGATGCGGTCCTCATTTCTCCTTTGGGTTAGCAGCTCCATCAGCCCCACGCTGCCTGAAAAGGGAGCGATGGGCAGGCGGGAGCAGGCAGGCCAGGAGCATTGGCTTGGCTGTCTGGGAAGAAGCAGCAGAGAAGGGATGCCGCACTACAGAGCAGGAAAAGCTGGCACATCTGGACACACCTGGTCACCAGAAAGGTGTCCACGGCCACAGAGACAAATGGTACAGGGGGTTAGATGGGCTCTCTAGGAAAGTCTGCTGTTGGAGGTCAGTAGCTTGTGGTTACCGTTACTTGCACTTATGTTATCAGGAGTCCTTTTCTCTCCAAGATGTGTCAGAGCCCAAGCCTGGCTGTTGAGCACCCATCAGCCTTTGATTCTGCGCTGGCAGTGCACACTGCCTGCCAGTTGTGCCACTGTAGCAAGGACTTGTCCAAGCAGCTCTTATTTCTTTCCGGGAGAGGATAAGGAAGGCTGTCTTCAAACAGCTTCTCTCCACAGCACCCCTCCATTTGCCACAGGTAGGAGTTGTGCACAGGGAGTACACCTTCCAGCCTCCCGGCCCCAGCAGCATGTCATGAGACATGGAAACCCCAGTAACCAACAGAGAGGACAAGCTGGAATTCTTCCCTCGCCTTGATTCTCACCGTCTTCCTTCCTTGAAACAAATGTCCCACTGTAACATACCCTAATGCATTGAGCACACAACCAGAAAACACCTCCCTTTGCCGCCTTCTGCTACTGGTTTGTTATTTGTCCCATAAATATTCTTTTATCATGTTATTAGTTGGGCTATGGATAATCTATAAAAAGAAGGGAAATCTCCATGTTTGTGTATATGTTCTCCACTTTTTTCCAAAATCTGAACACTCAGTTTGCAAAGTCTGTAGACATGTCAGGCCTTTTCCACAGATGGTCTTTAGAAACTTTATTACTATCCATGAGAAACAAGAAAAGAATCTGCTTTGAGGTCCCAAGATGGATTTGCAGGCTTGGTGGTTGAAAAAAATGAAATGTTTTTACTTGAAATCTGAATATATTCATTCTGTAAATCATTGCCTGACAATAAACCCAAGCTCTTTTCAGACTTGCTTTTTACTGTAAGCATTTTACAGCCTAATTTCCAGAGAGAAGATCTTTGAGTAAAAAATCATGTGATAAAATTTCTTGACATAGTTTATGCTTTCTATGTGTTATTTTCAGTTTTATCCCAAAATAAAGAGAGTGTTAAAATTGTGACAGTTCTGTATCTTATAGATCTGGTTTTAATTGCATCTCCCATTCTTTTGTGTTTGTAAAATACGATTTACAAATGTCCAGATACTAATTCTACTGAAGTTGTCTTACAAGGCAGCCTTTTAACTGAACAGCCGATGTTAATCCCACCCACACATCCTAGTAAAGGAGCATGATGGTTTTTAAACTCTGGCTCAGTGTCTCATCTCTTCTGTGGCGATGAAAATGAATATTGCATCTATGGCAAGGCATGTCAAGCTCTCTGTGGAATTTATTATACTCTCTGCACCAAATGTTCTACCAGCAGGTCTGCCTCGTGCTATTCAGAACATGTATAATTAGAAAAGAATTCAGCTAACGCTGGAAAGAATGACTGTCCATAACTCATCAGGTTAGAAAGCTGGAAGCCCTGAAGCAGAAAGAAATAAGTGGAATATTCAGCTGAAGAGGAAAAACTCGTTTTCTTCGCTTTCTTACTGTGAGAATAACTATTTTATATGTAAGATGCAGTTCATTATCTCCTCTTTGAATAGGCAACCACATTCTTGATCACTGCAGGCAGCAGACACAGGACGCTAGCAATGGTCCCGTGTGGTCCACAGCACAACCTTTGGGTAGTTGGAGGGGCAGTTCTTGCTTAGGAATGCATTCTATGGTCCCAGGCTGACTCTGCTTCTGTTTTAAGTCCATGGAGAAAGCTCTACCTTGTATGAGTCCCCAAGATGCAAATGTGCAGAGGTCTTGGCTTGTCCCCTTCAACAATGTCCCATACTACTGATAGCAGACAGCATTAATGGTGGCTTATAAACAATAACTTCAGGACCCTTTTCCTTTCTCACATTCTTACATGAGGCCAAGATTGCCAAAGACAACAGAGAGACCTCTGTGGTCAGCTTGAGCTGTGAGGGAACCAAAATTTGTTCCTAGGTGATGAACACCAGGACCCTTATTCTGAGCTAGTTAACTCCAGACTTTGTTCATGATTTCAGGATTTTGGACTCCACTTTTACAATATCACAATGTCTAATTTAACTACTGTCCACATCTAACAGGCTTCTAACAATGAGGATCATGGTTTTGCATACTTCTTTTGTCCTCATTGTAATGTCCTTCCCAATTTTCCCAGCTGCATCAAATTCCTTCCTCACTATCAGAACCTCAGCACTGATCTCTTCTTACTCTTAACCCTCTTGGGCTCTGATTTCTCTCTGCAAACAGAAGGACAACTCCTTTGTACATGAAAAGAAGGGAAGAGCTGGCTCTTCATAGACGTAGCCTTCAGACAAAACTCACTCTTCATCTTCAAGTTGGAAACATCAGCATTAACATGACTGAAAGGGAATATAAGGCTTAGGGTTCATTTAAAAAATTATTTTTAAGATTTTCCCAAGGAATAGTTTTTCTTCCTTTGTAAGTAAAAGTCTTGATTGCTGTTTTAGATATTGGAGATCCCCGGGAAAGGAGGGGTTAGTTATCTGTATTTTTAAAAGTTGATAAAGGCACTGAGATACCCTTTGTCACATTTGCTAAAAATATTAATTGTATTTTGAGTGTGAGTATACTTCTGCCTGCCTCATTAGGGCCAGATCTCTACTTGTTTCATTTTTCTTAACATTATTCTCATCTGTAACTTCCCTGCTAGAAGGTGGTGCTCATCATACAAGTCTGTTTTCAAGGTTTTCAGTGGCACGGGCTCCTAGCGAAGGGGAAGGACTTTCTGTGGTAACAACACTAATAGAAACTGGTCAAAGTAGGAGGTGGGGCTCTGACTTTTTAGTTCATCCTGGTGAGTCCAGTCTTCTGTGTATGTGACTAAGAAGTGTCCTACTTCTTATATGGGCCAGGAACAGATGTTTTGGGAAAGCACAGAAGAACTAGGGCACATATCATGGAGTGATTCATCCCCATTACACTTAGCCAGTTTCCGAGAAGCAGTAGTTTTGGATTTCCTGAGGTGGAGATTACACATGGACAATCACTTTGAAGAGTCACTGGTTGACCTATCCATAATGAATTTGTCTCATCCCTTGCAGAAGTCATTATTACTTTTGGTTTCCACGAGGCCCAGCAGCCAGGAATCTCATACCTTCCTCCATTACTTTCGTAACTGCTGCCTCACACTGTCACTAGTACTTGTATGAGTACATTGCAATTAATCATTTCTTCATGTTCTCTGCCAGCTTCAGCATTTCACAGGGGTCTGTCAGATTCCAGCTCTGCCATGTCTTTTCTGAGCTGAAGAGAGGAAGACCGTATAACCCCTTCTTGTAGAGAAGCCTCCAATCGTCTTTATTACCCTTCCCTCTACCTTTACTAAATTACCTGTATTCTTTTTAAGATGTAACAAAATTTTACATCCTGGATAAGTAGCAATAATAAAAATAACAGCATGTTACCTCTATTGCACTCTCTAGGTCTTCCCTCCGTCTTTCAGCTGATAAATCTCTCTTGATGCTTTTTTGGCCTTTTTTTTTCTCATTTTCATTTTCCATGGAGACACATCCCCTATATTTTCCTTCCCAATTGTTGTGTGATGGGAGTGGGAGAAACGAAAGACATTGTCTGCTCTGCAGGTCTGCAATTGAAACAATACCCTAGAATATAAATAAAAGCATAGCACAAAGCAGAAGATTAAAAGGCTTATCTAACAAATGATCATTAAAAATATCTGCACTTAAACAATGGGTACTTATGATGCCCCCCTCATTCCTTGCAAGGTGAATAGGACCATTTCTGTGTACTTAATCAGAACACATTTTAAATCACACTGTATAATATACTTTGTGGCAATACACGATGGCCAAAGTATATAAAATATGATGAAGTTAAGAAGTTGCAGCTGAACTAACAATATATTCTCCTGGAAGGAGACATTCAATAAACTGTGGATGTTTTTTGATAGCCAATTAAAGTTCTTATAAGAGCTCTGCTGCATTTCTCTGCATTCTTCAGTCATAACCTTTCAAACAAGTATTTGCAATTGTAAATATTTAACTAAATTTCCAAGGTATTAACAAGTTAATGTGTCTCTTGCAACAACCAGTTAGCATAATGAATACAAACTTACAAGATCATTTCTCACCAGGAAGTAATAATTTCATCTGGGTTTTTTGGTGACAATAGCGATTTCTGTTTTGGGAGCAGTCACTTACATATGTTCACATATATTTCTTTGAAGATTGACAAAGTCAATTTAGAGTCAGACACAGATTTTCCCAATAGAAAGGACACAGATTTCCATAATGGGAAAGACATTTTTCCCCCTCAATTTTGTCAAAGGCAAAAATGCAAGATACGAACAGAACAGTTTCCAACTGCAATACTGTATAATGAACATTAATGAATGAAGAGAGAAGGTATGGTCTTGTAAACCATTCACAGAGAAGATTAAGCAGCAAATCTGACTTTTACCTTAGACTTTGTCATTGAGTCATTCAGTAATCAAGATATTCAGTCTGGATTAGATTTAATAAAGTACCAGATTATTTCACTTGTCTCATTTTTTCCTGTGTGCATCATCAGAGAGGTCCAAGATTTGGTATTAAAAAATGCAGCTTCTACAGAGCTCTCTTAACACTGTAGATTCTCTGAGAAACTGCAAAGCCCTTCCAAAGACCTAAGATCAAGCAAAACCCTTTAGCTCATGTCTAAATATGTGGTTGCTCTCTTCCAATGGCTGATTCGAAGGGGTCCACACTGCACAAACCACAGTTATTTGGTCCAGGCCCTAGGATAGCCATGGGTTGCCCTGGAAGCAGCTTTCCACCTGCTTCTCACCTCCCGCTTCCTACCTTGAGCCCTCCCAAGCACACAGAAAATGTCTTGTAACTCTCACCCACATGGAAAATTCTGGGGTGCCTTTTGGGAGTTGGCCAAATCTTGCCTTGCGATCTTTAATTGACCACTTTCTTTAACATTAGCTGTAGGATTTTTGTGCTTTGTTTCCCCTAGAAGGGAACCCCCAGAAGGGATTGTAATACTGGCCCGCTTCAGAGCCTACGCAAAGTTCAGTTAGTGCTTGGACAGCTTTTTGAGGTCCAGAGGTGAAAAATACACAGCAATGCAAAGGCTTATCAGATGATCACAGCATCAGAATATAATTATTCAACTTGAAATTCAGCTATAAAAAAGCACGTTGATACAGAGAGGGTGAACACACTTGCAAGAACTCCAAACCCATCCAACTTTTTCAGTTCAAATCATATTAACTGCTTCCCTTCCCTGAGTCGTCCTTCCTTCCATGCATCAGCCTCAAGCCAAATTTGTTGTTCACTTGTGCCCATGCAAAGGACTTCTCTAATGCTGCCTTGCAGTTAAGACTGATCTCATTCATTTTCTTATTCTTTGCTTGTTTGTGAAAAGTGTTTCCTCCTTTGCTCTGGGGGCACACAGGGAAGTAGCAGTTAAAACTTGATGCAAAAGTATATTTCTCCATTTTATCAGATCAAAACCCATCTCTCATTGAAGAATCATATCTGCAGTTTCTCATCACCATGGAGATTAATTGCTGCGAGCATGACAAAGACTCACACAAAGTTTTAGCCATATCCATAATTAATCCCGCTTTTCATCACCCCTGGCTTCACCTACTCTCCTGCAGTTCGATTCACAGACAATAATCTGCACAAGTGAGCAGCCACCTACCTACTACCACAATAATCGCACCTCTTCTATGTCTGAGGAGGCATTTCAGAGCCCCTTTTGCAATAAAAGCAAAAGTATTAAACTTGACAGTAAAGCACTCTTCCTAGCCGACTGTAGTCCTGGAAGCCTTAGAGATGATGCCTGTTCTCAGTGTGTCTTTCCTTATGCATGTTTCCAAAAAAACAGAACAAAGATCTAATTACTGGGATGCTGATCCAGATCAGATGTGAATCGCAAACTACAGCTGGTGAAAATTTTTCTATTTCATGTATAAACATAAATGGAAAATGACAGCAGTCTTTCAACATCTTATTTTTTTACACTTTCCACAAGCCATATGGCTGGCTATATTGTGAGTGTGTATACATGTTTTTATATACGTATATGTGAAACAGCACTTTTAAACAAAATTATTCTCTTTCTTTTTAGTCTAGACCCATGCAGACTGGCTAAGCTGTTAATGGAGAGCTCTTAATACAGCTCAAGAAGAGGAGACCTCTGATGGCTCCGTGTATTGTGGATGGCATCTGCAGAGCAGGGACTTACTTTGCCTCCCACCTCCTGCCTTTCACAGGTTGAGCCCCTGGCCCACCCTGCACATCGAGCTTGCTCCTGCTGAGAGTGGCTTGTGGTCTCCCATCTCCACAATGTCCTCTGAGAGATCTGGTTGGACCAACTCTGATTTCCAGCAAGAGTCTGAGGAGATTGAGGCTGTACCTGCCCATGTAGACAGTAAAAACCAGCAGAGAAAAGATCCAGATTTGCCTGCTCCCTGCCCTGCTTTGAGGGACAGTTGGAGGATAATTTCACACCTGGACGTATATCTCAGCCCCTGATATATCTCCAGCTGTGCTGACTGTATGAAACAAAGTTTTTCTAGTCCAGCAAGGCGCTCCTCTCCTCACTCTTCTTGGCATTAGCTTCCATGCTGGCATCCCTCAAATCCTTCCTAATGTGATGCGTTTGCTCTTCCCCTCTCTTTCTCTCTGGGCAAATGTGAAGATTCCCAAAAAGTGATGGTTGAGGAGCCGCCCTCCTATCATGACCAGCTGGTGTTAATGCTGCACAGTCTACCCAGCTCCCTGCACCTCCCCAGGTCACTGTTGGCTTCTTTGCACCACAGCCCAGGCTCCTTCCAAATAAAAGAAAAGAAGGAGAAATGCAAATGCGGTCTGTGTGGCACCTGTGCACACAGCTGCAGGGCCCTGGAGCACAGTTTGGGAGAGAAATGCCCTGGCACAAGGCATGAAAGGAGCCTTCTGCCTTGTACACTGGCAGATCCTGGCTTCACCCCTACCATGATGCATCTTCCTGGGGTGACCCCGGGGCTCTGCCTGCCTCCCTGATGGCCCAGCAGCCCTGCGGCAGCCCCACAGCATTTTGGGGAACATCCTGCCCCCCCCCAGGACCCAGCTGTGGTGCCCATCACCCACCTCAGGTGCCGGGACAGTGCAGGCAGGTGACCTTCTCCTCAGTCCCCATGCCCTCCAGACACCACTTACGGCATGAATATTGCAAAAGTAAGAACCAGCTTTTCCACACCAAAATTAAAAAATACATAAGATTGACTTAGAAGCTGTGAGATTGTTATAACTGCAAATATATTAGGTGTGTTTTCATTTGCTCTCTGGGTTTTCAGCATTCCTGGTTGTCTTTCCAAGCTTTCAGGTGCAAGAACAAGGATTAGAAACCATTTATTTCCCCTGTATACCTGAGGTTGTCATATAAATATGGTTGCAGGGGCTGGAGCTTTAGGAAAAAAGTGCCAAGCATCCCCACTACAAATTATGAATGTCAGCAACGCTCTTTGTATTTATGAAAATCTTAGTGAGGCTCAGCAATGAATAAAGATGGAGCTAAGACTACAATGAGACCTGAGAAATCCAGGCTTGACCCTTTAATTTGCCACAGGATTTCTGTGTCACCTCAGGGAAGTGGATCCTGCTTAGTTTTGCTGAAGATGTTGAGTCCAATTAGTTTGGCAAGGCCAAGAAGAGAGTGCTCAGCATCTTGCAGGACAGAGCCCTCTGCGCTTCAGTGTAAACCTCGAACAAAGCTACTTCTCCTGTCCTTCTGCTCTCCAGTGAGCAGGGTGCTCTCTGCAGCAGGGATTTTCCCCATGAACTTGACACACGTTCAAAAACCACTCAGTAACTATTAACCATAATTAATCATCTGCATTAATTTCTGCACCATCATTTCTCTGAAGGGGTAATGTCTTGTTGTGTAGAAAAACTACATACGTTGAAAAAGCACCAAATATTGACATTGCTAGATGAGTCTGCCACCAGTATATATTTCAGGGACCACATGGGGACTGTGTACCTGGAGGATCCCACATGCAGCAAAACAGACAGTGATGTGAAACTGAAAAAAACATGATTTGCTAATTTACAACTAATAATTAAAAGGGCCTGTCAAGGAGCCAAGCTTCCTCAGCATGTGTTTAACATTACTTCTGAGAAGGTCATTGCTGACTTCTCCGGGAAGGGAGTTCCGGAGAGGGTACAGTAAGTGCACAGAGTTTAAATGAGCAGCCCCGGCGCAGACATTTCGCAGTCTTCAGGGATGCACAAACAATTCTGCCTCGGCGGCGCAGAAACAATGCCCTGTATTCACAAAGACTACAGGAACTTCAATATTGTGCGGAGGGGAGGTGGGGGTGAGGGAAGTCTTGAAATGCGGATAAATTGGTATTCACCAAGTGCCATTCCTTAATTTACAACAGTCTTTAACTTCGGAGGCAATTGCCAAGGTGCTCATAAAAAGAGAAATGATGAATATTCAGGATGTCTTCTGAATCCATTAGGCAACTGAGGATGAGGTCTCCATATGTATAACTTCTGCTGTTTTCACGTGCTGGTAGAGAGGGTGCCAAGATGGCGTCAGGAAGAAAAATGGCTCCTTAAGTTGCCAATGGGGAGAGAGGAAAGGAAAAAAAAGTGTATATCAAGTGCATGGAAATGAAAATTTGTTTAAGTACGGTAATTCAACCTAAATGTGCGCTGCATGGCATGGCGTGGACCTGGCTCTCGGAGCTATCTGGCACAGCCGGCTCTGTGGACAGGTGTGCGTAGGATCACTGTCAAGTTAAAAGCAGTCACTGAACGGTTTTCTTTTTCCACACAATCCCCTTCAAGGGTCTAAGAGCCTGACTGAATTCAGCCTCAGGACAAGGAAAAGCTCAGGCTAGATCAAGAAGAGGAAAAGCTCAACCTACAGAGGCTGAGAGAAGCACTAAGTGTCTGGCCCTGGGTGAGGAGCAAGTCAGTGATGGAACAGGCTTTCTCCTTCATCCTCTCCCCCAACTCCCCATTTCCCTCCTTGACAACCTTTACCAACATCCTAGATAAGGTAGACGAGGCGCTTACAATCACAGTCAGTAACTGATGAGGAAAACATGCTGTCCAGCTCTTACATCCCAGAAAATAATGTCTCCTGGATGTCATGAATCACTGAGGATCACAGGCCATTAATCACCAAAGGGTGGAAGGGATGAGTTTAAAGTCATGTGTACCAAACACAGCCATTTCTCTGGGGAATCTCAGACCTGGCATGATTCATTTTGTTTTCTCAGGGAGGAATTGCAAGGGTTAGAAGAATAAATAATGCCACAGCCTCCTGAGTTCAGCTGGTAGCGAGGCCAAGCCTCAAATTGAGGAGAGGAGGCTTTGGCCACAGGAGGTGCATATTGCCACAACCAGTATGGGGGTGCATAACAGTGACACTCCTCTGGTCCCCGAGTCAGTGTAAGGGTACTATTTGGTCCATCAGGTCTCCCCCGAAAGACTGTAGGGAGTGACTGAGATTTGCAAAGAAAGCAGAAGGGTGACAGCCTTAATAGTCCCCACCTCTTGGGGTTGCTGGGATCCTGATTTGGTAACAACTCAAGTTCACAACCTGTCTCTGGAACCACTCTGGGTGATTGTGTGATGAGACATCCCAAACACAGCTTTCTATAAGGAATGGGCTATCTCCTGAGAGGCTGTATTGCCTATGAGCAAGGGGCAGATATTGGTTACCTGCCTTTCCAGCCACGACTGCAAAATGTGGTGGGCACAATAGGGACACAGGGAGAGGTCTCACTGGGGAACTACTTCGTGAATTTTAGTTGTCTTTGTTGCTGCCCTTCAGGCAAGTTAAGAGTTAACAGCTGATGACCTGATAGTGCATGAGGTTCTACCACAGATACCAGATCATCACAAATCCATATAACCAGCTCAGGGTCCCTCAAGTGTGTAATTTACCCCTTTCCTACTCCTTAGTACAGACACGGGGAGGAGGACATACCTCACACCTGAAAGATGCACTACCTGCCTATCAAGAATGATTAGATTATAATCATGGCTAGTTTAGTTGCTTGCATAGCTGTTGGTATTGTTGCTTGGTTTTTCCATATCAATCTCCCACCCACTTTAGATAAAAGATGCCAGCACACCTGGAGCAGAACAAGCAGTTGTCTTAGTAAAGACAAATACAGTTCTTTAGACTCCCAGATTATCTAGCCACAGAGTTTGAGTTCAGTTCAGTTCAGAGTTGAGTTTTCCACTCTTTGCAATCATTTACAGAACGCTTTGTGTTCACACAGCTCAGCTTTCTAGGGTGCTTTTTTCTTTTTAGAACTGTTTTTTTCCAACCAATCACTCATTATTTCCCATGTGGGACTGGTCACCACTGCTGGTCGGGCTGTTCCTAATCTGTGAGGAAATGGGTGAAACACGATACATGAGAGAGGGTACTTCCATCGTTAATCCCCAGCATTTACATTCACACACGAGTACCTTGCCCACATGCAAGCACGGGCATTTGCAAGAAGAACAATGAGAACTTGGCAAACTCCATTTGAGTGTTTGCAGGAAGCTGTCAAAAAGGAGGAGAGTGGTAGAAACACGCTGAGTCCAGAGCATCTCATAGAATTGTTCCATGGACACGTTCCACAATTGTCTTTCCTCCCTGTGGAGCTGGAATCACCAGGAGCACACAGGGGCATGGGCAACACAAGCACATGCTTTTCCCACTGCTTCTAAGGTTAATATGAATAATGTTCCACAGTCTGTTATTGTGGAAATACCGGCGATCATCCTGCAAAAGCAAGCCAAAGAATTATGGCTAGACATTAATAAGAAGGGACCAAACAAAGCATCTCAAAGATGGCAGAATAACACCACTGCAGCGACTAGCAGGACGAAATAGCTCCAAACGAGTTTTCCCTGATCTACTGTCAGCAATCACCCCTTCTGCAGCACTCTGAGGAGTTCAGCAACACGGCGTGTTCTGGGCTCGCAGCAGCAGAGGCTGCACTGAGGCGTACAGTTCAGCCGGTGAGCTCCAGTCTGTCAGTGGTGTGATTAGCCATGGTCTGAGAAGGTAGCCAGCAGTGTCTGCATTCCAGACCACAACTAAGAGTCTCTTTCACAGTTCATTGCATTGCAATGAAAATTAATTTTCCTTCATCATTTTATTCTTGTAAAAAAATGAAAAAAAATGGAGAGACTTAATAGGAGGGAAAAACCCACAGGGCTCTTAGCTGAAGGAGCTCTCTGAAAGAGTTTCTAAAGATGGAAGCCTTGTCTGTCATCTCAGCTGCTAAGTAATACTAGTGGTGGGACTCTTGGAAAAATTAGTACAAATTGCATTGCAGAAAGGACTGTTGCAGAGATGTTTCTGTGTAGTTTTATGGTTGCGGTGAAGACTAGTGGGCGTTAAACTTGTCTTCAGGGGTATAATTTGGGTCAATCTCAACTTTCAAGTCTTCAGTCCCTGAACTTAAAAGGCAGATTCCCCACTAACCACTGCCCTACTTCCAGATCTTGCATTTACAACACTGTGTGCAGGTATTTGTGCCACCAAAAATCACGGCAGCTTTTCCAGAAGTGTCTGTATCCAGAATGGTTGGGTACATATTTTGGAAGCTATGATGACTTTCCCAGGCCTTTCTTCCCAAGGCAAAATGAAAAGCACCGGTTGGAAACAGAACCTCTATATACTTTTCCCTTGCTACGAATACAAGGTTCATCTATTTTTCTCCTTTATTTTCCATCAAGAGAAGTAGCATTTCATATGAGTTATTGCACATGTTGGATATTGTCAGTTAGGACCAGACTATTATCCTATTGCCTGTGTATTCTTTAGCATCTGTTGCCATAGTCCAGGATGTTTCCAGCTCCAGTTCTACGAAGTCATTTCTCATGGTTACCTACGATCAAGTGCAATGAAAAGTCCCAGATCACTTACAGATCATCAATGTTGGTGCTGGTATCCATCATTTTCATTCCTCTATCATGGGAGATTCAGGTCCGGATATTTGTAGGAAGGTCAGTGCAGGACTCCAAGACTAGCAGAATGGGAGGACTGAAGTTCTCTGCATTTCTACTCAACACCAACCGTGGTAGTGGAGACTTTCCACATTGTTGTGTCAGAGTGCTTCAGCACTGACCACCTCTCAGGAAGACTTAGTGGTTTAAGCCTCATGATCCTCCATGCCCACTCCCCTTTCCATACCTCGGTTGTTTTTACTCTTTAAATAGAGAAACATTATAGAGTCAACTGCAGAGAACCATCTGAGCTTCTTTGCATGGATGAATGGCTGACTGTGACACTGCTGGGACTTGAATCTCTGGATTTAGGGGGTTCTGTTTAGAACAAGCTTGGCTTATTAAATGACAAAGTCATCTATTCAAATGCAACAGGCTTAAGCTTTTTCTTTCTTCTAACAGCATAACTTCATTCACTTCAATGGAATTGCATTTGGTTTACACAGGTGTGAGAGGGAAATCAAGTAGCATATAGAAATGTTTTCTTTTGAAATATTTTTGGAGAAGAGGGGTAAAAAATCTGCTTTTAGACCAATGCAAACATTTTCATGGAAATTTTCATTAGGGTTAAAATTTTCTGGACAAAAACTGGAAATGATTTTTTCCCCTGTAAAATAGTTTGATTTTCAAAAATCCCACAAACATTTAACTGGAAATCTAAATATTTTCACAAAAACTTTAATTGTATTTTTAAAGCTTTGGGTTTCCATCTTTTTATCAAAAACTGAAGTCTTTTGTCAAAAATACTTAGAAAAACTAACTTTTTTTTTCCAAAATTTCCCATAACAGCTTTCTTTAAGCAACTTTAATAGAAAGATTAAAAGGAGTATGAATATGAGACCAATGAAAAACTGCCACAACTGACCCTGACAAACTAACTGTGGAGGTTAACATATATGAAACCTGGGATGAACACGAGTTGTTTAATCTATAGGTTTAAGATGTTTAAGATGTTTCACAGAGGGGCAAGTGAAGGGCAAGGGGAAGGTTTTTCCTGAATTTAGATTTTATACAACCCACATAAAACAAAGAAGGAAGTTAAAGGAGAATGGAGGGAGATGGAGTGAAAACAAAAAAGGAACACAAGGAATAGCCATCTCTGTACGTTTTGAGTCCCCTCAAGATGCTGATGTCCCTAGTACAATATACCCAAGAATCATCTAGCCCGTGGATTCCAAAACTGGGACAGGTACCCTAATGTCAGATGAGATCATGGCAAGTGAGCCATGGACAGGCCATGGCCACATGTGCAATTTCAAAATTCTGCATTCTGCAGCTGAAGGTTTGAGATTCGGGTGCCCATGAGAAATTCCCAGGAGTCCAGTGATCATTTTGTCCAAAACAATTGGAAACCTCTGATCTAGCTACTGTGTATATTTAAGCACTATAACAGACATACTCTGGAACTGAGTAAACAGGGTAGTAGTTAAGGCTATGTGTCATTCTCAATTTTCACGGCAACAAACAATCTGAATAGATGACTTCATTTAAACAGTGATTCAACACAGCAAAGTGTTTGAAGTTTTGTTCACCTAATGGTAATGCTACTGCCTTATAATACAGAAGAATAAAGAGTGAAACTTAGAAAATAAAGAATAAAGGCCTAAATGGAGACCTGAAGATGTGGTTTTCAAAACTAACTCTTCGAAAGGTAAGAAAGTCGTGACTCTTGTTCATGAACCATTTCTCCAGCAACACCATAAGAATTCATTATGATAAAACAAGAAAGCACGACAGAGAGCCCAGTCTGAAGAAGAGTCAGCCCTACAGGGCTTTAAGAATATGATTCATGAAAAAAAGAAAGGAAGAAGGCATCTGTACAATCTCAAACTAAGACTGAATGGCTCCATCACAATCCTTCTTGCACTTGCACTTGCTACCCAGCGTTGGCCAGGATTGCGGGCACACTGTGAGATATCAGCAAGTAATGCTGGCTGACTGTGGTGGGGACCAAAGACACCCCAAACCTTCTGGACATAACTGGCAGGAAAGAGAAGGGACTGAGTTTGTTACACATCCTCTTCCCCTGGTCATACCAGCTTAGGGGTAACTAGAATTTAAGTGATCTCACAAGCTACAGGCTGAGTGAATGTGAGAGGAACAAGAGCAAGTAGAAACCATTTGGACAAGAGTTAAAAATAAACCAGAGAGTGTGCATTTTCTGTGTTGTATACCCAACAAATAATTATTTTTCATAATATAAGATTTATAACATGCTGTAATATTCTGAAAATTTTGTAACATCATCCCAAGAGGCAGGCCATGACTGCTTCGCTTGCATTAGATGGACCATAGCAAAAAGTACTGAAATCATCATCTATGTTTAAAGAAAAAAAAAGCCAGAAAGAAAGAAAAGAAAAGAAGGTATGGGGAAGAAACTGAAAAGGGAAGAGAGGAAATGAGAATCATCACGCCGTATCTGTCCCAGAAGAACGAAAATCCAGAAGCTGCTTTCTTTCAGGGAAAAGAACCAGGAAGGAAGTTTTCAGCAAAATAAGGACAGCGAAAGGGAGGTCAGGCTTCCCCCTGCGCAAAGAGGGAGAATTTCTTTCATGGGGTTGCTGTCTGAGTCTAACAGGAAGAGACTTAAGAGGTTACATCTGCTAGGGTTCCCCAAGAGATCGCTGAGAGTTGACTTGACTGCCCTTCAGCCATCTACACAAGGAGACATGTTTCCTCTATCAGGCAAGTGTATAACAAGGTCTAGTGACTACAAGATGAAACCAGCAGAATTAAAGCACACGGTTGTAACAGGGAGTGCTTTCACAACCTCCCTAGATGCGTGGCAGATTCTCCCATAATGTGAGGCCTCTGAATCAAGGCAATGTATTTTGAAAGGTAGGTTTTAACTTAATCTAAGGGTACACATTTTTATGCAGGGTTTATGAAATAAAAAACCATGGCCCTTGTTTGACAGGAATTTAAATTAGATAATCATAATACAACCATTTCTTCTGCCTTAAAATCCATAAAATTGCAGAGGAACAAAGCTTATGTTGTTGTCCTTTTGCAAAGTTGTCATAATAATCCTTCTTTCACAAGAAGATTTCGAAGCATGTAAGCAAATAAGCGTCTTCAAATCAGGCAGCTGGGGGAAAGTCCAAGTCCAAGTCCAAGTCCAAGTCTCTCGATGCAGTGTCTTCTCCTATTGACGCAATTCAGGAGCACTTAGTGTGCAGGAGCACAAATACATTTTAACACAACAACCAGGAATAGCCACCAAAGTGTTCTATTACAGTCTCCTGAGATAAGTAGAACATAGAGACCCTCAGTCATCCCACTGGGCCCAAGGGCAAGCTGCAGAGGAGGACTCCTTCAAAGTCAGGTGCCATCAGCTTAATAGAGAAGAATGGCTGATCTGAACATCCCATCCCAGAGGGCTATGGGAACTATGAAACAGGCTTCAAACAGCAAACCAAGAGTCCTCAAAGTGCAGCCAAAAATCCTTCAAGGCTAAGGCTGAGCCAGGACGCAAACCCAGTCCTAACCTTGCAGGTAATTCCAAGAGCTTCCTATGTTTCTGGGCATAAATTATCCACTGACTGATGGGCATTGGGAACAGTACTCCGATGTAATGGCTTTTCCCTAATTACCCAATATGAATCTCTTTACACCATTTTCCTAGATCCTCTGGTCTTGGCTGTGGCCAGTAGCAGGACACACACACAATGAGGTGTTCTGGTTTTCCCATTCATCTCTTATGCTCTTTGCCTCTTCTTTGGCTTTGGTTTGAAAGGGACTGCTGAGTGCAGACGCTACTGCGAGTGTCATTGTTATTTTTGCGATTAGAGTGATTATTCTGTGCTCAGATGCCATGCAAGAAAATGAGGTATAACTGCCAAAGTAGCCGGCAGAGAGCCTAATAGATTATAGATTATACAGTGTCAGAGAAACAAGCAGTACTCATCTTAAGTAAGATTTTAATACCTTTAAAAGCTGTGATAAATTATAAAGAAAGGTAATATAAAATGTAGGATAAAGCGTGGGCTCATTTTACTTCAGGATCTCTACCACGTGGACACCAAAGGAGAGGGGGAGAGGGGACGGACCGTGGGTTTTATTGCTTGGCTGCAATGTCAAAATTGGGTTGGTTTAAAATATTTATGACATGAGAGAAAGAAAATCTGTGAATTACTCAGAACTTGATGTATGTACTCTCAATGTGCTTCACATTTTCTTTGGTTAGGGACAGCAGAGTGGGGAATTGAGGATAACTTGTTTACTGCCAAACAGCTCTCCGTAGTACCTAGTTTTGCTATGTATTAAAAATCACGGCTGGGGCCAAGAATGCTGGGGCTGGAATTAAAGACGAGAACACACAATAACTTTAAGTAATGGCAGAGAGATTTAAATAGCACACATCAGCAGAAAAGAATGGGGAAACCTACAGTACACTGACTTCATTGATACCCCATTTATCAGCAATTACTGACTCCATTAAAGGCAGAGTTTACAGCAGACAGAGAAACAGAGCCTAAAATATGTCCCAACAGATGGACGGAGAGTGTCAGTGATGCCGTATTTCAAAGGCATCTGCAACTTTGTTATCATTGTACATGGAGTCAGAAAGACAGCGAAAAACACTGGAGTAAGGGCCAGCAAATGATTTACTTGACCCTGCATGGGCAGAACTGACAGCGAAAACCTCATTAATTCCTCAGGTCATTCTGGAAGACATTAATTTGGTTTGGACTCAGGACGAGGGGAGATTTTCCAGACATACACCAGGAATTATGAAATCTCTATAGCCAGAGGAAAGTATGTCCAAATCACTTTCTGCATAAATCAAGCTGACTTTCTGAAGAAGGATAATATGCCTAATCAGGGGAGTTATGGAACTTCTTGTACTTATTAGACAGAAAATAAAACAGTATTTTATTTGATAATCAGCTTGGGGAAGATTTTTTTTTTCTCTTTCTTTTACTGCTGTCTTCTCTTGCCAGAGATGAGTTGGAAAAAAAACTCTGTCGCGTGAATAATTGTGAGTGCTGTGATATTATTCGTGTGTTCCTGTGGGGACATGTGGGTATGCGCATATATATGTGGGTAATATATGTGTATAATTTTAGTCAGCCCACTGTATTTACGCAAGTACCATCACCTTCCCTCTCCAATCCTGTTTAACTCTTACTTACCCTCAGCCAAAAGCACTGGGGTGAAAAGGAGGGCAACATCAGAGCTGCTCCTGGGGAGACAGCCCTCAGGTCATCCTTCTGCTCCTGCATGGTCCCTCCTCAGCCCAGCTCCAACCGGCATTGACTGGACCCTCACCTCAGCAAGGACTGATCGAAAACAGGGGGTCCAGCCTGCAGGACTCAGAGCAGAAACATGGCGAGCGACAGGCTCTGGTCCCAGCTATGACTTCTCCAGTCTGGCCCTAAATCTCTGAGCCAAAAAATAAGGTCCCTGAACAGAAAAGCACTGGCTGGGTGTCCCCAGCTTGGTGGCGGGGAGCTCCAGACGCAGCTGGGGTGAGCAGGACCCTCCCCTCCTTCCCTCTGGGATGAGGCTGGTTTGGCTCTGCTAGGGGCCCAAAAAGCCCCCAAAGCCCCTGCAAATAGCCAGGAGCCGCAAGAAGTCATCCCGCCAACTCCCCCACGCACACACAATACATACTTTCCAGTGCTTATACATAAGCCCTTGCCGCACAGGGTATCTTCCTCCGTAAAAGATGCATTCATCATGTTTAGAGAAGGGTTATCTCTGCCTGGAAAGAACATGCATTAGTACTTTTTACTCATTCAACACTGGACACTCCCTATCAACAACAGCCTGCCGAAAGGGGAGAAAGAGGTGAATTAATCACGGGAAGAGACAATTTAAAGGAGTTTGGCTATAAAATGGAGTTCATTAGGAGGCCATAATGTATTTGGAACTAACAAGCTGCAATTTCCCCACCTCTGCTGTCTCAGTCAACAATAAGCAGCACTAATTGCATTGACACCGCGTCACGGGATGGCCACCTACCCTCTTTTAACTCCTTCCATAGAGCACTCGCACAAAAAGTTATTTCATCTATTGCAAATGCAAGTTCTCTTTCAAGATGCTTAGCTCCTTATCTGCTTGGATTGAGAGAAAACAGTATTAAGTGGTCTGCAGTTTTCACTCTGGAGCTAAGGTTGTAATAATAATCATGTTACTTGGCTCTAAGATCACACTTAGAGAGATCTCAAACCACATTACAAATGTGTATGGTATAGACAGCATATCACTATAGGCGCAGAACCAAGTAAACCTCAGTTGGGAACACAGCACAAAGCACTTTTCCCCATCCATTTTGAGGATAAGGCAGTAGCCATCTTCCCTGCTTTTTCTGATTTGGCTTGCTAAAAAATATATTATGTTGGCTAATCATTTTTTTTTCTGGGTTTCAGTTTTCTCTCAATTTTTTTTTTATTATTATTATGCAAAACAACCTATACAAACCACTATTGGAAACCCTGTCCCTGTAGGAGATTAGGTCTAGGGCAAAAGGAGAGCTAAACCAAGGATTGAAATACATGAGTGGCCCAAGTTTGTGCAGTGCTGCATGCCTGGACTTCTTCTGATCGAGTCAGAACAAGCCCGTTATTTCTAAGGCTAAATTGCAGTTCAGTTCTTCATCGGGATGTTAGAAAGTGACCTTAGCTCTATGCTGCACGCTAAAATCTAATACAAAATAAATATTTCATTTGGGAAGCCTTTGCTGCCCATCAGCTGTACAAAAGTACCGCAGGAGGCAACTCGGCTGCAGGGAACTGTATGCTCTCCCATCTTCTCAGTGCTACAACCGGAGACGGTCGTGTTCTTGCTATTACAAGAGCGAGAGAAAGCCCAGCCTCTATGCTCAGGAGCAGGTAGCCTCGAGAAGGAAGACAAGCAACTGGGAAATTACTTTGTTAGGAGCAAGGTAAATGATGGGAACAATTTGCAGCGGCGCACAAATAACAGTCCTTTATTACATCGATGCTATCCGTTTAAAAATAGGAATAAAAATAATCTGGGGATTCATTTTCATGTATGCTCAGACTATCTCTCTAGCAATATAAAGGAACTGAAAATAAAAGTGAATTGTATGTATGATCAGTTTGCCTGGCCCGAGTGATAGAAATTGATCTTAACATAAATGAAAATCAGACAGGAGGAAGGACCCTGTTTGATCGTGGTAACTCAATGCCTGAATCCAGCGGAATACGTATTTTTAAAGAAATTACCACGTTTCAAATAACAATTGAGGTTATTCAAATATTAGCAGATGTATTTTTTACTCCTTGCCCCTTCTGCAGTGTGTTTTCTTTTTTCTTATTCTCTTTTTCTCCCCTCTTCTCCTCTTTCCTCCCTTTTCCCTTCCCAAGTTATGTCAGCGTAAAGACTGAACCGTAGCTAACTACTTTCAGTTTGGTTTGCAGTCAATTCCTGCTGAATTTTACTTTCAGATTCTCATGCTCAACACAGTGCTAGAAAATCTGAGTTGAAAATATGGTAATAACATGTTTGCTTGTTGGTCTTGTTTTTAAATATTTCCTTGGGGATTTGTAACAAATCATAAAAATGTTTTCTACTGGTCTTAAATATTGTAAAAGCTTATTTAATTTAATCAAAACTTAAATATTAAGCCAAATTTCATTACACAATGTGTTCCTTTAATGGAAAGAGCTAATGAAAAACACACTAGGACAAATTCACTCTATTTTCTTCACCAGGGAGATATTTGCTCCTTTATTACTAAGGATCATTTGTTTTGCTTCATTTTGCTGGGAACAGTCTGCAAATTTGTATAATCAGACCGTGTTCTGCACATATTTTTCATGGCTATTCCGACACAGTTTTGTCCTCATTTCTACCCCTGGAATGGCCCTGGGTTTTTTTGAAATGTGAATTTTGGCTGGATGATTCATTGGGACACTAACTTTATCTTCATCTGTTTTACAGTAATTGGACTGGAGCAAATTTTGTAGCTGTATCTGAGACTGTTTCCTGCTTTGAACTCAGCACTCATACTGTCATGTGTTAATTTTAGTGATTACATGGAGTAGACTCTAGCCAATAAAGTTATTGTAGTCAAAATATGGCTCCAATCCAAATCGCTCTTACTTTATCTCCAGCGGAGTAACTGCCGCTTCACACTATGAATGGACTGAAATCAAATAAAAATATTCGCCACAATAACTTGCCAGCAGAACAACGCGTAGTATCACCTCTTCTGCTACGTAGTTGGGAATTTTGTACAGCTACATTCTGCACAGGAAAGCTTGAAAGTCTCCTATCTTGGACATTTATTCTGTAAGGGAAAAAAAAAAAAAAAAAAAGCTGTTCGATGTTTTAGCTTTCATTCAGGTAAAATCCTGGTTCAGAAAGGGCATAGAAGCATGGGCTGGAAATGAAGTGTGTGCTCAAGTCCCATTGAAGCCAGGTAGATTGTAAGCATATGCTGAAATGCTTATTTAAATTAGACCCTTAATTATTATGTGCTATGAGATTGAACTACGTTTCATATTATTTTCATACATCTATATTTATATATGTGTGGGTGGGTGGGTGTGCAAGGATATATGTAAGCTGTTCACTAAAGAACATTAAAAATGAAAAAAAGAATCCCCCACACCCTTCCTCCTAAAGTGGCAGGTTATTTGATGTTTTTGACAAGCAGGATTTTAATGTTTGGCTGAAATGGCCATTTTTTTCAATGAAGGGAAAAAAGAATCGGAACTTGTTTTCTCTAATCTTTCTGGTATATCTTTTTGGTATGTTGGACGTGCACACGGGGCTGCAGGGACCTCAGCACATCCTTGCAGACCTTTGCAGAGTGATCAAACACGTCTCATTCCAGCAGAGTGCATCCCTACTCGCATCTGGGGTTTTCTACTTTAATGAATCAGCTCTCATTTAAACTCATAGCTGTTCTCTAATTTTGTCGATTATTTCTACCATATATGTATATCAAGTTTTAAGTTATGTGCACCTACTGTTAAGCTTAATGGGCATTTTCTCCATGATAAATCTCTGTCGCAGGGGTTTACTAAGGGAATAGCTTCACAGAGCTTTATCTGATATCACTGGCCTGTGTCCTACCAAGACAAGCTGGTGTTCCTGATATTGTGCAAACGCAAGAAGCTAATAAAATATGGGGGTGTGGGTGGGTGGGGTTAATAAAAGATCTTAAATACACAGGTTAAAAAATGTTTTATAGACCATCAAGTGTAAGCTAAGGAGAAAATTAAGGCTTTGAGGACGGATCTGATTTAGAGGGACAAGATGTTTGGCTCCAAGCAGAGGGAAGGAGCCAGGCACAAGTGAAACAGCATAGACTGTCCCAGGGAAGGGACAGAAATATGGTCCAGGAGGAGAGCAGCCCACTGACAGGAAACGAGGGAAGGTGAAGCAGAGTCCTGAGGGGGTTTACAAGGCAGGAAAGTGGTTTTGAATTGAATTCAGCAATGGATAAGAAGGTGACAGGGGACAGGAGCAATGTGATCCTATTTCTTAGAATAAGAAATAATCCAGCCATGAAAGTCTGTATCCACTAAAGTTATGAGAGAAGGGATTCTTTTGATCTTTTTAAAATAAAAAGAGGATTTACAATTGCTGAGGTGTAAAGTCGGGTCTGGGTATGGATGAATTGCTCTATTGCTTGTAAGATAATGACAGACCTGCCGGCAAGGAGATGCAAGCCAGGCCAGGAAAGCTTGGACTTGTTACGAGCGTACCTTCGGAGACCGTCAAACACAGCTGGGCATCATTCAACTCCCAGGGGAAATCCGCCCACAGCCTCACATCCAGAGACAAAGCAGAGGAGGGAAAGAGGGGTAATAGAGGCACAGAACTGTAAGAAACCTCGCAAAATCAGTCAATGGCAGAGCTAGGGCTGCATCCTGGTCTCAGGCTCTTGCTCAGCACCCTGTCTACCAGGGCAGGCAGCCCTCGTGGTGCGGTGGTGACCGCAGGACATCCTCCTAGGCTTGCTGAAGGAAAATGATGGAGGATATACAGAGAGAGGGCGACACTGAATTGTCCTGGTGCATCTTAGCTGCCAACTTCTTGCTGACTGAAGGACTGTGTTGCCCTCCAGTCAATTCTGGTTGTGCTTCAAAGGTCTGCCACATCCATCCTGTGGGCAGACACAGACAGCAGCAGTGCAGAAAATTTCTGTCCTGAAACAGAAAGAGAGGACATAAATGCCCAGAGGGTAAAAAGTACTTGTATGAAGGGATATACTATGTACCACCAACTAGCACATAAGAAGCCACTAGCAAAGAAAAAGGCAGAAAGGAGACTTTTTCTGCTTGTGTAAATACAGACCTGGAGCAAAGGCAAGGATGCCTGTGACTCCTGGGTTCTGCAACTGCCCTCAGCAGATTTCTCGCTAACTTTGTCCCGATTCAGCATTAGCAGTTGCTGCCAGCTCCCATAAATGTATCTCCCATATGAGACATGGCACTTGAAGCCCAGCTCCAGCCCTATTACCCAATAAGCAAAAAAATATGTGTTGTCGTAAGGTTTTATCACTGCTGAGCTCAACCAGGATGCTCAGCAAAAACCCCAAGCCTGTCGGTGCAACGCGGTCTCTCTTAGCATGCAGAAGGCAAACGGCTGCAGGAATGTTTTATGTTTCTGTTCCATCCCTGAAGTTTCCTGTTGTTTAGAAACCTCCTGGATACAAGGGAGATGAATTATTGATATGCCAGCCTTGGGAAGGAAAAGCAAGGCAAGATTAGAAAAAGGGAAGGGACCTTTGTCTGGAGTAAACTGTATAAAAAAGCAGGACATTTGGTTCCCAAGGAGCCGTACACAATAAAGAGAAATCAGACTGCCGTGGTCTGTGTGGTTCATAAACTACTAATCGTGGGTGATTCAGCACATACCTCTGGCTTCGCTGTGTGCGCGGCTGCGCAGCGGTGCGTGAGGAGCTGCCCTCCAGCACAGGCAATGCCGGGGGGCACACACCACCACCCCCAAACACCGGTCCCACCGCACAGCCCCATGGTTGGGTTGATGCTGAGGACCTGGGTGCAGGTGGATTTCGCAGCTGCAGCGGTGGTCCACATGTGCAGCTGGCATGGCAGCCCTGGGCTAAGGAACCATGGGCATATTTGGAGGCAGGGGGGATGCAGGCAGGGGCCCCAACACACAGGCTTTCTCTGCTGATCCCTGTGCCTCAGCTGCAGGGATCTCAGTAGGGTTACTGTGAGCGCTATGCACAGTCTCCAAAGCACCTGTATCCATCAGTGGGGATGAGACCTTGCTGGTCATCTTCCAGCAGCATGCCAAGCCCTCAGAGACTGCTCACCCACCCCAGGTCCCCGCTTCCTGTGAGGGTGAGAAGGATAGGCCCCCTGTGTCCATCTCATGTGGAAAACAGCCATCCGACCATGCAAAAAAAAACATCTGATGCGGACTTGCTCTGGAGAAGGACCTTTTCAACCAAAAGAACCCTTCAGCATGTGCATCCCTCTAAGGCAATACCACTGTGCCCTCACCAGGGGCTCTGGGGTTAGGACATGGGAGCTGAGGAATTAATCTGCCTTGCTAATGCCTTGTCCTGCAAGGACTCTCATTTACAGTTTGATTAGCCCCATCAGCTGGGACAGAGCACTTCTGCATGATTAGCATGTGTGGCGTTACACCTACTTCTCTAAAGATCCTATATATGGCTCACCACTGGCCACTTCCCCCTCAGCTGCGCACGCTGAAGGCAGGCAGGAAAGTTGCAAAAACACTTGTTCACTCTTCCGTGTAATTATGTCCACACTGTTCTTAGAAAGTAGAGAGTCACGCTCTAAAACTCGGCAGCATGTAAAGATGGACCTGTGGCATTCGCGTCTTCCCACCATCGTGCTTTGGAAACCCCAGAGCAGCCGCAGGGGCAGCGGCCGGAGCATAGGTAGCAGAAAGAGAACCCACTGCGGGTGCTGAACTGCGGAGGGGTTACCCCCCTCTGCCTTCATCCTGGAAGGCCAAAACAAAAATTAATCAGACTCAGATATTTGTGGGTGATGGTTGTAGCTGGAGAATAACTGAAAGGTGCTGTTTGCCCGGAAAGAGAAGCGAAGAACTGATCTTTCAACTGACTGACAAAACCAAACAAGAGCGGAGCACGACAGGGAAAGATGGCTTGAAGTGGACCTGAAATATGTGTTGGGTTTGGGTTTGGGTTTTTTTTTTCAAAACTGAAATATTGGAGGAAAAATGTTTGAGTTGAAGGCTGTATTTTGGTTCCTTCACAAGCTTTTAATGTCATTCTCAAGCAGCTTCAATAAAATTGAAGTAAATCCGAAACAAGCATTGGTTTTGAATAATGTTATTGAAAGGCTATCTTTAAAATGTCAACATTAAATGTTTCAATGTTTTCAGACTTGTCTTAACTACAATTCATTTCTCTTTACAGCAATTTTGTATTTATCCTAAATATGTGTTCTTCAATGGAAAAAAAAGTGGCTGAAAATTGTTACCCTGCATTATTTACCAGTACAAATTTTCACATGAAAAAAATCTTACCAAAAATAAATGTCATTCAGCAAATGATTTGATTTGATGCTGCTTATAAGGGTGGACAGGAGTCAGAAAGTACCATGATATCCGTAAGTCCAACAGTTGCAAGAGTGAATAGAAACCTCTTCCTATAATAGGGTAAAACATGTTTTTTGATTTGCATTGGCCTCCGAGTCTATGAGTAAGATAAGGAGCCCCCCTGAAAACACAAAACCAGGGTAGTCTGTAGCCAGTTTAAAAAATAACAATTGATGGTCAAGAGCTTTCAACATTTTTGTCTGAATTTTCCACTAACCATTTATTTTCCTTCTCACCTGAAAATACGAAGAGCAACACAGATAATGAGTTTTGCCACCTTTTGAGTGTTTGACTTAGTAACTCTAAGAACTGCCTTTGAGTATGTTTGTTTATATAAAACAAGTATGTCCATGCAAAAGAGTCCTTAATCAAATTGTTTCCAATTTGCTTTTTTTTCCTCTAGTGCTGAGGCCCTTTGTCACCGTGAGTTGGCTCACGGTACCACCTTTTGCCCCCAGTGAGAGCACATCTCCTCCAGGCTGGAGGAAGCAGCCAGCAATGCCGGCAGCCAGCCCAAACACCTAACCACCCTCCAGCAACTTCATCTGCAAGCCCTCTAAGAGCCTGACCACAGGGATGCGCGTCCACGAACCCGGTGCTGACAGAGTGGGATACAGCGCGACCGACAAACACAGCATCTCTTGTGCAGTCTGAGGTCTGACACACTCATCACCTCCCTGGCTGAGGGGGTTGACCCTATGCATCCCCCACCAGCCAGGGCTGCTCCTGGCCTCCCGGCGAGGCCTCCCACCGAGCAGTGAGCGGCGGCCGTGGGTGCTTGCCTGCAGCCCTGGGAAGGGTGGACTGGGACCAGCCGCTCCTCCTGATTAAGATAAATGTGGCTGTGCAGATCAGCAGACTATCTGGGGTGTCCATCACTTACCACTCGATTAGCTGTAACAAGCTCTGGATGAGGGAGGAGTTGCGCTGTTTAATTTGTTGGGCCGGTCGGGCTTGAAGACCACAGAGGAGGCAGCAGAAACACGGCAGAGCATACCTAGCAAATCTGCGGAGATAGCGGCTGTTAATTAACTCTCTGTGTTTATTTGGAAGGGAATCTGTGCAGAGGAAGGGTTTTAGTCCCGGCCATCCTGCGCGCTTAGTTTCCCGCCTCATCCTCACAAAGGGACTTTTCAGACACATTTCTAAAGCAACTGCCATCATTTCAGCATTTCCATTTAAATCTTGCCCCCCACCTTTTTGGTGAGCAGATGGACTCGGACTCGTTTGCCCGCTTTGAGGTTGCCGTACACTCAGCGGAGATTTCCATCCGGACTCTGCGGCACAACAGCGCAGACAGCACGGCAGTCCTGAGATGCTTTCTGAAGCAACTCTCGGTAGCAGCGCTAAACCGCAAACCATCTCAAACATGCCCAGACCAGACCAGCATGCTGCGGGGATATGCTGAGAATTAGACCCCAGAGAAATTCCAGCGCACAGATACACAGGAGAGAGCAAATAGGTCCAACCGTGTCTGGCATGTGGACAGCACAGGCGAGCTTATCTCTTGCATTTTATAATGAGAAGGTGATGGGCCAGATCTCCAAAGGCATTTAGGTGCTTCGACATTTAACCTCCCACTGATTTCAGTGGGAGGCCCCCAAGGAAATTAGGTATCTAATTATGCTCGGAGGTCTGGCCCTAGAGCTCTGCTTTCCTGCATTGTTTATTTCTGTGTCATTTATTGCTGCCCATGAAGGCAGTAGACACCGTCTTCTCTGCCCCTTGGCCATCTAAGTAGCATGAGTCAGCGCTGTGAAACCCTGGTCCTGGTCTCTCAATCCACCTTCAGCCCAAAGCTGCCTGTGCATGGCCCCATTTGCTTAGAGCCCCTTGGAACTGCTTTATTACATGTTTGGTGTGCACATAGTGTGGGCATGGGAGGGAAGAATGGGAACAAGAGGACAAGAGGTGACGGATCAGCAAAGGGCTAAGTGTTGCTCTAGTAGAAAGCATTGGGCTTCAGCATGAGCTGCGCCCATGGACAGGAGCTGCAAATGCCAGAGGAGAAGTTTGAGACATGTCACACTCACAGCCCTTCTTTGCAAGGCATCTTTGGCCATGTTGATGGCAGAAAGCGTGCAGCAACGTCTGCGTGCTATTGGGACAGTCACCCCAGAGCGCCCATATTCTGAAGAGAGGCAGCAGGTGGAAAATCTCCCCAGGCAGCTGGAAAAGGCATACAGACATTAGGAGATGGCAGAAGGCATTTTCTACCCCTGGTTGCTTTCACTGAAGAGCCACATATGGACTCTATCCAAAGTCCCTCCACCACTGTAGAAATCCTGTGGCAAGGGAAGTGCAAATATCTCCTCTCCCTCTTTAGTACCACCATCCTTTCCCAGTTACAACCTGAGTAATGTAAGCACTCCTCCACTGGTTAACTATCCCTGGTTAACCTGGCTGGTGATCTGGTGGCCTCTTGACTTGTATAAACACATTGTCACCGCTCTATCTGTACTTACGGCCATAATGCAATCCCCTTGCGCCTCTACCACCTGACCTGGCCTTGGTGGGTGGTGAACCTCCCAGACTGAGCATGGCTGGCACAGGAGGAGAGGGGTTGTCCCCTCAGGGGTGTGATGACCACCCCTCCAATCTTAGTTTCAGAGCCCCAGTCAGGCAAAAAAGACTGCCTTCTTGCAGGGGTGTAGATAAGTCCCCTCACACCACCCAGGAATTGCCCTCAAATTGTTGCCAAATTCTTCATGACTGCTTTGAAAGGAGCAAAGTCTGGCAGCAAAATTTGACTGTGTGCCCTGTGCGGTGTGTGGGCACTTGTGATTGCAGAGATATAGTCGGACTAAGGGACAGGCTTATCTGAAAAAGGTCTAAGTATTTCCTACGGCAGAATTTGTAGCTGAGGCCCGTTCCTGATCACATCATTGGTCCATACAGTTGGATGCTTTCCTGCTTCCAGCACTGGCCAAAAAGTGTTCATGCCTCCCAAAAAAAAAAAAAAAAAAAGAAAAAAGAGAAAAAAAAATAGAGAACATTAGAGAATAAATTCACTCCTTGTGAAATAGAGGTCAGTAGAGTTACACCAGGGAGGAATTTGGACCGAGATACTCGGACTTTGATACTATATTTTAAATAGTAAAAATATTTTCAGTGGACAGGGAACTGTAAGAGGTTTATAAATGCAAAAGAGAAGAAAAAAAAAATGGTGCTGCTCCCCCGCAGCCTCCTAAAAATAGCAAATTACACACCTAATAAATGTATCAGCAGCCCATGAAATTGACAGCCTGAAATTGAAGAACAGACCCGTTTTGTTTGGAGAAATAGTCTTTAAGAGTGTGGAGGTGAATTAGAAAAATAGCAACTGACATTAAGAGTGTAAGATTAATTCGACCGAGCTTTAATTGAGACAGCCTGAATGAGCCAGAAAAAGAGAAAAAGGGAGAGGGAGAGGATCCCAGCTCTGTCTGGCTCCATAGAAACTCCACCTACCATGTCCTTTCAGCTGGAGCTCAAGTTACAGCATTACATCATCCCCAAAACGTCCCTTTGGCTGATAATTCCCTGGGAGCCAGGCACTGATGCTGCGCGCAGGGTTACGGATGCGGCCGCGGGTGCGAATTCACCCTTTTGGGTTCATGGGTTGAGGGACAGGCCGAGGGCCGCCCTTGGACAGCCTCCAAAACCCCTTCCCAGTCCAGAGATTGGGGACCACTGGGGCCACCAATTCTTGGTGCGACGTCCCCACCATCCCGTCCTCGCACCCCACGGGGTCACCGCGTTGCCGCCCTGGCCACAGCTTTTCCTCACAGCTGGAGGAGCTGGGACTCGCTGGAGCTGGTGGGGCGAGGGGCGGGGGGAAGATGTTATTTATGTTTCAGAACAGATCCACGTACTCGACAAACCCTGAAATCCCGAAGCCTGTAAAAGCATTAAGCAGGCCGTCCCGACCGTGAGCCTCGCTCGGGTTTCCTGGCTTAAACAAGAAAGTCCTTCTCGTAAGCAAGGAATAAGCTCTTGCACAGGCAATATTTCAAAAGCCTTGCTACTACTGAGTAAATAAATGTGCGTAGCAGATACAATAAACATTTTCTTCTGTTCTGAAATCAGATCTGCAGATCCCAAATCCCCCTGTGCTGTGCAGACTGTAATTACAGGATATGTTAAATTTTCTTTATAGCCAGCCCTGATGGTTGTTAAGTGACCGCACCGCCCAGTACAGCACCCCTCTCTGGTCTGCTACCATTCGTAATGAAAACCAGATGTTTGTTTAAAGTTAATAATCAATACAGCACTCATCCCGAGTCAAGTAGGGCTAAACATTTGCTTAGAGAAGCCATGTCAGAGCGGCGATAAGCAGGGGCTTGGTGCAGCACGCTGCTTCGGACCCCGCTGGGGCGTGAGATAAACCATTCGAATTCCAGAGAGCGAATGCCGAGGACGGGGGGTTGATCTGAGCCTCTACGGGTAACCAAAGCAACTGAAATAAATGCAGCCCCAGCCACATCCAGAGCAGCCCAGATCGCTGACGGGTGCCGCAGCCCTGCTCCCAGCCCGCTGCATGCTCCCGGCGAGGACAGAGCCCTTCTTTGCGCTGGCTTCTCTCCTATAGGCATATCTGAATTCAATAAGAATATATACAGAGGGAAGAGTACGATGCAGTTGAAAGCTATGGTGCTGTCAGGTGGTGAGTGCTCCCGAATCGCTGTAAAGGCAGTGGGAAGGCAGAGAAGAGGGTACTCAGCATCTCATCCCAGTTGATTGAGGTCAAGGCTGAAGTTTTCGAAGGTTTTTAAATCCCAGGTTAGGCAGTAAATTGAAGAATTTACTGCTGGGTTGGGCAATGAGATGGAGGAACTGCTAGGGCAAACTTTTCATGTGGCCTACACGCCTTCTCACAGCTGGCAGTATTCGAGCCTTCATCTCGGTGAATGGATGATAAGGAAGAGCATTGGGAATGCTGGTGGGAACTCCAGATGGAGGTAACTCCAGCTGATCTGCTCTGCCTGCATCTTTCCTAACTGGGTCAAAGTTGTCCCAGTCCAAACATGATTCGAAAATTAATAATGGGAGAGTGATTTGCTGGTGCTCCAGTACTGCTCGCTGTTTGCAAATGGTCAGATGTTGGTCAGATGGATGGTCAAATCCTTTAAGTTTCCTGTGTTGCAGGTATAAATATTTCAAAGTGGACCAAGTTATTTTTCTTCACTCTTTGCTGTTCAGCGGTATCCTTGTCAAACGACCTCCACCATCCAGCCCAAGAGCTGAAACAACGCCGTGTGATTCAGCTACCCATCCTGCACGCTCCCCTTTCCCACCTCCCCTCCCAACCCTTGCTCAGAGAAGCTAGACATCATCATATAAGCTTAACTGGAATACCCACCACACCTTTCTTCTGTATGGCAGTACCATGATGAATACCAACCAAATTTGAGAGAGCCCCAAGACCTAGCGTTTTGCCTGATGGTGGAAAAAGAGAATTCTCTTGATTTAGCCTGTTCCTTTCTGACACCATTCAGCAGCAGAAGCTGAATGCTCACCTATAGGCCTAACCCAGTGACAGAAGTCACTGCTCAAATATTCTGGTGTAAAAGAGACTGAAGTTTTAAATTCTAGGCTTTCCCTAGGAAAAACAACAAGTAGAATGACAAGAAGGAATGATGAAGAAATGTATATATCTCACAGAATCATAGAAATTTTGGTTAGAAGGGACCTCTAGAGGTCATCTAGTCTGACTTTGCATTTGAAGCAGGACTATCACCAGCAGTATTTTACTGAGGCTGTATTTCAGGGTATGATCTGTGTGTTTGCTCCATCCTTTCTTCTTTCTTTTTTTTTATTCTTCCAATTTCTGTTTGCAACAGCCTTTTCAAAACCTTTGAATTTAGTTGCATGTAATATCTACCCCCTTAACTAGTCTCAACCAGATGATTAGGCTGAACAGTTTCCGTGAAAATATTTGTGTAAAGGAAGTGGGCAACCCCTAAACTCTTTCAGGCTTTTCTACGCTAAATAAAATGCTTTTTTGCTTCAAGCAAGACATCTACTGAACTGAGGTGCCACCCCCCCCGTCTCTGGCAATAGGGTCGTGCAGCACCTGAGCTGAAATCCGAGGAAGGACAGGAGGATTGCAATTCATAAGGTGCAGGGCGACCTACATCAGCTTCACTTTTTATTGTGCAAGTACTGAAAGGGAGACACGGGAAATCAGAAACACTCACATGCCAGTTCTACTTCTGCGCTGTGCTGAGTTGTTAACTTCCCTTCTTCCTCAGAACAGAAATCCCCAAGTTAAAGTACTCATTTAGAGTTACCCAGAAAAGCTGAAGATAGATTTGGATCTCGTTGAAAGCCGCTGTTTTGTAATAAGCCAGAACCAACCCTCTTGGCTTAAAAAAAAAACACCCTCCATTCCACTTAAAACAGGTTCAGTAAATGATCTGTGACCAAAAACAAAACCAAGTACTAAAAGCTGGATAAAACTGCCTATCTCACCTCCAAATTAAATGAATCTGACCAGCACACCATGCACACCAAAGCATTCCTAGAGCTCTGCTGCTCGTGAACGTATCAAAAAAGGCATTTATTAAAAAACAGTCCATTTGAAATCATACTAATGGTGGGCTTTTCTGAAGAGGATTCATCTGCAGTCCCAGGTCATACCACGCCTATGGAGCTACAGTATCTGAATACATTGCATCGTCTCTCCTTCCCCTATATGACCGAACTCCGGCGCAAAAAAAGCCTCAAAGCATAGCTCTGGGTAATGCCACGAGGAAAGCAACGGCCCCAGAAGGCAAGGCCAAGGGTCTGTGTCCTCAGGGCTGGTTTGAATGGCAGAGAACCACAGCAAATATCTGTCCTGCTCCTGGTTTCCATGTTGGCTCGGAGGTCCCTCAGGAGAGGGGTGCTGGTGCGGAGAGGGCAGGGCTCGGACCACCGTCCCTCTCCTCGGCTTTTCCCGTTAGCCGCGTTAGGTGGCCCAGCTGCTGCGCGGCCCCAGCTTTCGCCACATGTTGTCTACAGATGCCTAAATGCCGGGCTTTTCGATGCCTAATTCCCAAGCCTTGCCTCAAGCAGCCAAGTCAGCCACACCATAACGCTTTCAAAATAGCAGTCTGGTGTCAGCCTTTGTGCTGAAAAAAACACCTTTCCCTGGGACAAAAAGCCTCCAGTTTGGGTTTTCCTGGGATCTGGATGGGCACGGTGCTCCAATTGCTCTCAGGAAAAGGCACAGGATTGGTCTGGTCACCGATGCGGCTGGATCCAGCAGCATATTCTCATTAAAATCTTCTTTCCCTGGACGAGATACTGCTTTTTTCTTTTTTTTTTTCTTTTTTTCTTTTTCTTTCCCCCAGCTTTGTAAGTAATCCTGTTCCTCACTCTCCGCTGTCTTGGCACCTTCCAAGCAAAATCTGACACTGAAGAATAGATCCTCTTTTTTTCAAATAATAAATGGAAATACATTTTTGCTGCAGCCTTCCAATCCGCACAGGCGACACTGTCAAAATGCTCTGAACTTTTTTTGGAAGCAGCAGATGACTACAGCTGGTTAGCACAATTATAGCCGTTGTGTAATGCTTGGATCCTCTGTTGTTTCATTCATTCTATTCATCAAATTCTTCATTATGCTGTGGGGGAAGATCTGCCTGATGGTAAATTTACATTTTTTCCTATGTTGCTGTTATTTTTCATAGTTAAAGGGACACTGGCAAGTGACACATCACTTTTTTAATGTCGTTTCAAAAGTTGTTTACCCTGTAATTTACAGTATCCTCTTAGAAGCCAGAAGAATGGAGAGCTTGAGCAATTTGGCATTTCCTCACTCTTGTATATTGATTTTTATTTTTTTTTCATTGAGGGCTGGAGGAAGCTCAGACACTTTCTAGTTAGAGTGGTTCACAGTGGACTTAAGGACAGAGGCTACTGATTTTCACAGCACTCCCAGAGGTAGGTAAGTATTAGCTGCAGACTATCCCCGTTTTACAGGCAGGAGGCAAGCAGCCCTTGCAGAGACAGGGCCAGAGCTGTGCTGAGTTTTGTACAGAAGCACCTCTGTCCCAAACAGGGGATTTTGGGAGGAAAGAACAACTTGTCCTAGAAACTCAGCCTCCAAAGCACCCGTCCACCCCGGAGCATGAGCGAGCCCTCCTTGTCCTGCCAACCACGGTCACAGTCGCCATGGTCCTGCTACCCTCGTGGGGGGAAGAACCAGGCTGGCCCCAAACATCCCCAGTCCCATCAAGAATTGGGTGAAGAAAAAAAGGTACAGAGCTGACCTCTCTCCCTTACATTATCCATGATTATAGCAGGTCAAGGTGCCGAAGCTTAATTCTTGCACACATTGTTTTTTTATCGTATGTAATATCACCCACGTTATATCAACACGGGGTCACAATAATAAAATAAACAGTAATGCTGATATTTATTTTTGATTCTGTAAAACCACCGCTGTATTTGAGCTTTCTCAATTGTTGTTCAGTGTAGAAAACCAAATCATATTCAGTTTTCAAGAACAAAACTTTTTTTTGCTGCTCTCAAAATGTGATTCTCAGGAGCTCTTGAAGAATATTGACTTTTTGTGTCTCAAGGTTTTCACTAGAAAAGTGAAGGAATGTGTGAAAAAAAGTACATTTCTAAAAGGATTTTGATACTGCTATAACAAAAAGAAGTAAAGAGAAAATAATGGGATGGCACTGGAGGAAGAAAAAGGGAAGAAATATAGTTTACAGATGCTGTTCCTTCTTTTTCTTCCTCTTTTTGGTCTTCCTATATTAAAAATAAACAAATGAACCAAAAATAAGACAGAAATGTTTGCGTTTTCATAGCTCCCCTCTATGCGATTTTCTTTATTGTTCCTCTTCTTTCCTTTCTTGCCATTGTTCAGTCCATAAGACTGTATACTTAACATTCATTTGAGTAATTAAGTTAGTGAGAACAGCAGAATTTCATTAGGCTGGCACAGAAAGTGGCTTCAATGAGCGCCAATGTTTTCACATGTCCCGGGGTCTGGGTCGAAGCACGGTGTCACCCAGCATCAGCCCTTGAGCACTGGGGGACCGACGAGCCTGAGATGAACCCTCCATACCCCAGATACACCTTGCTGTGCCGCACGGAGCAGCCGTCCTGCGTAGTGACAAGTAGTCGCCAGCAGCGTTCCTGGGTTCCACGGCAATAAAGATTATTTATGCACCATGACTGCTAAGTGCTACTAAACACAAAAACAAATGACACTATAGTCTCAGACCACTAAATTTGTCTCTCCGCTGCACATATCCTTTGCTTTCCCTTTGGCTGCCTTTTTGCTAGCTGTAAATTGCATAATTCATTCTCTCGGTTGTTTTATAGTTTTGTGGTGAAATTCAGATTTATCATCATTAAATATTGTTATCACTGTTTACACAATGACGCAAACTGTCTGAAATGTGTCTCAGACTCAACGCTGACATCTAACCTCAGGAGAAGATGGGACTCTCCAGACCAACCCAAATCCAGCCTACAAGCCAAGTAATTGGGCTGAAATTGGAGAAAAGCATTGTAATCCTGGAAGCTGGGAGGGAGGGTCATTACGTGTCTAATTCTGCTTTTAAAAGGCAAAGGTGCAATGCACGATTTGTCAAGAAACAGGTCATTTAGGGCTTTTAATATTATCAGTTAGCAAAGATTATTTCTTTCCTTTGAAACACAAAGAAACTGAAGAGACTGTGGAAGATGGGACTGTGCCCAATGGGGGGGCAAAAGACTCATTTCTCCTCTGCTTTCTGTCCTCTTCTCAGTCTTTGGTGGGATTGCAAACTAGAAACCTTTCCATTTCGCATGGTTATTTCATGGCCTGGATGCTGGGTACCTGCTCTCTGTGTTCCAGGACCTGCCATGCCCCCAATTCAGGACCTGAGAAAGCCACCAGTGGAGATATGCATTGGTAACCCCCAAAACAGAGACCATGATGTCCTGATGGGACGCTGGCTGGGTTTGTAGATCAGGAGGAAAACGCTGCTCCCCTCAAAATTCACTCCATGTCTTGGCTGAATGGGGGTGATCTGCAGGACATCTCAGTTAGCTCCACTTAATTCACATCAAGGATTAGCAGGTCTCAAGGAAAGCCGCGAAGCGCTGAGCTGTCGGTCTCTCAGGGCTGTCTCTGCTTTGGCTGGTTCATAATAATGTCATCATGAAAGATTAAGACGCTGCAGCTTGGCGAAGAGGAGCGATAGCGCAATAAATCCCTCTGTTGGGGCATTTCCTCTGGCTGGTTGTCTGCGCGGCCATTTCAGGCTGCTCTGAAATTAATTTCAACATTCTTGTAGGCACTTATCTCCCCAAAGTGAGATTTCCTGGGAATCACTGGGGAAGGAATGAAGACAGAAGAAATACGGCTAAACCCCGGCACTTAAGACCTGAACCCTCTCTCGTTAATGCTCTTGGTGTAAATCAGGAGGAATTCCACTTTCATCAAGGGAATTATGTTGGTGATATACTGTCAGTGAGAGGAGACTCAGGTGTGAGTCCTTTTAGTTGGGTTTCCTTTAGTCGCTTTTACGAAAGGAGACCCCGATCCTGCAGATAGCTGTGCTCCACTTTTGGGTATCGGAGGTCTCAGGGCAGAGAGACAGAAGAAGCAGCGTGATCGCTCACATACTTAGACTTTACCGTGTATATACAAGTTTCAGAATCAAGGCTTAGTCACTTCAGAGGGAAATTACACTGACGGTCACGGGCAAATACTAACTCAAAAACACTTGGAAATTGCCTGTTCTTTGATTCAATTAACTGTAAATTGGACCTCCTTTCTATTCAAGGAAGTGATTTCTTCTCTTGCTTTTGAACAAGTAAAATTCAAACGTGAAGCCTAACGCATCTAAAAATATGTCATGCTTTGCTGTATCTAGTAAGAAATAAGTGATGGGGGCAGAAGGTGGGGGAGGGAATAGGGCAGGGCAACAGACCCAGGACAAAATGCCATCATGGAGAAAACCATCTCGCGGTGAATACAACCAGCTGGGGCGTCTGGATGCTTTGTAAAATTTTATTGTGAAACGCACAGATGATGAGCACAGCTGCAAAACATCAGGAGTGTTTATCATGATCTCCCAGAGCGTTCTGGGTGTGTTCCCCTTTGACACTATTTATGTAGGCTTAACCTAAGTTGATTTCAATGGAGGCATCAAAATTGTTTCAAGGTGCATCCTATTATACCGAGGACAAGCTTGTGGCTTAAGGTTTCTCTCCCCTCTCTTATGTGGTGTTTATCAGTATGCAAAGGACAACTGAATGAAGAAGTAGCTGATAGCATCTAACTAACTGGCTGCTGTTGCCGAAGCAAATAAAAGACGTTTCTGGCACTCTCACAAGTATTAAAAAGGGGATTAAGCAGATTTTTGGGATGGAATTCAGGCTGAAAAATCTGTAATCCATCCTTCTGTGCCTAAGCATTACAACCTTCTTCAAGCAACTGACTCTTCCCAGCGTTACTTATTTTACCTGAATTAAGGTCCCTTCCAGCAACGCGCAGGTACGATGGGAGAATTGCACGGCCGAGAATCACTTTCCCCGTGCGGTGTGCTTCACCTGCCTTTGGTCCCAAAGGTTTATACATGACCATCTGCATCTCATAATACACGATCATGCTCTAATTCAGTCAGACTGTTCACAGGCATAAATGTTATCACGACTGTGGCACAAGCCTGTTGTACTGTAGAGGAGGAGACAACGTAAGAGCCTGTTCCCAATTTCCTCAGATAGTTTGCTGTNAAAAAAAAAAAAATGAAAAAAAAAAAGGTTTTCTGTGTGTTTTATACTTCCTGATTTTGGCAGGCAGTGAAAGCATCAAAACACTCCTAAGGAAGCTGGTTTTGTAAGTTCCGGCTGGTGATGGGGGGAGAGCAGGGGAGTGAGAATAGATACTGACAGCTACCTGCCCGAAGACAGGTTTTACATTAAGAATTCAAGAAGCAACTTAGGAAATGTTGTTGCTTTAAAATGAAATTAAATAATTATTAAAAAGCCAAAAAACTTGTTATAATTGAGCTACATTTCTGGAGGGGAAAAAAAAAAGTAATTAAACCATGGTATTAATCTTAATGGCAACCCCCCCTTTCCCACACTAAGACCTTGTGACAGCTTTACTTAGTCTTCATTAAGCATTTTCAAACAGTTCATTGCAAACAGCGTCTGATAGAACCGTGAAATCCCTGTAGCACTGTCACAGCTGCTGTGTCAGATTTTAAAAGTGAAGGAGTACTGGGAGAGACACTGTTTGTAATCACTAACCCACGTCTCAAAGCTCTTCAGGTTGAGCTGTTTACATTGTACTTAGGTGGATTCTTTTCTCCCCTCTGAGATTCACAAATTGCTTAACAAAAGTCACGACACCTATTTTTTCACATCAGGAGCTGAAATGCAGAATATGGAAAGATTTACTAAGACCAGTTTGTTACAAAGCTGGGATTAGAAACCAGATCTTCTAAATGCAATCTCCTACCTAATCAGCGGAGACGACGGCTTCCTGGACCTAAAAAAAAAATGAGGCTTCTTCCCCGTTCTTCCAGGGTTGCACAGAGAAGGAATTTCGGTTCTTCTGGTCCTGAGAATGGCCCCTTCTGAAGGGAAAAGCCATATTCCCTTCAAAACGTCTCAGCCCAGCTCTCTGCCATTGCCACCACAGGCGTTGTTACAGGTCAGCCCTTGGCAAAGCCGGCGCTGGAGCCGGGCTGTGCACAAAGTCCATTGATGGCAACAGGCTGCAGGTCAGATCTTCGTGTCCCCTTGCTGTCTGCGTGCAGCGGTACTGCTGATCACAGAGCAATAAAAAGCTAAAGGCAGTCCCTGGTTTTGCTTCAAAACCTCTTGTTAAAGAGTTGTAAAAGTTTGAATGCAAAAGGAGCATTTCTGTCTGGTCATAATTAATATTTTATATTTCTGTCTTTGCAAAGTTGTTTTTACAAAGCCAGATATTGGCTGGACCCCAGCAGCTCTTATCACAGATCAAATTTTCCATTTATTTGCACTTCTTTCATTGGAAAGGAGGAGGTTTTATTAATAGTAGTACTAATGTTCGTATCTGGAATTCACTTCTGGATTGAGAAACTCCTGTGCCAGCGTTCAGCCAGGAGTGAACTTTATGATCGTGTTATCAACTCTGAAAACAGGAGATTAAGCAACAGCCGCTGAAGTGGTAACAGATTTTTAACTCTATCAGAATCAGTTGCCCACTCCTCTGTATTGTTTCACTGCAATATCAATCTCTCATATTTTAAGGCTTTCCCAAGGAAAGAGAACCACCGCATAGCGTTATTTGTAAAACAGCTCTGTCCTGAAACACGATAGTGCATGAACTCGACCTGATAATTTATGAACTCACAGCTAAGCAAGAAACAGTTCCCCCCGTAGCCCAGGGAAAATGTACTGTAACATGCTAAATCTCTTTTTTAAATGTAAAATCATATTGCCATTCAGGTTTGTGGCTTTCTTAAATGTGGTCGTGCTCAGAGAAGTGACTATAAAAATGACACACTTTTACTCAATGGATCTGCTGTCTTCTGCAGGAAATTTGAGTCAGATATGTTTCATTTACTGACAAAAATAATACCTTGTTTTTGTATTTTCTACTCTGCTAGCAGCGTAGAAACTATACAGCCCTGGGAAAAGTAGCCAGCTCTCCTCTGGTTCACGCACCATCAACAGTACTGGTAATTAGCTTTAACCACTGAGTTTTGATTGCCTGTGCAAAGAGATTAGGTTGACTTTCGTATCCGGGGCTGGATCTACCGAGCTACTGGCTGGAGAAACTGGGCCACTTCTTCTGCTCCCTGGACTGCAGCTGGAAATCGGACCCTTCATCTTCCTGCCGTGAAGAGCAGGGATCTCTGCTGGATGGTGACCACGCCACGCGGCACGCAGGCTTGGACCTGGCACGGGAGGATGAATTACGCCCCGGGACTGGGGATGCAGCTGCCCTGCCACTGCTGCTGCCCAGCTGGGTGAGAAAATGCCGTGCTTGGGAGCTCGGGTACATGACGGGGTATGTGCTCCTGGCTCAACCCAGCTGCAAAATAAAATACATGCCCATGAACCACTGGGACAACCGGCTGGTAGACCATCTAAGTGGCAAACGTTGGAGTAAAATGAGTCCCCGGCCAACAGCAACTGCACAAAATGATGCTCAGTCTTATTTATAAGGAGCTGTGCAACAATACGGGCACATAATCGGCACTAAGCGGGGCTGGATAACCCCCCCGAGCCATGCCACCCCTCCTGCTGACACAGCCTTGCCGTCACCTCCCCAGCCGTGAGCCCTCTCCCACATCTGCCGTGCATTCGGCTATTTTTAGAAGAATTTAGCCGACAGGTGGACTGCACTGCCAGCGCGCTTCATCTGGTCCTGGGTCATTTTGTTTACAGTGCCAAAGCAATTCAAAATGAAATTATCCCTTCAAACAGTTTCCAGATTCCATGATCTTCTAGCTGCAAATGAAAGCCACGCTGTCACCCAACACCCCAGCTGTGTGCCTGCAGCACGGGAAAGAAGCACACTGAAAGCAGACAAGAAAGTTTTCAAGTCAGTCTGTTGTTCACTGTGAGGGATGATGAAGCTGCAATTGCCTCACATTTTCCAGCTAAAGCAAAGCAGGAAGCTCCCATCCTGATGGCCTCAGTTACAGGAAGGGCAGTTCTGCGTGAAAAATTCACATTTGTTGCAAGCAAATGCACTCTACACGTGGTATTTTGCGTGGAGAACATGGCGAGCTGACTCTGCAAAGCTGAACGTCAGTACCCCTCCCGTGAGGTCGAGGAATGGTATCGATGTTTGCCAAACACCTTTGCCGATCATAAGAGGTTTTGCAATTTCTGTGTAAGCCCTATGGATGGCTGTGTGGATCCACTCTCATGGGCTGGGATCAATTACTAAATTAAGATCCTTTACAAAACGTTCAATCGGTAACTGAATTTTCCCTTTCTGGTGATTTCACGCAGTGTTTGACATTAAAGCCAGCTGTCTTAGGTAGCTAATTCCACTTGTCCCCAATATTTCATTATGACAAATGGGATGTATTTCCATCACTTATCATAAGATCAACACTGAAGCCAAGCAAGTGTGAGCTTATTTATTGTCAGCCAGGGGATGGATGGCCTTAAGTGACTTCCTTAATAGTGATGATTCCTTGACAAAGACTCTACTCACTGATTGAAGTGTCCATCTTCAGGTTTTGTCCATCAGTCCACCGTTTTGTTGATCACACCGATGGTGGTCACGTGCAAAACTAGTTTGTTCCGGCCGATCCAAATACAGCAGTAAAACAATAAGAATTTTTAATTTTTTTCGCACTTGTGAGCACTTGTTAGTGTGATTTCCCTCCCTTGATCTGAAAGCACCCAGTGTGATTGTGTGGTCCTTCCTCCTTCTCGTTGCGTGGCGTTTACACCACCAGCATGGGTCATCCTTGTTTATCCTCTGTGTTTGCGGGAAGAAGGTGGGCTGAGCGGGGCAATATTTTTTTTTTTTTGGCCAAACCCAAGGAAGATACTTCTCTTATAAAGGGCTTCCCCAATATTTACTGTAATAATTAGCACGCACGCACGCAGCCCTGGCCCGCCGGGGGAGTTTGCATTAGCAGCGCTGCCACCATCGCCCCGATAAGCCCCGACCTGGTGTTGTTTGTACTTCTCAGTCACCTTTATTTGTTTAAGAGGCCAGACAAGGCAAACACTTGTGATGCCTTGTTTATTCTGCGGCTTTCACTGGAGCATATTAAACTCATCATTACTTCATATAAGCTCGAGATAGGCATTTTTTTGCTGGCAAGTGTTGACAGTAAGTAACAGACACTCTGCCACAAGGTAACATGTTTATATACTGGTGCGAATGCCTGGTGGATTTTATCCCTGTAAAACTATCACAGATAAAGAAGCTACTATCAGATAAGTGACTATAATAAATGGCCACAATTAGTGCTCTGCTGATGAGACTACTCGGTGGTCTCTCTGCTCTGTTTTGGACAAACCCCAGGCTTGCTTAGTATAAATGGAGACAAGGACCATTTAAAATAACATCAGCCTCTCCTGATTTCTGGGGGTATTTTACCAAAATACCGCTGTTAACTGAATTGAAATCTCCCTGTATTTATCTTCAGAGGATATACAAATTGGGAAAACTAAATCAGACATAAGGTAGAGATGTCTATTTTCATACACACACACGCATACACCCTGGCTACTTGCAGATTTCCATCATTTTTAAGACTTTAGGCTTAACTGTGGCTTTTGGTCCCAGTTGGCACTTAGAACTTTTGATGGCACTGGAAACAAGAGTAAGAGTCAGCGATTTGGGGATACACTGACGCGAAGGCGTCTGTGCCCCACCAGAGGTGCATGCTGCTCCGAGCGGGGAGCAAGGGATGCCCAGGACTCAGCGGTCCCACTCCCATCCCAAGGCCTGGGTGGGAGCAGTGCCTCCCCCCTTGCTCTGACTGCTCCCGGGAGCTTGCTGAAGCACCACCGGCACTGCAACCAAGGCAGTGCCACCCTGGTGCAAACCTGGGGGCAGCAGAGGTGGTGGTGGGTCTAGGATCCCCTGGCCAACACCCCGAGGAACAGCTGCTGTCCACTCTCAGCCCTGCGTCAAACCTTCATAGCGGTCCAGAGGGCCTGATACATCTTCAGGTGTCTGCTTACATTCTGCACATATTTATATTTGCATTGCACTCAGTGCCCCTCTGAAGTCAATGGATTGACTCCCCCCAAGAAACAGGTTTCCAGGTGAAATCCTTCCCACTAAACAATCAAATGTCTCCCCAAAACACCCACCCATCACCTACAAGATTCCACCACCCCCCGCTACCATCTTTGCCAATGAGAGAATTGGAAAACTGCAATACAAGAGGCAGTGCCAGCCCCGGGGTTGCACAAAGCCAAGGCCCACCAGAGCAGAGCTCCACGTCTTCCTGGTACCCCACCGGTAAAAACGATCACACCCAAGTCACTCTCATGGGCTGCAGCGGTGAGAAGGGGCTGTTGTATCAGCTGCAGTCTAACCCCGTTTCTCTTCATTAGCAGCCCTTGTTTGTAGAGTAAGCTCACGTTGCTTCATGAAGTGATCTTATAGTCACTGTTTTAAAGGCATCTCTGTTGACATCCAGCCAGATCTCATTACAGCCAGGATTCAGAAATGAGAGCCTATAATTTAAGCACTTTTGCTGAAAATGTCTTTAAAAGACATTTATAAGCTTGCACAGCCTAGTCATTTATAGAATGACACATATTTACCATTACACATATAAATATGTGTGTATACATATATATGTACAGACTCAAATACATACACATATGTGTATATACATATGAATGTGCTGAAAGAGATTTCTGACATTCTTTTACTGTCATTAAAATAACGATAATAGAAAAGCTCAAAAGGATTGGTTGTCAAACACAGGCTGTAATCCTCTTGAGTTATTTTTCATCTGTAACTACACGTTTTGTTTATATAATGTCATAATGGCACCATCCAGCAAGGCTGAAGATGTCTCCTGATCTATCTTCTACCCCCTCCTGAAATGCAGTGGCTTTTTCAGAACCAACTAGTGGAAAAAGCTCTTGTGTAAAAGCATTCTCCTACTGGGGTTTATACTTCTACTTGATTTAATATTTCCTAATAATAGTTTCAGGAGAAATTTCGTTGAATGGTAGAGGAACCGCCACATACGCACTCCACCCCAGGAATTACGTGATTGTGCGCAGTAGGATTTATGGTGGTTCTTTGTATTCCCATTGCCAGAATATCTCATAAACCCAGAAAAGTTACGCAGGCATCAGTGTGTTTACCTTTTCACGAGCTTAAAGCTGATTTATTTGACCTTTTAAAAACAGGATAATACTTCTTGTTGAAAACACCATGGAATCCAGATTAAAGGAAGACTGTCAAGTAGTTTAAGACCCAAATCTGAGCTGCCTTTAACTATTATAATTTGAGGACAGTGTTCACTTAATTCAGCTGAAAGCTAATATATGATGTCTGCCCATCTATACGTATGGCTCTATCAATTTATACATGTGTGTTCATATAGACCTCATGGAGATCTTTGCATGTGTTAAGACCTGGAGCGCTCCAGAGGAAGAGTGACTCTGGTGAGATAACCCACTGTAATAAGTTGCTCCAGCGCAAACACTGCTTTAAGACACTGCAAAAAATCCATAAGGGCCTTTGCACCAGAAAGGCAATGATAACTATTTCGGTGTAATCACACTAGTAAGAATTTCCTTAGAGAAAGCATTGTCTTAGAGCAGAGCAAGTCATTTCAACCCCCCAAGTAATTTGTCCACGTAAGTCACCATTTGTTGTTTTGCATTTGTGAATGGGTTGTGTGCATGAGGCGGAAATCTTCTTTGCAGTAGCTATTTACAACGATTTACAAATTTCTTTAAGTGCCCCTTGACCTGCCGAGCATTTGCATGCCGTTGCATTGTGCAAGTCGTGGGGATGGCAGTTATACCAAGCCCATTGCATTGCTTCTGGTCAGCGGAGGATACGATTAGCCAGTACAGTACAAATCACAAACATACAAATCCAGTTCCTCTGCCAGGAATTTCCAAGTAGCCCAGTTTAAAAATCAATTTATTTTTTTTTAGTGCTCACCACAACCATGCACAGGAACTCATAAATTCAAAAAGCGAACAAATGGGAAAAATCAAAAAGAAAAATTAAAAAATTTCCCCCACCCTGGCCCAGGGCTGGACTGTGTACCAATAGGCATGGAAAGTTAATAGACCCATTTATTTCACAGTATCAATTTCAGCTGTGAGAAATGAGCGACAGATACTTACGTGAGGCGCCAAATCCATTTATCTGTGGCATCAAATCTCACTCAGTGTACACAGTGGCATTACCAGCCCGCAGGTAATTTAAACAGATCATTTCAACTGAAGTGTCCTTTTAAAGACTAAAGACTCAGATCCCTAAATAGGGTTCCCAGGTAAGCAAAGACACAGGTAGCGACCCATGCTAAGTGAACACTTTCTACAAAATACCTCGAGGCAGTCTTGGCTGTTGTGTGCCTGTGTGGAGTATTGTCAAGTTATGAGTTCACAACAGGAGTTTCATACGTGTATGGGTCATGCCAAGCCCTCCTTTTTCCGTGGAGAAATAAGATGACTTCTGTGGTCAGAAGAAGACCTCGCTGATAGATGAGATTAGGGCAGAAAACAAGGTTCACCTGGCCTGTTTGTGCCCTGCAGTATCTCCCTCAGGCACAAAAAGGAAATTATTTGACTTAATCATGGAAGTGTCTGTTATTTTCTACTCTCTATTGCTACTGGCATTATTAGTTCCCGTATTTTCATAGGAGTGATCAGGTACAAATCCTTTCAAAACCATCTGAAACTACTGGAAAACTGGATATTTGTACGGAATCAAGCAAGACAGACATGCAAGATGTCGGGGGGATGGGGGCAGGGAGACAGCCTTTCAAGTAATAGAATGAAAAAAGCTTTATTTTTCGCATCTCCTTTCCCTCTTCTGGTCATCCTACTTTTTTTATCTGGCATATAAGTATTTCTGAGTCAGCTTTCTGCAAAGCCATGTTTTAGTAGATTAAAGAGCTATTAAATATAGTTCCAGAAATTAAAATAGCTATTGCGTTCCTCCAAAATACCTCCTTAAATCACAGTTCAGGAAAACATCATTCACCTTAATGGAGAACCACTGTAATGGAGCAAGAAGCAACTTGGAAGCAGGAGCAGCGAAGACGGGAAGACATGGTTCGAGTTCCCCCTCATATTTTCTTAGGAAGCAAAACTATCTTTACATAAGTAACTCACACAGTTCCAGCCAGGTTCACATAGTTTTAAACCGGACTTTGTTCAATCTCTCCTCTCTTCTTGTCTTTTTATATTTAAAAAAAAAAAAAAGCCCTAGGAAAAAGTGTGTTTGGCAAAGGTGCATACATACATCTTAAGACACGTAGAGAACTATATTAATGCTGGTGGCTGGATTAATTTGTTCTTAGGGGGGCTGAGAAAGGGTCCCTACACTCAGATCTGTTTCCTAGAGTTTATTGGTCCTCGCTGCAACCTACTCAAGATTGCAGCCTGGTTTGAACCCCGAGCTAATTCACAACACACCACAAAATGTAATGATATATCCTATGGCATGAGTACAATAGTGGCACTGTTTAATAGCTTGCCATACTTTCAGGCTTTAAGAAATGGTGGCCGGAGAGGTGAGAGAGGGCTGTCCTTTTCATGCACAAGCTAAGCTAACCAGGGGAGGTGAAGTGCCTGTTCCTCAGGACCAGCCTGGGTTATTCTGTTCTGTCGGCTTTGATTCTCAGCCTGGTTTTATACCGAGAAGTGTTTAAAGTCAGTCAAATGCCCAATGTAAATGTGACCGGGTTTAAACAACAAATATGTGTCTCCAATATTTGTTTGTGCCCCAGAAGCTTCCCACATTTAAAAAAAAAAAAAGAAGAAGAAAAAGCCCAAAAACTGGCTTTCCCGGGCTGGTCCTTGGTGGCTGATTTATTAGCTTTCCTGTTTTCATCAACATGTTCAAGTTGCTAAAATCCATCCTGTTAAGCCTAGTGTGTCTTGCATTCATCTTCATCTCGGTACCATCTGCAATAACAAGAAACAGATCCCGGATCAATGGCTGCAACACCTCCCCTCGAGTATCCTCCAGAAAAAAAAAAAAAGGGGGGGGGCAGAAGAAAAGGATGAGCAGGATGAGCTTGTCTCCAGCTTGGGGCAATCCCATGGTTTTGTTTTCCTTGACAATCACAGTAAATTGCTGCATCGCCTGCACTTCCATTTTCAAATGGGAAGGGTGAAGGGGTTTCAAGAGTCCTCTGTTTTAATGAGCTCACAACGTGGCAAGTAACAGAGGCTTCTCCTGTTCCTACGGGAAGTATCTGTTCTCTTTATTTCTGCAAAAGTGAAATTAAGCTGTGAGCATTGGGTAAACACTTAGAAAAGTGACCTGCAGACATTTGCCCCAGTGAGGTTCTGTGTGTTTGATGACATTTGCTTTCTACAGCTTCTTCTCCGTTCACTTCTTCACCGCTCTCGGTGGAGGTACCACTTTGCTGACAGTGACATGAGTGGAAGGGGCAACCTTCATTAGTATGCCTGCAAATGTGCATCTGAAGCAAAATTCACCCCATAACATTCACACCCCAAAATTTTCTCAGAGCTTTCTTAAGAGGACCAAAACCCTGCAGCTGGGAGACACGTCTTCAAGAAGGACTCCTGGAGGGTGCCCGGGGGTGAGCGCAAAAGCAGGGTGAGTGTATTTAATGCTCCCTGCCTCATGCTTTCCCACCTCTACCCTCTCCTAAGACTTCCCACGCCTGATGTATTCACGTATTTGGTGACCCTGCGTGGATTTCTGACATAAATTAGTTGTCCTCCCTTGAGTTTTGTTATCTTCTAGTACCCAACACACCCCTGAAGGCATTGTCCAGCTCATCTTCCTCTTTCGTTGGCCTTGATGTTAACTCCCGTTAGTTTCATTTGACAGCCCCTTGGTTGTGCACAGGAATATGTGTCTTTGTGAGTCCTTTCACATGTCTGTATCGAGGTGGAAGCACTGAACTGTAGTTTTAAGTTAGACTCAGATGATCTTCAGGCCTTCTAAGAGGTATTAATGATAGAGGGAATGGCAGCTGCGCCATATGAGACAATGAGCACCTGCACAGAGGTCATACACTGTGTGTATGTCCCACAAGGGATGAGCTCAGCAGCTACCTGAAGAATCACTTTCAAATAAGAAAATTGCAGACGTTCAGCCCCATACGCAGATATCTTGCAAGCAGAAAAGGGAACTCTAATCTCCAAAAGTATTATGTTGTAAGTAGTTCTGTGTGCAGGTCCATTAGCAACAAACATGTTGAAGGAAGTAATTATTGTGGTAAATTTATTGACAGAGCTGGAAAATCCCTTTGTATCACTTCTCTCATTCTCTTCGCTTTTTGCTTTGTTCTGCGTACACACAGTATTACCTCTGCTAATTTGGGCTCTCCAGACTAAGGCAAGCTACATAAGAACTGCAATGACAATCCTAAAATGAGGTGGACGAGCTGGCAGTCAAAAGACTCCAAAGCAGATGCTTTAATACGTTTACTTAAAAAAAAAATAGACAAGCATTCTGAGAAGGAAAAGTGTGAAGAATATTTAATAGATGACTGGAGGGCTTCAGTTGTGAGAAATCTAGAGCTTATCTCGGTGGAGATAACATTTGCTGAGATCTTAAAAGACATTATTGCACAGGAAAAAAAAAAGTAGGAATTCAGCTTAGCCAAATTTGAAAGGAAGAGTCTAAAAGCCAGTATTTTTTACACCCGTTTCTGACTTCATCAGTGTGAAACCTACCTACTAAGATGTGGTTATATTCCCTTAGTAGTAAATATGAGTCTAAATACATATAAGTGGTTGGCATACTCTGTAACATAAGTACCCTGGCATATAGCTGCGAGTGTGCATTACAGCAGGGTTTTTTGGCCATAGAGAAAAACTGAAAAAATGTAACACAGGAGAGTTATGACTTAGGTGGAGCGTTACTGAGTGCTAAGAGTATAAGAGTAGACTGGAACTAGGTAGGCAGAAAGAAAACCCCTTTACAAAATCAAAAAGATGGATTTGGGATAGGAGCATATCATACAAAAAGTGCCGGGGGCCTCTTGTAAGCAGTCTGGAACCGGATAGCTGAACTCAGTCTGCAGCGTTTGTGGATTGGTGACAATGAGTTTTGTAACAGTATTCAGAACAATTTGGATTTTTGAGCACTTTGAGATCTGATGAAAAGCACGGGAAGGAAGCCAAGCGTACTGTTGTTGTTGTTGTTGTTATTATTATGATTATTATTAGCAATATTACAACACCGATATTGTTATGAGCGAATGAACAGATGGCAAATGCCTTTCAGTGAAGGCACAGGCAAAATAACGTGTCTGGTAGCAAGGAGTGAAGCTAATGATTATGTGCTAAATGAAACAGCCATTCAGCATGCTGATCAGGAAAAAACATTTGGGAGTCATTGTGGAAAAAACATGGAAACCATTAGCCCGGTTCAGAAGAGCAGGAAAAGTAAAAGCAAAAGAGGTTTTGTGTTGTTCCTGCATGATGCTCTAGTTGGATGCCTTATTTGTAAGTTCTTCTTCTCGTTTTTGTTGTTGTGGCTATGCTCACATTGATCACCAAAAGTGAAGGTCCCATTTAGCTATGAAAGGTGTCCTCGTACACAAAAGAAGAGTCCCTGCTCCAAAGCATTTAGGGTAGAAATCTCAAAAATGCCCAGGGAGGCACTCATGGGGGTACCCCATTGTCCCCACCGAGTGCAGAGGGCTCTCTCGACCAGCCAAAGCCAGAGGAGGTGAGCTCCAGCCAAAAGGCTGAAGTCGACATTGCCAGGACCTGAGCTCACGCCTACCAGGAGCCACATGGACCCGCTTTCTTGGGGGAAGATGCTTCATTTCTGAGCCAAGCCTGTCGAGAGGGGTAGGTGAAGCTCCTCCATGAGAGCATCCTCAGGGGAAAGCAGGACATGGGGCTGAAGCCAGAAGGGAAAGAGGTAACAGTGAGGGAATCCAAAAGTTGATTTTAACCGTGTGATGGGGATTAACTGCACAGCATTCAAACGGTACAAACAAGGGCTTCATTTATTATAGTATGACACAATTGCTCCAGCCCTAGCTGCCCACGTCTTCCCCCGCTTCAGCAGCATTTTCTAATGAGCCTTTCTGACTGTCGGGGCTAGACCCAAACCATTAGTGCAGAGGTGGGTGGCTTTTGTTTGCTTTTCTCCTGATTCCTTTTTCTTTTTCAAGTGAGTTCTACTGCTAAAGTGTAAGAGTGCTTTGCTCCTTTTAAAACAGAAAGGTCTGAGTCCAGTCATCTTTTAGTGACTCCCTTGCAGCCAGTTAGCCCACAAAAATAAGCAAACCGAAGAAAGGAGTCAGAGCCTAAGCCCTTTATGGGAGATTGATTGTAAAGCTGGTGGCAACATGACAAGCTGATTTGTGGTGGCTCCTCATAGCTTGTTTGAACTGTAAACCTCAGTCACATTTATTTATTGTATCAATAAAGATTTGTCACAACCAGCCTGAACATAAAGGCCGGTATCTCATGCCCTGACCGAGGAATACCAGGCGCAAGGAGAGCACAGGTATGTGTTTGTGCACAGAGGTGTGTGCACGCACGTGTGTGACACCCTGTGCATCCCCTCTCGAAGCACCAGCAAACCTCTCCTCCACTTCAGCGCGTGCCGGATCAGGAGCTCGGCCCACTGCCATGCTTGGTGACACCATGGCTTTCCATGACACCACCGGCCCAAGGCTCTGCGGCTCCTTCACAGGGACCTGGACCCTTTGCGAGGCTTAATTCCCTTCACTGTCATCTTTTCCAGTGATAGCTGGAGCAGCTGTTTCTTCTTCCTCCATAGCATGTGGGTTGCCAGAGAGCCTGAGGGGCCCAGCAGCTAATTTCCATACTTGGATCTAGGTCTGTATCTGCATCATATTTTCTTGAAACAGTAGTCGCGTAACGGGTCCCTCTACCTTCTACACAAACGTGATTTAATGTCTTCCTCAGGAGCAGTGAGCTCATCTGCTATAACATGAAATTGTAAGAAGGATTGGCTCTTCTCTTATTAATGTAATCACTTTAGACTAGTTGATATGTCCTGTATACAGCTTATGGTGTAGAGTTTTATAGCATATTACTCCACCTCCATATAAGTCTAAACTGGTCATAAAACATAATCACTTACTGAAAAAAAAATATATTAATGCTGCTGAAACTAGGACACAAAGTGATTTTCATAGCAACGGATAAATAAAGGCCTTGGCAGAAGTCCTATTCTTTTGCACAGAAAAATGCAGATAAAAGGGAAAGCGCTATACCCTTCCTCCATCTCTTTCTCATCTTTTACTCTCTCCCTTTGCCTTCAAAGTATCCCACCAGCCATGAGCAGAACCATGAGTTCAATAGTGCTAAAAGGGCTGCAAACTTCTCCCTCGGTCCAGCACTCCTGCTGTTACCGAGGACCCACGGATCCACGGGAAAAACATCCTGTAACTCCAGTGGCAGTGGGAAATGGTTTTTGCCATTTTTCTGAGAGATATCAGCCCACTAAAAAAATTAATAACATTGGGAAGCAAGACTATGCTGTACCTACCAAGTACCAGTAAGCAGCATTGAGGCAGACTCTGAGGCTGAGTAAAGCTTGTCTAGACACAAAATTAGATCTGGTTAAAAAGACTACTGTATTTCTGCTCTCTTCTGTTTATATGGCTCGTATCAACACAGTATTTTAGTACGTGATGTCTATTTATGTATTTAACAGTTGTTAAACAGCTGTGCAAAGCACTGTCTGGCTATTTTTATTTTAGTTTAAAAGTGAGTCAAAATACAGTTATATGTATAGCATGATTTAAGAGCAACCTAAATGGCCCAAATTTAAACCGAAGTAAGTACACGTCCAAGCCTTTTGGTAAGGTTTAGTTTTATTTGTTTAAAATCACACCTTAATTTAAAACATACCAGCATCCTGATTCCAGTCTTCACCGGTATTTAAATAGCCCTTTTTCTCACCACACCTAATGATAGGAAACTGAGGTTCAGAGTTACGGGACAGGGTGCACGTGGTGGAAGAAGGCGTGAATACGAGGTCTTTCTCAAATGTACCATAAGCGCCCGACCCTTGCACCAGCCCTTGCCTTTGGGGCGGTGGGGACAGCAGTACAGGCAGGAGCCGTGCAGCAATGGAGATGCTGGTGATGTGGGTGATGCATCACCTCCCTCCTCTCCATCACAGCTGTATGCAGGGCAGTTTTCAAACCAGTGGCAAACAGGTCTGGGAAATGCCCCGAGTGGAAAAAAATAGTGGTTTGGAGGTGGGAATGAGTGGCCCTGGGGAAGGAGCAGAGCACAGAGGCATGGGGTGCTTGAGCATCACGGTCTCCGCACACCAGCCCATCACCCCTTGGCTAAAGGTGGCCCCCAAGGTTTTTGAAGGGGTTTTCCAGCTCCCCATGAGGGAGTTAAGAATGGCATTATCTGTCCAATGAAAATGACTTTTCTGTCCTCCTCAAGCACTCATACATACCATGGTATTTTATTTAGGGAAAGAAAGAGTATTCCTACTCCTCTTTTTTCTGTTGGTTTCCACATCTGTTTTTGTTTGGCGTTTTGGTTGGTTATTTGGATTGTTGGGCTTTTTTAGACTGAGGGGGGCTAAGTAAAAAAGCCGCTGGTTTATTTTCAGTGTCAATTTTTAATAGAAAGCTCAGTGTGACGCAGATAATCAGAGAGCAGGAGCGGTAAGACAGCTCTGGGTGAGGGTTATGGGGGGGGGAATTACCACCTGATAACACTGCAGTAAATTGTTTCTTAATATTTATTGCAGCATGTTGCTCAAGGGGCTGGAAGGCTTTCAGAGAAAGAGCGCATCATCAGCGGCAGTGGGGTTTTGTGGCTGGTGGGTAGTGAGAAGGATAGTTACTGCATACTTCAGCGAACAACCAAATGTCAATCAGACTCAACACTGGGGAAACTGTTTCCAAGGAAGAGGAGAGCATCTCGGGCCTCTAGTCATTGGTTAACATACCAATAAACAAGCATCTGTTCCTAGCCAAAGAGAGCTAAATTGTTTTGAAATGCAGAAAGCAGAAGCTGGGGACTTCTAATGCAAGTCCACATTGCTGGCAGCCACGAGGTGAGCTACCTTGATGGTCTGTACTCAGTTTCAGGGCTACCCTGAGCTCCTACAGAGCAAGTCTCCCCTCTGACATTGTGCCTGTATGAGACGTTTCACAGCAAGGCATGCTCTTCTCTTGTCCTCCATGCAGCACCCTTCCAATGGACCTGGGTCTGTGTGTATGTGCCCTTGGGAAACACAGGGCAGATAGCTAAAGACCTTCCTCCAAACATGGGACACAAAGTGTTTGCCAGTCAATCCACCCCCATATCTGGCACAGTCAGTGAGATCTGCAGCTAAACAAGTCAGCCTCTGTCAGGAGAAGTAGGCTACAAGGGGGAATCACTCAGTATAGACTGAGCAGACAAGGTGGGAAGCAGAAGATAAAAGGGTACATCTGCAAATCCGAAGGAAACCCAGACTACCAGGGCTTTCAATTGCAAAAGGCAAAACCCAAAACTACTTGCTGAGAAGCTGTGGAATTGTTCAAAGCCAGGTTGGATGAGGCTTTGAGCAACCTGATCTAGTGCAAGGCATCCCTGCCCGTGGCAGGGGGGTGGAACTAGGTGCTCTTTAAGGTTCCTTCCAACCCAAACCATTCTATGATTCTGTGATACTTACGTAGACCCACCTTGCCGATAGCCACGAGGTCCTCCCTTCATCTGAATCCCTCCCTTCATCCTACATGGAGTCCTGCACAGCAGGACGGGATTATGAACACTTGCAGGGTAATTTCCAGCAAGGCTACAGTAGAAATAAATTTGCCAGAGCTGGAAAAATGAATCTGTCATCGCAAGATCAGTATTTTCAAGTAAAAGTGTTCAAGTTCAGCTTATGAAATTGTTTGACTTGGCTTCAGGTCTGTCACTTTTAATGGATATTTTGTATTTCAGAGGCATAGAAGTGAAGGAGTGTGTCCTTCCATCAAGATTTCAACAACCCTTGGCTTTAGAAATATCTCAGACAGCCCATCTTTCCTTTTTTTTACTGTGCACATGTAAAAAACGGCGTGGCCTCTACTATTTCAACAGGTGGCTTTCCACTGTAATGTGCTCCGTGTGCTGTGCAAGTCTTTGTTGTGGTCTTGCAGAGGGGCACCTCCACGAGCAGAGCAAGCTCAACCCTCGTACATTAACGTTGACAGTGCAATGCAAAAGTCTAAGTTTTGAAAAAATGATACCAAGCAAATGGATCCGCACTGGAAACAAAAAATAAATGCAGCAGCTGAAAGCTGGATTCTTTTCACATGCCTGAGTGGGAACAAACTGAATCTGTCAGTCAGCAAAGGGGAGTTACAAGGAATTGTCTCTCAGGAACACTGCACTCCACCATGGATGGGAATGTTTTATCTCGGTCAAGCATGGGATACCTAAGCATTTTCATATCAAGTTCCCAGGTAGTAAGAGACAATTAAATCAATCATAAGATTCATAATAAAAAATAAATATGTATCACTTCACCATCGCTACCTCTCTCAGCTAACATTGTCTTACTGAGGGTCACAAGGATGAGGTCATTACCTCAGATGAACCTTCTCCAATATCTTCTTAGGTATTTTGGATCGATCTCACATTTCAAGGGACAAAATAAATCTGAAAGAGAAAAAAAATTGTTCCCAGAATTACTCATTTACAGAAGTTGCCTCCTGTCTTTTAGCAAGGCTGTTTTGGCAGGGAACAGTTTAGTCTTCTGTCAGAAGTGTTCTCCAATTCACATTTGGCAGCTTTGGGCACCAAACCCCTATGAAGCAGTTCTTGCACACAACTAGTCAGTACCAAGAGATAGGCTTAGGAAAGCCAACGCTGAAAGTAATTCAGCATTCCAGTGCAACAGCAGATTAAATAATTGCTAAAGGAAAGGCATGCAAGACCCACTATTGGTATCACAAGGAATATTTTAGGAAACTGCTTTAAAAAAAAAAAAGACAACTATAGATGAAAAATACCCACTTAGCATTTCTTTCCTACAGGGAGGAGCTTAGGCTCTCATCTGACTCATTTTTCTGATTACTATTCCACACGAGCCTTTTTAAACAAGTCATTCAAGGAATCTTACCTGCTGTGCTTTGTGTAAATTGCCTTTAAAACACTTTATCATACCAAAAAAAAAAAATGTCAAAAATTCACTAAAAAAAAACACAGTCTGTTTTCCCCCAGCAGGCCTAGTGTTATCACTTTTCCTTTTTGCCCTGTTTCTTCGTCTGCCTCATTCGTGGTTATACAGAGAGTAGAACTGGCAAATGATTTGGGACAAAGTTTGGCCTAAATAAGCCTTGCTCATGATGCATTAGCCCAGTAAAACTTAGGCTCAGCATTGAAACTTTCCCAGCAGAAAACCCCTAACTTTGGTTACCACCTTTAATGGGATGGATCTTGACATAGGTTTTCATCACTACAGGTTCCTAGGTTGTTGACTTCAGTGAGTCTCATCACACCGGCAGAGATCCACACAAAAGTACAGCTCTATATGGTGGATCTGCCTCAACCTTCACAAAAAGTGAAGTAGAGAGTGCTCTGCATTTCTCAGGACGGCTCTTGATGTGCCCAGTTTTAACAACAGGAACTTCGTGAGGTTGCACTGCTGCCGAGGCCAATTTCCACTCAACCACGTCGTGTTGTAACTCATCACCAGTCCTAGACTAAAATGACAGACCAGGATTTGGGGCCCTACTGGAATTTGGTCCAGGAGGGACAGTGAGGGTTGAGTTTGGAACAGTCCATGTGGCATTTACTGAAGGAGAGCAAGGCAAGGCTCAAGGCTTCAGCAGCACATCTTCTCCTGGCATGGGTACCACCCAGTTCACACTTAGCCCATCGTTCATGGGGATGGACAGCCACTGTGATGGGTTCCCATCCACGCATTGCCAGTTTCTGTGCCTCAGAGGGTCATCTGACCTGCATCTGCATCAACATCAGCCAGGGGAACCCTAAATAGCACCCTGCAAATTTGAATGGGAAGACAGAAAGAGAGTCTCATTACCTTCAAGGCAAATGGCCGTTTGATATCAAATTCCCAACCTCGCAGCAGCAGCCTGATGGTCTCTGGGGTTCAGTGTGACACCAGAAGGGGTGGGGAGCAAGTCACTACACAGTGCATAGTGACCTGACATCGCTGCCAGCGGGTGGACGAGCTGGAGAGCTTCTTCTAACAGCGAGGCTGTGGGCCAGGTCTGGGGCTCGTCCGTGGAAGCGTGGAGGACTCCAGCGATCCAGGCCAGCTTAGGAGCTCATGCATTTCAGAAACACACTAAATAAACAAGCGGACCAGGGATCGGTAACCACTGCTCCTGTAGGAAATCCATGCAATGAAAAAGTCATCAGCCCTGCCTTTTTTTATCCATTCCTCTCATTCCTCAGATTGAATTTCTTTCCATGCCATGCTTTCCCACCCCTCAGCACCCCCGCCTCCCCAAATGTCTGTTTCCTTCAGAGCTGTAATATTGGCCACCAGCAAGGAAGAAAAAGCTGATAAAAGATGATACACCACTCTCATTATTCCATAGTTTTCTCCTGATGGATTTAGAAAGGTCCCGAATGCAAAGAGAAATTAAATCAGCAGGTAGGAAGAAAGATGCAAAGTGAAATTCAAGATGCTGGAAAGCTGCTTTGCTCCGGAGGTCCTACCCTTCTCTCCGTCCGGAAGACAGGAAGGAGCAGACTGTTCATGACAGAGGAGAGAAAACTTCTGGGGGTCTTTAGGGGGATCTCAATCAAAGAAATTATTTTCCCACAGACCAGAGCTGAGCAAACCTTAATGGCTTTTTCCTGATTGAAGAATAAATCAACTATTAATTTATGACCTGAAGTGTATATAAAAACCCTCCAAATGTTTTCCAGTTCTGTGAGTAGCAACGCTCACGTCCTTTCTGTTTGCGTTTGGTTCTCCCCAGCTAATTCAGCTAATGGGCTAAATATTCCTCACGAAGTTGCGCCTTCAAAAAAAAAAAGCTTAATTAAAAAAAAAAAAAAGGCCAGCCAAGTGTTTGCAGCATAATATTAAACGTGTATGCATAGAAATCCACATGTATTAGAGATAAAGTTAAGTGTAAGCACATGGCGGGCTGGAGGGGAGCGCGTTTGCGTGGGGAAGCCAAGGGCCCATGTGCAGGTTATTAGTGGGGGGGACGGGGGGGAATCCTGTGCGGTGCGAGCAGAGGCAGCGCAGAGGGGCTGCTGGAGGTGGGGGGATATAAGCACACACCATCGCTGCCGGGACATCCTGTTAACTGGACCTCTGTGGAATTGATAAATGGCTCTGGATCGCTTTGTTTATTTAAATGGAAGCCAACGTTTTAACAGCAATAAAGGGCAGGCTAAATAATTCGCCAGTCCGGCTATCAAGACGAGTATGGTCTCTGAAATATATAGGCTGCATTTAAGAAACTGAACCCCACTGTGCCTTCGTTTGTATACATACACTGTTTGGGCAGCCGGTATAAATTGTAAAATAAGATGACAATATTAGCATCTTCCCTTGGCTTCCCCTCGCCGAAAGAAAACCGCAGAGGGAACACTATTCAAGCATTTCCTTTATGCTCATAAGTTAATCAAGGGAACATCAGGGAATAAGACAGCTTTATAGCTTTCCCGTATAATGCGATACAACTCGCAGACACTGAGTGATTTTACAGTTACCTTTCCAAAGTGTGGCAAACAGAACAACAACAAGAAAAAAAAAACAAAAACAAACCAACAACAAAAACCTAAACAACGTTTACGGCTGGCTCTCGAAGGCTGGCAATGAAGTCGCAGAAGAAAATAATGTGTTTGTGACTTCCGAGCCGGCCGCCTACGGACAGAAATAACAACCGTAATGAAGCCGCGGAACATCTTGAGCAATTTACTAGAGGATTGTGCTCAAAATATTAAGAGCCGCCACTAAAAAAAAAAATAAAAATTATGCGACCGCTGCTGTTTCGAAGTCAGGGCTCGATCCTGCTACGGGTGGGGATTTTTTTCGTGATGCCTTCGGCAGCCTCCCCCTCCCGTGGGCTGCTACGTGTTATGGCCGAAATAAACTGGTTTCCCCCGAAGAGCTCCGTGCCCTCGGCTGTGGCGGGGAGGGGAGATGCAGCCCCCGGGAGACCGAAGCCCCCCCCCCGCCCAGGTCCCTTGCCTTGCCCCGGGACAAAGCCCGTCTGCTCGTTGTCGGACACCCCCTCCCAATATCATCCCTCTTCCAGGCGGAAATTCTAACGCCCCTTACGCCTCTGAGGCTGTAAGGGAGATGGTCGGGGAAAAAAAAATACCCTAAATAAATCCGCCTCTCTCCTCACACCTTCGCCACCCAGGCCCGTGGAAACGGGGGACCGGGGGAGCAACCTCCTACTGTCATCCACTTTAAAACGCGGGTGGACCCGCCCCCATCCCTCCCCCCAGGTACGCCCGGGCAATGACTTTCCCAAGGTCCCCCTTCAAACCTTTGTGCGAAACGACTTTCCGCCCTTCCCCTGCTCAGCATCCTTCGCTGCTCCCCAGCGCTCCCTATTTTTAGGTTTGGGAGCCATCCCTGCACCGATGCCTTTATCGAGGGAGAAGAGAGAGGGACCGAGAGGAAGCCCGGAGGGTCGCCGGGGACCCTCCAGCTTTGCAACCCGGTGGCACCTCCGAGCCCGGCACCTCCCGGCAAACGCCGCCGGTGCATTTCGCTTTTCATCTGCCTCTCACCCGCCCCAACGTTTATAGCTAAACAAGTTCACAGTTTACACACAGTAAAACGTCGATATTGCGCTTAATGGTTGCGGAGAAAAGGCTCTTCGCAGGGATCCTCATAAAAGCCCTTTATTTAGTTTCGAGCATTTTCTTTGTAATCAATAAAAGTTGGCTGTTATCTCCCGGCGCATTTAGCCGGGAAGTTTATTGCCTGCCGGGCGGATTAAGGACGAGACAGGAGTGCACCATACATGGAAGGGACTCCCGAGTGCCTAGATCCGAGCCTCGGATTCATAAAATATAACTATCCATTACGTTGCCGATATCTGGAGCCAGCAAATATATACAGACTATAAATTGTCGCCGGCGGGGTGCGGGCCGGGCGGGGGCGCGGGGGCTCGGCCCGCCCGCATTCCTCCCCGCGCCGGGGGGGCGCCGGGGGGGTCCCCGGCCCATCCATCACCGCCGTTATGACTCTGCGATGCAGCAAATGGGTTGTGTAAAGAGGCAGCGTTTGACAAGGTGGCATGGTTATCCTGTCCAAATGATGCATAATATTAGTATTAGGGCTTAGATCATCGCATGCTTTTAAAATCATCACCGCTAACTAAGAGGGGGGGGGAGTCCTGGGGGCTGCAGGGGGCAAAAGTTTCCATGTAGATAATGATTATAGATGGAGGGATTTATGGGGAGGGGTGCGCGCACAAATAAACACGTCTACTGTAGCCGGAGAGAGGGGCCCGATCCGGCCGGTGCGGCGGAGCCGCCCGCCCGCCCTCCCTCCCTGCCGGGGGCGGGTTGCGGTATTAGGGACCGGGGCACCCCGCAGCCCTGGGAAATGTCATCAGGACTGCACCCTTCCCATCCTTCCCGGACACGTCCCCAGGGGCTCGCTTGAGGAGAAAGTAGAGACCCTTCCTCAAACGCCGACTGCTAATCGGGCACGGCTGCGGTCGCAGACACCCGTGGGCGGGGGCGGAAAGGGGCTCTGCGGGGCTGGGGAAGGGGCCACTCGGGCCAAACCCTCCACATCAGGATCTGCCCTTGGAAGTAAAGGATGGTGAAGCGAATTGTACCGGGATGTTTTCGGGGAAACGGGCCGGCTCCATGCCGCGTCTCATCCTTCTTTTCGCTTTCCGGGGCTGGGGTCAGGCACAGGCCGGAGGCTCGGGGGTCCCGGCGGAGCTGGGGGGGTCTGTCCCGGTCCCGCACCGGTCAGCGCCCTCCGTAGCCCCGCTTAAATCGGGCAGGGCCGGGCGGGCTCCCCCGCCTGCAGGCAGCCCGCCCGCAGAAGGGTTAAGGGAGAGAGTGCCTGAGCCAAGGAAAGAAAGGGAGAAATAGAGATCCCCGGCTCCAGCCTTCCCCTCCTGCCTTCCCGATAAACCCCGCCGCCGTTCCCCTGCCCGGGGCACCGACAGCGCCCGGTCCCTGCGAGGTTGCGGCGCCGTGGCCGGCGGCGTTTTTCCAGGGCGAACGGCTTTGGGCCGCCGCTGGAGTCAGCAAACGTAAACGGTGGGGGAAGAAAATGCCTCTTAATTTGGCATCTGCGCTGCCTCCTCGCCCGGGGCCGGCAGCGGGGCATGGCCCGCGGAGCGGGTCAGCAGAGCCCGGTGACAACGGTGCCGCGAGGAGGATAAAATCGCCGCTCGGCGTGATTTATCAGCCGTCTCTGACCCCTGAATAGCTGACTTAGGTGGCTGGCGACACATTACCCGGGAAATGGGGCTGGAGTGATTTGTGGAGCATGTCTCCCCCACACACCCCGAGCCCTCTTTTCGGCTGCTGGGCGCGGGAAACTCTCCGGCCCCTCCAGCAACCCCGTCCCCTCCATTACCCTCAACCCCTCCAGCATCCCCATCCCCTCCATCACCCCCGTCCCCACACGCAGGCGGTCGGGGTAACCCCACCGGGCCCGGCCAGGCAGACAGGGGTGGTCCGGGCACCCTCCTTTTTTGGCCGTCAAGGGAAGGCACTGGTCATCGCGGTGTGTAGAGGGGAGAGAACAAGCAAAGGCCGGGAGAGAGCCTGGGACAAGGCATAGCTGAAGGGGTGTGATGGCTGGAAACCTTTGATTTGGGGTTTGCCTGGAGAACGGGGGTGGAGGAGGGTGGCCTGGGTTTTTTAAGGCAAGCAGAAATTTGATTATAGCGTACGGCAGAGGACTGTGATTTGCGGTGAGCGGATTTCATTAACTACGGCCGTCTGAGTCCCGGAAAACCCGGTCAGGCCCGCGGGGCCGAGGATGAAGCTGACCCCGAGGGCGGGCGGCGAAAGGGGCTCGGCCGCGGCGCCGGTGCTCCGGGCCGGGGAGAGCTGCGGCGGCTCCGGGCTGCTGCGGCCGCGGGGCTGGACCGGCGGCGGGGGCTGCCCCTGCGGCTCCCCCGCCTCGGCTACCTCCGCAGCCCGCAGGACCCTGGGATCGGCCCGGCGGGAGGGAGGACGGGGGGTGGACGCTTTCTCCCTGCCCCGGAGGGCAGGGGCAGCCCCGGCCCCTCCACTTGCTTTCTACGGGGGAGGCCTGGGGCACCCCAACTCCACCCGTGTCACCTGCTGCAGCCGTCACCGGGGCGAGAGGAGGGTTGGGTTGGCTCCCCCCACCTCCAGGTTTACCTATGGCATTTCCTTTTTTGATTATGATGATGGTGGTGGTGGCGGAGGAAGCAGCGGGCAGGAGGTGCCCGGGCCGGCGGCACAGCCCGCCCCGTCGGGGGCTTTCGGGTTGCCTGGCTGCCCGCCGGCGCAGAAGTGGTATCGGGTCTAATTGCCGTCAACGAATGTCACCGGCAGAAGGAAAAACAAAAGCTGCCTCCAAAGATCCCGGAGCAGAATTTGGCAAGGCTCCTAAAGACACCAATTAGCAAAGGCTAAACCCATTAATGAAGTGGCGGCTCTCTGGTTTCAGCCAGGTGGTGCAGATCAGAGCGCCTGTATCTGCAGCAGAGCTCCGCTTCCCTCCAGCCAGGACCTCACAGCAAACCTCCACATCAATAATACGCTTAATGGATCTCATTAGGGCTGGGGCCGCGAGTCCCGGCCTGGGAGCAGGGGAGGCGAGGGGAGCAGGGGGGCAGCGCTCCCCCCGCAGGTACCTGGCGCTCCCCGTTACCTGGCTGAACTGGCGGGTTTGCGCAAACTCCATTTCGAGCCGGCTTTTTCAAAATAAACGAGACTTCGGCATCGCCTCGCCGGGCTCACCAACCCTCCCCCCTTCCCTTCATCTGATCACCCTCAGCCCGCCGAGCGACGAGCATCCTCGGCCGGGAGGGCTGCGGAGGGTCCCGGTACGGCGGCAGTGCCTTTCCGCGGAGCTCGGTAGCCCCCCGCCGCAGCCCGGCCCCGGAGCACGCCCCCGAGCCGGGGCTGCGAAAGAGGAGAGAAGGGGCTTCTGCAAAACTGATTTGAAAAGAGAAGCATCCAGACCTCAGCCCTGTAAAAGGGGACAGGGGAGAAGGGAGGAAATATTTCCGCTTCAGCTAGGGAGGGGAAAATAAAAAAGGAGGGGAAAAAAAGGAAAGGTCGGGTAGGCTAAGCTCGGCCGAGGTGAGCTAGAATATTTAGCTAATGGATGTGGACTATGAAAGGAGACTTCATATTTCTCTCCGAGGAGTCTCTCCAGGTCCGCAGCCGAGAATACACACAGCAAACGTTGTGCTTGAATTATAGCTGAGGGTTTGCTTTATTTGAATTCACTGGTGTTTATTTAAGAAAGTGAATAAAGGTTTTGTGTAAACAGCCATTATTTCTGATGAGCGCTCAACAGCAATAAGAAGGGGGTGGTTTTTTTAGTCGAGATTGTGGCAAAAGTTGACATTTCGGAGATTGCAGTTTGTCTTGCCGACGCCAGGCAGTCCCGAGGCATGAACTGCAGGGAAAGCTGTGTGTGCCTGTGAGTGTGAAACGGCGATGCCGAGCGAACCGGGGTCTGAAAACAATTATTTTTTAAGACACCAGCTTAAGCCCGACATTAAAATAAAATAAAAATATTTTCCTAAGGAGCGGGGCCGGTCTCGCTCAGCTAACGAGGGAGGCGAACTCAGGTTTCGCTGCCGCCGGCCCCGCGCCCGCGGGGCTCTGCCGGGGGGGGCAGCACCGACCCCCCCTTTCCGCCCCCCCGCCGGGCGGGGCAGCGGCGGACCCCGACGTCGGCTCCTCGCCCGGCCCTTTTTGCACCGTAAATCGCTTGCTTAAAATATCGCGCCTGTTTGTTTGTTTGTATTATCGTTATTTTTATTATTTTTTTTTCTTCTAGCGTGGCTGTTATTTCCGAGGCTGACTCGAGCCTCTGTGGCGATGGGAGGGTTTGGGTAAGAAATCAGGAGAGAAGAAAAGAATCTCGTTGGACTTCCCAACGCAGCGCCCGGGGGAAGGTGGGGGTTATCGGTAAGCTGCTCCCCGGGAAGGAGCTCGGCAGGAGCGGGCTCTGCCCAGCTCGGCTGTGCATCTCTGCGGCTGTGGATGCCCCCAGACGGGGCTGGGATGTCGGAGCGGCACGGAGAGGCCTCCCGCTTCGCTATTAATCCGGTTTCCCACACATGCCACGCAGGGAGGAGGCAGGGAAATCTCTGCTCTCCGTGCTGCCGCGTGTGTCGCTCCCGTTTGTTGGTCTGCCGTGTAACCTCTCATCTGAAATAAACCCGAAAAATCTCTGCCCGGCACCCGGGACGGAAAAGCGGAGCGGGTTTGTGCGGGAACCCTGGCCTGGCCGGGGCCGCGGCGACCGGGGACAGCGCCGGGAAAGCCCCTCCGGGCCACTACGAGGGGACCCCGGCCCCCGCCGAGCAGGGGGAGCCGCGCCGACACAGACCCGCTGCGGCGGGTGGGTGCAGCCCAAGGGGTTTGGGATCGGCTGGCACAGCTCTGAAAAGAGTAACAACGCATTTAGGGGGGGTAAAGAGACGGCCCGAAAAGCTGCGACCCCTAGTTTAAAAGACCGTCGAGGAGCCGGATAGGCGGGGGAACGGTGGGCTCGGGCATTTCGCCCGCAGAAATAACCAGCATCAAAAGCCTTTGGTGTTATAATAATAAAATAAAGCAAACAAAAAAGGGACACCCTCAGGCTTTTTTGGACCTGTTCTTAGGGGGGTGTTGCATTGCGCTACGAAAAGGTCGATTTCGCCGACGGACGGCGATCGAGCTGCCTGCAGTCACACTGTCCCGACTTTTCCCGCAGAAATTTAGCAGTTAACTGCAGCCTCGCAGGACCAGGCAAACTCCCATCCCTGTCGAGATGGGCACAAATCCCTCTATCTGCTCATCTTTCCCCAAACTCGTTTTCGTGGATTTGCTCTACCTGCCCGAGGACGTGCGCAATGGGGAAGAGAGATTACTTTTTCTTTTTTTCTTCTCTGTCGCTGGCAGAGAGGAAAAAAAAATACCATCCCGGCTCCTCCGCTTGGCCAGAGCAGAGCCCGAGGTGCGCGGAGCCTCAAAGCCTGGAGGCGGGGGGAGGGGGAAGGCAGGGAGGCAAAATCAGGCACAGGGCGAAGGAATTTTAGCCCAACTCTTTCATTTGGATCCGAGCATCTTTCTCCGTAGCCTGAGTCCCAGCAGTGTTATTTTTCGCCTTTTGCCGCGTTATCTTAAAAAGGTGCCATAAAGGCGCTGCCCTTGCTCTCCCCCCGACCCGGGGTCCAGGCGGGCATTGCTCTCCCGTTATTTGGGGAGGCCGGGGGGCGGGGGACCCAGCCCTGCGCTTGGAGGAGGCGCAGATTCCTCTAACCCAAGGGAAGAGAAACTCTTTCCCGACACGCTTTTCCTTTCTCATCTGAAAAGAGCCACCTCAAACCCCTCTCTCCCACACGGGTTAGTGTTTAGGAAACAAAAACAAGAGGCAAACAAATTTCTGCGTGTCCGTGAGCCGCACCACGGTGGTTTATCGGAGGAGAAACAGTCGCGTTTCGCTGGACATCTCTCCGGCGGCTTCCCTTGCTCTTAGGAGAAGTTATAACCCCTCGCAGCACCCCCCGCGCTGGTGGGCGCAGCCGCTTTTTGGGACTGGAAGCGAACTGCAGGGCCCGCTCCGCGCCCCGAAAAGCTGTGACACCCCCTGTTCCATCCCTCACAGTGACTTAAAGGCAGAACCAATTTGCAAGCCCCTTCCTGATCCTTCCCCTGATGCCGCCCGCTTTCCTGTCCCAGCAGGGCTCTGACGGGGACGCCCCCTCCCTCCCCGGACATCCCCCGGCCCGTCGTGACTGCGGCGGAACCTCTGCCCGCTCGGTGACACCTTATTTACCGCTTCACCCGTCCCCTCTTGGCCCAGCAAGCCGGCCTCTTGGCTTGCCGTTTGCCCCAGATCCTTTTCCCCCAGGGCTTGTGGATCCTGCCGATATTTCCTTTTCTTTCCTCAGGTGTCTGCTCCTGCCGGAGTCCCCCTGCTAGCAGGGGTGGCCCCCAGGAGCGTGTCCTCCCCGGCCCAGGGGGATTCCTCCCCTAAGCCCTCTCAGGGAAGCATCAGGCGAGGACCAGGCGCTCGCCTGCCTCCACATCGCCGGAGGACACCGGGAATTTTTCGGTCCTTCGCCTTATTTCTCCGGTTCCCCGTTCTTTCTAACGGTGTCACAGGCTCAGCGCCCATCGCCCCAGCATTACGGGGAGGGCGGCTTGGCTTCGCCTGCCCTCCCCCTAACCTCCCTGGGCAGGATCAGGCCTCCCCCGGCCCCGCGCGTCTCTGAAAACAGAATCGCTCCGATTAGGGCCCCGCAGAAAGCCCTGAGGCAGAAAACACGCTTGCCCGCGGGCAAGGAGAGGGGCTGCTCGCCGCTGCGGCTAGAAGCCGATGCTGCTTGGGAAGGGAGGAGGGGGAAGCAGGCTGACTGAGAAGCGGTCCCCCGTCCTCCCCCCGTGCCCCGGGAGGACCGGAGCACGGAGCACCGCGGCGCTTTGTATTTTTTTCCCAGCAGCGAAGCCGACGATGAACCCGAGCGGAGCAGGCGGATCTCGGCCTGGACCCCAAGGGAGCCCCGGCGGTGCCACCCAGCCCNCGCGCTCGGCCTCCGCGCCGCGCATAGGGCCCGCGTGACGTCACATCGCGCCCCCCCCGGCCCCCACAGCCACGCCGTGACGTCACAGAGCACTACCTCTCCCCCCCTCGCCGCGGGGGGCTTGCGGAGAGGTACGCGGCAAATCGAGGGAGACAGCAAAGCAAAGCAAACCAAATCCCCGCATCTCCTCCCCCCCGCACCCCAAAACGGCCCCGCCGGCTCTTGGCAGCGCCCCTGGGAGTCGCGGGGAGTCAGACAGTCCAGTCCCGCCTTGCGTCAAAACCCTAAAAGCCACCTCACAAGATACGTATGCGTACGTGCGCACATGCGGATCTACACGTGTACTTGGCAACTTTCTCACCGGGGGGGCACAGTTTTGCGGAAGCAACTCCGGTCCTCGTCATCGCCTCCATTAGAAAATGAAGGGGGAAAGGAAAAAATAAAAATAAATAAAAAT